>JAKOGI010000350.1:0-550000 GCA_029747015.1 Carnegiea gigantea | reverse complement strand
TGAAGGTACCCAAAATATGCCACAAGGGCACAAGGAGCATCAGCCACTCATGGTCTCTCAAGACTCGAGCTTTAAACTTGGATACAGTCAACGCTCGCAAGAGCTTATCATGTGCCTATGCATGTAACTCAGATGAATGTGAATAAAAGCACTTAAATATGAATCTAGGAATAACAATATCTGCTCTTCTAAAGTTATCAATTGCCTTTGAAAAATCAGTAGAAAAATTAAACGCTGTGGTCGATATGATTTTCACAGGCATGGTCTCGAGGTACAATCTATAAGGGTCAAAGGAGGGTCATACCTTCTAAAAGTACCTAGAGACTCCATACAGTCAACCACATTCCCCTTAAGCATATCATGATGATTAACAAGTGATATATTATGACACTCAGGGGAAGGGGAGGGTAGTAAACCCGAAGAGAAAACATGGAATGTATCAAGGGATCGGGGGATATGTTATCAACACGATCAGGACTAGTCGGAATAGTAGGCATAGCGTCCACATATGACCTCCCTACTAGAGTCGCATCAAGATCATGCTCCTCAATAAAAACATCGCCTGACTCAGAACAAGTATCATCCTCATCAACACTAGCGCTAAAAAAAAAGGTCTCACCTACCTCGAGCTCCGTTGACTAAGCTAAAGGGGAAGGTGTATCAAGAAAAGTTATGATAAACGCATTGTTGTCCATAAGGGTATTAGGAAAGGATGGAGCAACTGTGAGTAAAGTAGTCAGGGGAGGGTCGAGTACTTCCTTTAGTTCGGACTCTAGAGGAGAGAAAGACGTACCATCATCACACATATTAACATCAAGTCTAGGAGAACTAAACCTAAGGTCAGTCTCATGTGATAGGTCATACTGTCGCATTTTATTACCAAACTCAATTTGTTGCTCATTTATTGTCTCTATCATACTGCTAAATCTAGCAAAACCCTCATCAAAAATATTACAGGGATAAGAATTACTTTTATGATCAGAACAATGGCAAATTTCACACACAGGAGGAGCATAATTAGGGATACAAGGGGGTGGGACATAAGTATCAGAATAACTAGTTTCAAATTCATAAGTATCCCAAGCCAACCAATCAAAGAAATCACATGCTTCATTAACATCTTTAGCATAAAAATCCCAACACCCTAAAAAAGCATAGGTCTCATAGTTCATACCCTCATAGACTGTATTCAAAGTTTCCCACATCTCCAATAATAACCACAATGACCAAGGAAAGTATATAATCTGTCATAATATTTACAAAACAATTCATGCTCACTAAGGAAAGTGGAAGGTAGACCATTTTTTCAATATTTTTTTTAATTTTTTTATGGTTTTTTCAAGTAAAAGTCTGGTCTCGAATGCTCAAATGAGCTCTGATATTGAAAAGCAATAATTCCCCAGTAACGGCGCCAAAAACTTGTTAGGAAAAATTTTTAATATTTATAAACCCCAAGTGTAAGGTGCATCGCTGAGTACTCGGGGTGTCGTCCACAGGGAGTTGTGTTTCTGAGTACCAGAACTAACTAAAGCATCTCAAGTTAGACAAAACAAAAGGAGTATAGAAAATAAAACTAAACTACTAAACAAAACAAAGACTTCGATTATGATTAAACCTGAGATAAACCAACTAATCAAGTCAAACCCCTACCTTTCCAAGTTATGCTGGTATTCAGAGATGATCGGTTACATCATTAATAACCACCCAAGCACTCTCTCAAGGATCATGAGCTAGTCTAATTGTTCTAACCTTCTATTTTCATGAGATTAGCTCAATTAAACTATAAGATTGACAACCCTTGATCTGACTAGCGACTGAGACTATTTTTATGTCCTAATCCTGGCTATTCTCTCTACCCACACTAAACAATCAGCCTCACCTTTCAGTATAAGTTAATTGCCCCAAAATACGGATACACATGGTGGACGTGAGAGAAAACCCTAAATTTGAGCATAAATGAGGGGGTAAAGGTCTAAACAATTTTAGTTAGCCATCACGAGGCTAATCACAATCCAAAATCACAACTGTAATCATTAAACATCACAAAAGCATATAAACCAAAACATGAACATAAATATACAAAATAGAGAGAGGAAGAGAAGAGAAAACTTATGCTTGATTGAATTGAAGATTGAATCCACAAGCTTGAATCAAAAATACTGTTCTAATCTAACCTAATTACCCTAATTTATTCCCCCTAATGGGGTTTGAGAGTGGGAGGAGGAAGCCTAAATCGCCTCTCCCCAGAAACATCCAAAAGAGCCCCCTAATGGGAAGCCAAAAAACTGCTTTTATCGTGAAAACTGGGGAGTGACACGGGATGCCCATGCACCAGGGCACGGTCGTGCCACCTGGCACAGGGCCTACCAAATCTCTGGTTCGGCAAAAACTCTCCTCATTGCTTCTCTCTTGGTTCCCATGGCTTCTTACACCTCTATTCTTCCTTGTAATTCATTCCAAAGCTATCCCTTCTATCAAAACCAAGAGATTTCTCCTGAAAGTAGGACTTAATAAGCATAGTTGAATCAAATGAAATAAATTTGACCCTTTCTCATCCATATTTGACATAAAAACAATGAGAAAATGAGAGTCAAAATAAGGTAAAATAGAGGTTCATCAATTGACAATTGGAGAACATTTTGGTTGTTTGACTGTTTGGAGTGACTTTTTGGTCCCAAAAAGCTATGTTGTAAGAATCGGGCCGGACTGGTCGGTTCGACCGGTCCAACTGGGAACCGTGAGCCTGGCCGGTCCAAAAATTACTTTGGCTCATGCAGGCTGTTGAATCGCAAAAAATCGGGCAAAACAGGTTGACATGGTTCACTCGGCTCACCAGGGAAAACCTCGAACCGGCCAGATTTTCCTGTTTAATATATATAAATGAAGCAATTTTTAGCCCATCAACCCTAAAATCTTACGGCTTTCTCGACTCCTCCTTGCTCCTCACTCCTTAGACCTCTGCCCTTGTTGGTCTCTCTGCTCCTCGACGCCCGACAGTCGACTCCTCGGGGCTCTTGAATGCCCGGCGTCAGATTCCGAAAAGGCGGTTCTGGCGACGTCGGTTAGTCTTCTTTTCCTTTCTCTTTCCTCCTCTATTTCAACCGGCGTGGGCATACGTTAGTTGACTGTCTTAGTCTCTTTCTGACTCTCTATTTCTTGTTCTCTCGAACTCGAACTAGCAGTGCAGTAACGAGGCAACGAGCCGACGAGTCGATGAAGTGAGTTCCGGCCGGCCGGTGTGGCATTTGGGTTTTTTAGAATTGTTAGCCTGTTAGGTACTGATCCCTTTCCTGATTTCTTCATCTCTCTTTTTCAAACATGGATGACATGTTGTGTTTGACTTCTGGATTTCCGGCAAATTTCCGACAAAGGGTTGTGTTCCATTGTTGACTAACTTATGCTCAAGACTCAGCAATGAGTTGTGAACAAATCTTAATATATAGGATTTGATTATAAATATCTAATACCACTTGCTTAAAAAATTATTGATATTTTTATTAGTGGGACATTTTTTCGTCCAATATTTGCCACTGCAATACTTAGATCCCAACTGTGTGCAAACTGGCATTCACATAAAATTGGCCGCTTGAGGAAGCCAAGCTGATCAGAGCGCTTACTCAATTACACATGTTGTTTATTCATTTCTTCTTTAAATACAAGGAAATATATTCTTGATTGACAAGGTTAGGTCGGTTCGACCCGGTTCAACCGGTAAACGAGTCAACCTATTCGATCCGGTCCAAATGGTCTAACCGGTTGAACCATCGATCCACTCTTCCAACCAGGTCGCTTGTCAGGTCGGTTTTTACAACATAGCCAAAAAGTCATTTCTCAAAAAGCTAAACCAAGTAGTCCTTTGAAACAGCTATTTAGATTTTGGTTTCCAAAAGACCAAAATGCCTAAAGTTGACCTAAATTAAACGCATTGTCACTTTCAACAAAAATGTTAAATCATTTATGTCAATTAATTTTATGTGAGATCATGTAAATTTCACCTCATAGTGAAAAACAAAAATAGACTAATGATAAATAAAAACTATATCCAAATAAAATGCAAATAGTGTTATGGATAATAGATACTGTGCAAATCATACTTCGTAATAATAAAAAAGATTAGATAAAAATAAGTACAATTAACAAAACAAGACTTTATGAAAATAAACTATTGAACATATTACTCAAATTTTAATTCATAAATATTCAAAAGAAAATTGAACACTAAAGAATAAAAATCATTTGTATATAAATAATAAAATTGATTTAAGGGTAGAAAAGTAATATTATCAACCAACTTTATATAAATAGTCAATTTCACTAAACACTTTTTTGCAAACAGTTAAAGCAATAAGCTAATAGCAACAACTTATATAAATAGCTAACAACAAACAGTCAATGTAAACAGTTAATAGCAAACATGGCCAAAAATATTCATAATATGATCCTTCTAAACAAAAAAAGGGTCTGAAACTATAGGCAAAGAAGACAGAGAAAATGCTCTGTGTGATAAGAGATTCGAATGCAATGATGAATTGATCAAAACTGAAAATTAAATCTATACAGAAGGCTTGATATGTATGTGCATACACACACACACACACATACATACATACATACATACATACATACATATATATATATATATATATATATATATATATATACACATATACCACACACCCACACACACACACATACATACATACATACATATATATACTATATATATATATATATATATATATATATTATATATAATATATATATATATATATATATATATATATATATACATACATATATATATATATGTGTATATATATATATGTGTGTGTGTGGTGTGTGCACGCGCGTGTGTGTGTGTGTGAGGGTGGACGTGTGCGCGTGTATATATAGATATATATATATATATATATATATATATATATATATATATATATATATATATATATATATATATGTATGTATGTATGTATGTATGTATGTATGTATGTATGTATGTATGTATACACATATGCTACCTTGTTGACCTACTGTAAAAAATGAAGATTCCTAACTAACTCCTAACAAATTTCCAGCTTGGATTGACTATTATAACTGATTGAAACAGTTAGATATGTATTTAGCTAGTAATGCAGCCACATTAGGTATGATAATAAACTTATCACCCCGTCTCAAGGTGGAATGGTTCAATACATTGACCATGCCAAGCTTGGAGAGCAAGTCCTGGAAGTGAGGTCCAGGCGGAAACTTTGTGAGCACATCAGCTATCTGAGACGAGGTAGGCATGTAGCTTAGCTGCAGCAAAGCTTCAAGAACTTTGTGTCTTGTGAAATGACAGTCAATTTCTCTGTGTTTGGTCCTTTCATGAAACACAGGATTGCGAGCAATGTGCAATATCGACTGGTTGTCACAGTTGAGTATCACTGGAGTGAGGTATTTGACACCAAGTTCTTCGAGTAATCTGACTAACCAGGTGACTTGAAATGCTGCTTAAGCCATAGCTCTATATTTAGCTTCTGAGGAACTTCTAGATACAGTTCCTTGCTTTTTGGATTTTCAGCTGATTGGAGATGTTTCAAGCAAGATTAAGTAACCAGTCACAGATCTTATGGAATTGGGGCAAGCTACCCAGTTAAAATTAGAGAATGCCTATAATTTTAGTTGATTTGTTCCTCTTAACAGGATTCCTTGAGTTGCTGTACCCTGAATGTAGCTGAGGGTATGTGTGAGAGCTTATAAGTGACTGGTTCTCGGATTTTGCAAGAATTAGCTAAATGCTTGTATAGTGAAGCTCAAGTCTGGTCTGGTGTATGTAAGAAAGTTCAATTTGCCAACCAAGGCTCTAGGGGCTGTAGGATCTTCCAGTAAATCTTCTTCATCAGGTAACAACTTGCAATTTAGTAGTAGAGGTGTACTTGCACATCTTTTAATGATGAAACCAAAGTCTCTTAGCAGTTCCCTAGTGAACTTTTGCTGAGATAATAGCACACCCTGTGGTGTTTGAGAGATTCCAGTCCAAGAAAATAATGAAGTTATCCAAGGTCTTTGATGCCAAATTTGCATTTGGACATTGTTTGACATGCTGAATTTCCTCAAAGTTTGAACCTGTGATGAGGATGTCATCCACATATACTGTTATAATGGTAAGCTTTGTGGATGATTTGTTAAGATACAAAGTGTAGTCATTTTTGGATTGTATATATCCCAATGAAATAAGGGTATCTTTGAGTTTACTAAACCACTGTTTGCTGGCCTGTTTAAGGTCACAGAGTGATTTCTTTAATCTACAAACCTTGTTCTCTGGATTAGGAATCCCTGTTGGCATTTGCATATATACCTCTTCATCCAATTCTCCATGTAAAAATGTATAGTTTACATCCAATTGATACATAGTCCAGTTCTGTGCTGCTGCTAGTGCCATGACTGTTTTGATGGTAGCTATTTTTACTACAGGGGAAAACACTTTTTGATAATTAATCCCATATTATTGAGGGGGTTACTTTTCTGACTTAAGCTTTGTTTTATACACCCATTTAAAGCTAATGGCCTTTTTGTTAGGAGGAAGATTGACATTTTTCCATGTGTTATTTACTTGTAGAGCACTAATCTCCTTATTCATAGCTTCCACCCATCCTGGATGTTTGGCAGTGTAAAACCTCGAATGTGGCTTAAAAGGATCGAAGTAACTATCTATATCACCAAAGGTATAACTTTCTTTTCGGGAAGCCCACTCTTAAGAACTCCACAGTTAAGCGTGCTTGCTGGGAAGCAATCTTGGGATGGGTGACCTCCTGGAAAGTTTTCCAGACTACGTGTGAGCGAGGACGAAGCACGCTGAAAAGGCTTATGGTGATTCCTGGGACTAGTCGATGATCCTTGAAGCCATTACTAGTAAGACTCACGACCGAGAGGGGTCGGGGCATTACAAAGTAGTATCAGAGTTCAGGTTAACTGACCTGAAGGCTCGCCTAAAAGTTTGTACAAAGCTAATACGAAAAGTTAAAAAAAAATAATAGACTTAGGGACCATTCGGAGAATGAGTGTAGGACGGGGCAGGGACTACACGCATTTGCATATAGTATTTAATGACTGCATGACTATGTGTGGTATGTATAGCTTATGTATACTTATCTTTTATAGAGATAGAGGGTATTCAACACTGTGGTTACATAGGAGGTCCTTATCTACTTGAGCAGTTGGCTAAGAAGCCGGGGCAGAGTGTATGGGATCATATACGACATGTGAGGTGGGTGTTAGCTAAATACCTGGAGGATGTACCCCATAGCTGTTTGAGGGTTGAGCACAACCGAGTGATATTTCTGCTACTGACCCTGAGAGGAGACCCTATGTGGCGTTACAGAGTTTATGACCTACACCCCCAGGCTCGTGATCATTACCCGTGGGGGAAGTGTTGTTGGTGTAACTGGGAGCTTATGGGGATGAGTGTAGTCGATTTAATTAACTACTTGAGACTGGAGGGACCTCATGACCTAGAGAGTGCTCCCACAGCCAGTGATGAGGACGCTCCACCCCCAGGTGACGAACTTACAGATAAGGAGGGAAACCTTGAGGGGGTGGAGGACAACCCTGTTGAGACAGATCCCAAAGTGGAAGTTGACCTAATAGGAGACCTGAGTGCAGAGGAACCAATGGAGGATGATGACCCTGAGGAAGATCCCGAGGAGGACTCTGAGGAGGATCCTTAGGAGGACCCTGAGGAGGACCCGAGTGAGGGAGAACTGATGGAAGATGAGGATCCTGAAGAAGATCCTGAAAGGGTCCCTGAGGAAGATTCTGAGGTGAGTGAGGGACAGCTGATGGGAAGTGAAAATCTTGTGGAGGATCAGGAGGAAGAAAGAAGGGACCGCACTGTACAGGACAAGTAAACCAGAGGATCAGAAGACTTGAAAGAAGAGATAAATTCCTTATGGAATAGGGCCGAGTGTGAGATCGGGGTGACCTGCTGGAAGCAGGGTAGATGTGGCCGGATGTGTAGAGGTACCTGTCCACTAGACGCCCCTGACCAGTAGAAGTTGGAAGCATCTAGGGAGCTTGTTTCTTCTTTTCTAGGGCAGTATTGGTGGTTACTTTTCTTTCTGAGTTGTTAATAAGCCCCTGTGGCTGCTAAAGTTATACGCTGAGATGTAACGAAAAGTGTTAGTGTGGAACTCTTATGTTATTGAAATTCTATGCAATAAAATCTCCTTGGATTATTTGAATACAAGTGTTCTGTGTTGTGAAAAAAAATAAATATAAGAATCATGAATCATGTGAATGTGATACCTGTCTGGTGTGAACTATCTGAGCATGTGATACGGTGGTTATACCATCTGAACGTAGTGATGTGCCAAAATCAAACTCCTGTCAAATGTTGCATGATGCACTGGTATATATTGTATGCCTGAAATTTTATAGAGCTTAGGATATGAACTATTAGGAGAGGAACTAAACCCGAATTATTTCCTGAACAGGATGGCGGGAAGCAACAACAACAACAACGGTGAATCCCAAACTGAACCCCACCCTGTAACGAGGGTCCCTACGAACTAGGACATCCCTATGTCGGCCCTCAGAGAGCGGCTGGAGGCCCTACGCTCTCGGAACGGGAACGGATCTCGCAGTCAGATTGACGAGACTAACCCGCCAACGGGAGCTGAGCTTACCAATTTGTTACTGCTGGACATGCTACAAAAAGAAGGTGAGTAATTACGACTCCAGAATAAGCAGATACAGAGGCTGATGGAGGTACGAGAGAAAAGGGTCGAGGAGGATAACTCTTATATGTTCAAAAGGTTCGTAAGCCATCACCCACCCGTCTATGATAGCACTCCCGACCCTAAGACCTTTGAGGACTGGATTTAGGGCATGGAGAAACTGTTCAATGCACTCCAATACCCCGAAGAGTGGAAGGTAGGATTTACTGTGTTCTACCTGAAAGATAAAGCCGACTTACGGTGGGTTACGGTGAGGGAGAGGCAGTATGAGCCTGGATTTGATTGGGGCAAGTTTAAGGAAATTATGAAGGATCATTTCTACCCTATCTCCCACTAGAAGGCCAAGGAGGGCGAATTTATGCAGCTGCAGCAAGGGAGCATGAGCGTTCTCAAGTATGCCTCAAGGTTCATGGAATTATCATGATTCGCCCCTGCCTTCGTAGCTAACGAAAGGCTGAAGATGAATAGGTTCGAGGCCAGACTGAATCCGACCATCAAGAAAAGGATGTCGGTGCGGCAGTACGCCTCCTACGTTGACCTATACGACACTGCGGTCAATGTGGAAAGGGCGATGAATGAGCGGAACAACATTTTAATGAGCAGAGGGGCAACAAGAGGAAGGGGGACAACCAGGGAAGCTTCCAAACACCAGAGCAGAACCGTCGGCCCGTTGGGGGTAAGTACTCGAACAACTTTATTCGGGGAGGCCAGTACCCTAATACACGGCCTAAGGTGACCTGCAACGCTTGGGGGAAGTCAGGGCATTTCGTTAGAGAGTGCCGCTCAGTGAAGAGGTGCTTCCACTGCGAAAGCCACCAGCATCAAGTTCGGAACTTCCCACTCCCTCCACCCCTTGCTGGACAAGGACAAGGCCAGAGTCAGGGGTAAGGGCAGCGGCCCTAACAACCATACCATAACAGGGGATGAGAGGTAGCCTACCCCAACCAGCAGCCGGGCACCGCAACCAGCTCAATCTCGACCTTCTAACCAACTGCCCCGGAATAATAGGGGTAGAGTCTACGTGATGCGGAAGGAGGAAGCAGAGGATGCTCCCAATGTGGTGACAGGTACTTTTTCTCTCCTAACTCAGTCAGTGGATATTTTGTTTGATTCAGGTGCTACACACTCCTTTATCTTTGTAAACCCCACCCAAAAATCTTAACTTCTGTCTGTGATTCTCCTTGATGGGAAAACTGTGACGTGCGAGGAGTTATACGAGGGTTGCCCTATTAAAATGTATGAATATGAGTTCTCGGTAGACCTGTATACGTTTGAGTTGACAGATTTTGGGGTTATCTTGGGGATGGACTGGTTAGCTAGGTATCAGGCCCAGATAGACTGCCCAAAATAAAAAATCACCCTAAAAGAGCCCAATGGAGAGAAGGTAGTGCATAGGGGCTAGAGGCCCAGGATGGGAGTAAAATTGCTGTCAGTAATGAGAGCTCGCAAGTTGTTAGGCAAAGGATGCGAGGATTCCTTTGTCACGTAGTGGAAACCAAGGATACTTGACCCTCCCTGGAGGACATCCCTGTGGTGAGGGAATTTTTAGATGTGTTCCCCGATGAAATCCCCGGTATGCCACCCCTTAGAGAGGTAGAGTTTTGTATCAACCTGACCCCCAGAGCCACCCCTATTCTAGGGCACCTTATCGGATGGTACCAGCAGAACTCAAAGAATGGAAGACACAATTGGAGGAACTCTTAGAAAAAGGGTATATTCGGCCTAGTACGTTTCCGTGGGGAGCCCCGGTTTTATTTGTGAAGAAGAAAAATGGGACCCTAAGATTGTGTATAGACTACAGAGAGCTGAATAAATAACGATTAAGAACCATTATCCCCTGCCCAGGATAGATGACCTATTTGATCAGCTGCGGGGCGCAGGAACCTTTTTCTAAAATAGACCTCCTTTCGGGGTACTGTCAACTCCGAATTAATGATTAAGGATATACCCAAAACTGTGTTCCGTACCTGATACAGACACCATGAGTTTGTGGTGATGCCCTTTGGCCTCACCAACGCTCCGACAGTATTCATGGACTTTATAAACAGGGTCTTTAAATCCTACTTGGACCAGTTCGTGGTGGTGTTCATAGACGATATTTTAATTTACTCGAGAACCCCAGAATAGCACACCCACCACCTACGGACAACCCTGACATATTGAGGAGAAATGAGTTGTATGCCAAGTTATCGAAGTGTGAGTTTTGATTGAGGAAGGTAGCTATTCTGGGACATGTGGTATCCAACGAGGGAGTGTCGATGGACCCCCAAAAAATTGAGGTTGTGACAAACTGGCCCAGACCTAAGAACCCGATGGAAGTAAGAAGTTTCTTAGATTTGGCGAGGTACTATCGCCGATTTGTCCTAAACTTCTCAAAGATCGCCACCCCACTTACCAACTTGACCAGAAATGTTACTAAGTATAAATGGACGGAGCAATGTGAAGAAGCTTTTCAGGAGCTTAAAAAGAGACTTACGAGTGTGCCGATACTGGCGCTACCTACCACGGACCAAGACTTCGTGGTGTATAGCGATGCCTCTAAGAGTGGGTTGGAGTGTGTACTAATGCAAGAGGGTCGTGTCATAGCATTTGCCTCACGGCAGTTGAAGACACACGAGCGGAATTACCCGACTTATGACCTAGAGTTAGCGGCGGTCATGTTTGTCCTTAAGATCTGGAGGCATTATCTGTACGAGGTCCGTTGTGAAGTATTCACTAACCATCAAAGTCCGAAGTACCTTTTCTCACAGAAGGATCTGAATATGAGACAGACTAGGTGGCTAGAATTCCTAAAGGATTATGATGTCCACTTTCAGTACCATCCAGGAAAGGCTAATGTAGTGGCAGATGCATTGAGTCACCGGCTGTATCCAATACTAAACTATTTATTAGCGTTTCCAAAAGAGTTGTGTGAGGAATTTCGGAATTTAGAACTTCACGTGAGTACGCCAGGGGCCAAACCTATGCTTTGCGCCCTGGAAGTACAACCGACCCTCATAAAGGAAATTCAAGTAGCCCAGGCCACAGACCCTCAGCTCGAGTGGATCAGGGAAGAGATATTGGTGGGTAAAGCACCCGGGTTCGTAATTCATGAGGATGGTACCATACGATTCCATAATCGGGTGTGTACTCCAGCCGTGGAGGTACTAAAAAGAAAAATCTTAGATGAGGGGCACAACACTCCACACTCGGTACACCCTGGGGCAAATAAGCTGTACAAGGATTTAAGGCAGATGTTTTAGTAGAGTAACATGAAACAGGAAGTGGCTGATTACGTAGCAAAGTGCCTAACTTGCCAGCGAGTAAAGATCGAACACCAATAATCAGTGGGACTTTTACAACCGCTGGATGTCCCCAAGTGGGAATAGGACTCAGTGTCAATGGATTTCGTAATGGGTTTACCGTTGACCCAACGGAAGAACAATGCGATTTAGGTGATAGTGGATAGACTCACGAAGACAGCACATTTCATAGCCATGCAGAACACTTCGACCTTGGATCAACTCGCTAGAGCATACCTCGAGAAGATGTTACGGTAGCACGGGGTACCCAGTTCCATAGTGTCGGATCGGGACACCAGGTTTCAGTCGGGATTCTGGCAGAAGCTGCAAGAAACGTTTGGAATATTGTTACGTTTTAGTACTGCCTTCCACCCTGCTACGGACGGGCAGACGGAATGTACCATTCAAACCTTGGAAGATATGCTATAGGCTTGCGCTTTGGACTTCAATAGTGTATGGGATGAACATTTGGCACTGATCGAGTTCTCCTACAATAACAGCTACCACGCAAGTATTGGCATGGCCCCGTACGAGGCATTGTATGGGAGGAGATACAGGACTCCACTCTATTGGCAGGAGATTGATGAGGCCTTGACCATCGGACCGAAGTTAATCCAAGCTGCCACGAATAAAATAAGAGTAATTCAGGAACGAATGAAAGCCGTCCAGAGCCGCCAGAAGAGCTATGCTAATCGGAAGCGTAGGCCCCTTGAATTCCAGGTAGGAGATCAGGTATTTTTCTGAGTTTCCCCAACCAAGGGAGTCGCGAGATTTGGGAAGGTGGGGAAGCTTAGCCCAAGGTGCATCAGGCCGTATCCAGTCATACAGAGAATTGGGGAAGTAGCTTACCGATTGGAAGTACCGGCCGAACTTCCGAGAGTATATAATGTATTCCACGTGTCGCAGTTGCGGAAATACATTCCAGATTCCTCGCACATAATCGAACCTGATCCTATACAGTTTTAAGAAGACTTATCATATGAGGAATGGTCTGTACAGATCCTGGATCGACGAGAAAAGCACCTCCGTAGGAAGACAGTGCCCCTAGTAAAGGTCATTTGGGCCAACCATGAGACGTCTGAAACCACTTGGGAGTCGGAGTAGGAGATACGAGACACATACCCCTACCTATTCCTATAACCAGGTGCGTAGAGGTTTCGAGACGAAACCTTCTGAGTGGGGTAGTGTGTAAAGCCCCGAAAATTTATGTTCGTAATAGTCCCGAAAATTTATACTCGTAATGGTAATGTGCTGTAGCTTAGTGAAGTTTCGAGGATGAAACTTTCCTAAGTGGGATAGTATGTAAAACCCCTGAAATTCAATTTGAAAAATTATATTTAGTTGGACCGAGCTAGACCCAAGCCAATGCAAGTCAGTGCTAAACGAACTTCTTTTCAAATTATGTCTGGGCTACCGAAGATTTTAATTTTCAATATTTTGGAAGATTTTAAATCTTCAAATTTCCCTCCTTAATTTTCACTATAAAATCTCTATTATTTTTAATATTGTCATTATCATTATTATTATTAATATTACTATTATTCTTGCAAATTCTAGAAAAAAAAATGATGAAATCTTCCCCCCCCTTTTTCTAGACCTAGCCGGCAACCCCCCCAATTTAAAAAAAAAACTTGAAAATTTTCCCCTCTTTTAATTTCAAAAAAATGAAGGAAAATTTCCCCCCTTTTTTCATGTGACCTAGCGGTTACCCCCTTTTAACCGTAAACTTTCTCTCTCTTCCTCCCACAACACACGCCTAGCCCCCTCCCTCTCTTCCACGCCTCTCTCTCTCTCACGTCTCTCTCTCTCTCTCTCTCTCTCTACTTCCCTCGCCGCCACCAGCCATGGTGGCCTCGCCCTTGTGCCGCCAACAGCCACCCTTGGTCCCCCTCTCACTCCCTCTCTTGTGTTGGTAGGTATCAACGTGATGCATGGAGTTCCATGCATCCCCATGCATCAAAACTCAAACTCATGCCTTTCCTTTTGATTTTCACGTTGAATCTTGAGTAATGACCTTTTTCTAATATACGTTCTATTGTGTTCTCAGCATTTTTGGCATTGAATTTGGGTGGAGGAGGCGATCCTATTGATTTAGACCCGAATCCGATCAAAGGTAAATTGTGATATCGTTTTGACGATGTTTTGCTTTCAATTTAAATAAAGTTTGATTCTTTTGGCTTGGTTGGGATGGAATTAGGGTCTAGGGGCCAGTAGCGGGGGGTTGAGAGTTTTGGTGACCCAGCACAACCGAAAAACCAACCCCAAAGAGGAGGGATATGCTGGGTAGAACGTCACTGTGAATACCCTGTCTTTAGAAATTCGGTGGTATTTCTCTAGACGTCTAAAAATTGTAAAGCTTTTATGCCAGACAGACTAAGATGTGATAAATATGTGGGTTTTTGAATTCGACAAATCGGGGTTGGATTGTTGAAAGCTATGGCCTGTTTACCAGACACCGCCAAAACCAGGTTAGCAGGGATAGTTGGTAAGTTTTGGGATTTCTAACCTAGCTACGGTGGGAATTAGTGAGAACACCGAACCTAAAAGTCATAGTAGGCAGGCACGCCTTTCTGTGTTGGGGAAGAAATCAATTTTTGGAGGTTGGCTGTGGAAGTTATGGGTTCGGAAATCCGGGTTAGGAATCTGGCCAGAAACTGCCGGACTGGGAGCCAGGCTGCACTGCCTACAAATTTGAAAAATTAGCTAGGGTAGATCCGTTTGCCTAAACTTGTGAAATTTTTAAGGTGAATGCCTCGGGATGTCCCACATAATCGTATTTTGAAATCGGTCCAATTGGAGTAGCGTGGCCCGAGTTATAATCAAATTACCCTGGACTGTCTAGACTGGAACAGTCAGTGACACCGATAAAAGAAGGGAGAAAATGACCTAGTTCGAAATGGAATCGGGAAGAACCTCAAACATGGAAAGGGTCGGGGACAGATCAAAGTTTCTAAGTTGAGCTAGAACGCTTAATTTGGACATCGGAATCAGAAGTTACGACCTCTGGAAGTAAGGCTCAGATTCTGGCCGAAACTAAACCCCGGCATGGGCTTGGACAGGAGGCCCTAAAAATTTTGAGAAAATTTTATAAAATTACAAGAAGGAAAAGGGGCAGGGGGTGTAATCTGTTGAATGTTAGACTGATTTTGGGTTGTTTGTTGGCCCAGGTGCAGAGCAGTAAACTCATATTAGTAACCGAGCCCGTAATTTGTACGGTAACCAGGTAACAATCATACCCTAACCCTTCCTCGTGTTGTGTGAAACCATGTGTGTTTTGAGCATGGTAAGAGGTGTTTTGTTTTCTGTTTTAAAAGAGCAATGGCATGTGCAACTGTGTGTGACCGCATGGCGGAATCTGTATGACGTATATGCTATGAAATTGATTCTTACTATGCTTTGTTATAAACCCCTAAATTACTGCTGTGGTGACATGGTTGAGGGAAGTGATTGAGTTTGAATGAACTTGACTTGCTAAGTCGACCTCTAGTAAAGAGAAATGTAATCATTAACTGAAGGGGACTGAGTTGGGTGAGTTTCGATTTGTTATGTGTTGATTGAAGGCCTTTAGCCTTCCCTGGGACTAGTGCATGCATGTGAGTGGCCACGTGCTATGCGGAAACGTGGGTCAGGCTATCGTTAACCATCCTTATTGGTGGTAGGCTAGGAAAGGGGTAGGCTAGCGGTAACCGCCTGAGTAGCGATAGGCCATGAACGAGTTAAGCGGCTGCGGTAAAATGGAGCGCAGGCCATGAGACCCACTGGGGTCGCTCACCAACAATCCAACTGTGGAGTTCTGAATCGTAAATCAAGTAATCATATCCCTGAGATCTGGTAACCAAGAAGACTGTGATAATGAGAAGTGTGTCTTGAAGGTCTCACTGTTTTTTCCTTCTCCTTGAAATGTTTTCAGAATGAATTTATGTGCGTAGTTGACTGTTAGGGGTGATTATTTATTGACTTTATCTCACTTTTATAAAATGTTTTGTTTTTTGGGTGATCTAGTTATGCATGGGATTGGGGACATGAAAGTAGAGCGAGGCACGAACGATTGAAATTAATAAGATGGATGTTATATGTTAAGGCAATGTCGCTATGAACATTTGGTCTGATGTTATTTGAATTTTGAGAATGTATGTTTGAGGCGTTAATAAAGGTTTTTGTATTAATTGCTATCCTTGATATCCAGCCTGGTATTTCCAAGAACGAAATGTGGCGGTAACACCCCATTAGGAATTTTCGCTACCATGTGTTGTGTGAAAAACAGAGTTTTAATATTTATAAACCCCAAGTGCAAGGTATGTCGTTGAGTACTTGGGGTGTCGTCCACAGGGAATTGGGTTTCCAACTACCAGAGTTCACTAGAGCGTCTCAAGCTAGGCAGGATCGAAGGGTGAGAAGGGGAAACTAAACTACGCTACAAATACAGAAACAAACGACTTGGAGTTGTGATTTCACCAAGTGATGAACCAACTAATCAAGACAGGTCCTAACCTACCCGAACCACACCATGAACAAGAGATGGTCGGTTGCACCATCAAAGACCACCCAAGCCCTCTCTCAAGGGTCATGAGCTAGTCTAACTCGTGTAACCACCTACTTTCGTGGGTTAGGCGAATTAGACCACAAAACTAGCAACCCCGGACCTAGCTCGATTCGGATACTATTTTCATGTCCCGAACTCGGCTATTCCCTCTCCCACACTAGCTAATTGACCTCACCTCTCAGCATAAGTCAATCGCCCAATAATATGGATGAAAGCCCTCTCAGGCATTTCATCGAACACTTGGCGGGCGTGAAGGAAATCTCTAGGTTCTAGGCATAGATTGGGCATGATTAGGCCTAGTACAAGATTAATTAGCCATCAAGAGGCTAATCACAATCCCAGCCAACAAAATCTAACAACTAATCATCAAAAACGAATGAAAACCTAAACTAACAAATAAGAACATGGACACGAAGAACGAAACAAAGGCAATGAAATAAAACGAATTCAAACAACTAGATAACATGAATCAACAATGAAAACCAAACATATAAACTTAGGCAAATCAAATACAAGAATTAAAACTAACAAAACATAAACAAGAACAATGAAATAAATAGAGAAAAGGAAGAGGGAAACTTATGCTTGAATTGATTGAAGAACTTGAAATCCACAAGCACGAATCCCAAAATACAAACAACTGAGATCCTAATCTAATCCTCCTATTGAGGTTTTTATTGGATAAACCTAACCTAAACTACCCTAAGAATCGCCCAAGGAGAAACCCGAACGAACTCTTCATGAACGCCCGAAGAAGGGGCTTTTATCGCGAACCCAGGCCTGACGCACGGCCGTGCGTCACCACGCACGGCCGTGCGCCTGGCCGTGCGCCACCACGCACGGCCGTGCCGCCTGGCCGTGTGGCTTCTGCCGCCAGTGCACGGTCGTGCCTCCCTGCAGGTCGGCCGTGCACTGTCCTTCTCTGCTGTGTTTTGCCCGTTTTCGCTGATTTTCATCGTTTTGTCCTATCTTTGTCCCTTTCCGCGACGTTTGCTCGATTTAGAGTTATTTCCTACAAAACATAAATAAAACGAGTAAAAATTCTAAAAATTAAGTTATTATACGAGCGAAAAGTAGGTGAAAGAGGCACGTAAAATAGGTAAATTTACCGTTCAACACCATGCAGGTTAATAATGGCCTTAATTAATGAACTAGAAATCAAGGTGTGGACCGTTGGTTAAGAGAACCCGTAAGTCAGTCGGTTAGCAAGGCACCACGAGGACGTTGTGCGCTTTAAGTGGAGGTGATTGTAACACCTCGAGTGTGGTTTAAAAGGATCGAAATAACTACTTATATCACCAAAGGTACAACTTTCTTTTCGGGAAGCCCACTCTTAAGAATTCCACAGTTAAGCGTGCTTGCTGGGGAGTACTCTTGGGATAGGTGACCTCCTGGGAAGTTTTCCAGGCTGCGTGTGAGCGAGGACGAAGCACGTCGAAAAGGCTTGTGGTGATTTGTGGGACTAGTCGACGATCCTTGAAGCCGTTACTAGTAAGACCCGCTACCGAGAGCAGTCGGGGCATTACAGGCAGCTTGTTCATAAGCAGTGGGTTCTGGGAATTCCTCGATAGCAGACAAATAAGCCATGTGTTTAGGAGGTATGACCACCAAATTACACCAGCTGGTTTGTGTGTTAGAACACACATAGTCTTGAAGATGAGATGGAGTTTTATGCTTCTTGTAGATCTTCTAGGAGGTATATTGTTGGTAATAGAAGTAGAGATAGGTTGATGCTAGACAGATGTTGAAATTTGGCTTTCTGATGCTGATTGTTGAGAGTCTGGAATATCTTCATTTTCAATGTGATGGTGATGCTAAAATATAGATGGCTATTGTAAACTTTGTTGAACTGTATTATGATCTAGTATTGTATAACTTGGCAGAACGCGTTCTTGATCTTCAAATATGGGCATTGGAAGAGTTGAATTAGATTCATGATTTTTTCTTGAATAAGGAAAGCAACTATCATGGAAGATTACATCTCTGAAAATGAGCACTTTCCTGGATTCCCAATCGTAAATCTTATATGCTTTCTAACCATAGGGATAACCTAGAAAGATACATGTAGTTGGTCGTGCTTGAAATTTGCTTATGTTCCTCTTCAATGTTGATGCATAACACCAGCATCCAAATGCTCTCAAGTGTGAGTATGTGGGCTTTTCTTTATAAAGAAGCTCAAAGGGTGTTCTATTGTGTAGTACAGGTGTTGGGAACCTATTTATCAAGTAGACTGCAGTCAAGATACACTCTCCCTAAAACCTTTGAGGAAGATTAGCCTCTATCATTAATACTCTAACAACTTCTAAGAGGTGTTTGTATTTTCTCTCAACTATGCCATTTTATTTTAGTGTATCCACACATGACTTTTGATGTATAATACCCTTGCTTGCATAAAATTAAAGAGCTAATCAATCTTGAAACTCTAACCCACCATCTGACCTAATAATTTTGACTAGGCACCAAATTGTTTCTCAACAAAGGTAATGAAACTCTGGAGAAGAGGAAATGCATTGCTTTTAGAAGACATCAAATGTACCCCAGTAGTTGTTAAGTAATCATCTATAATTGTAAGAAAGTATTTATATCCATCATATGTAGTACATTTATAAGACCCCCAAATATCTACATGTATGAGCTCAAACATGCCTGAAGTTCTTGTATTACTCAGTGAAAAGGACTGTCTGTGGAGCTTTGCCTTTGGATAAACATAACAGATTGTGGAAGACTTCCTTTTATTACAAGGTAAACTAATATGTTGCATTCTTTCAAAGGACAAATGTCTTAATCTAAATTGCTATGAATCTATTTCAGAGAAAAGAATGTCTTGTTCAATCAGAGGCTGAGAAAGAATTCGCTGAGATTCACTCTACATCACCAAAGACCTTTGGTTTGCTCTTGTGTTGCTTGTGTCTGAATATTGGACATGATATAAACCTTCCCTTGACCTACAAAATACCAATTCCTATGACATGAGGTCCTGGAGAGTGCATTCAGTAGATGTAAAAGTCATTTTTCAGCTATTTGCCTACATAGTTTGTTAACTGATAGAAGATTGACCTAGAAATCTGGGACATGGAAAACATTGGATAGTGTCAAGGTAGGAGTGAGCCTTACTGAACCAATGTGAGCAATCGTTGACAGTTTGCCATTAGGCATAGTAATGAACCCAGGATTTTTGAATGGCTAAACTGAAGTGAACATACCAAGATGCGGTGATATGTGGTCGCTGACACCACTATCTATGATCTAATCCTCATTGTTAAAAGATATAAGAAAACAAAAGGTTTTACTTGCCAGAAAACCTACCCTAACTGAAGAACTTGAAGAATTGATCTCAGATGCTTATTTACTAAGGAGGGTCAAGAGCTATTGATATTGTTCTGCATTTAATATAGGCAAGGAAACTGCAGGAGTGTGATGAGGTGCTGATGATGCGTAAATGTCGTCTAATCAAGAAACCCCTTCTTGCTCTTGGGTGACAGATGCTGTAATTCTTTTGCCTTTATACAGCCTGTGTCCAGGAGGGTAGCCATGCAATTTGTAGCACTTTTGAACTGTGTGACCAAAAATCTTACAATGATTATAGTATAGCTGCCTTATAGGAGGAGCAGTATTTCTATTAGCAACAAAACTACTGTTCCCATTGTTGCTTCCATTGTTGCCAACAAGATGATTATGATTACAACTGTTATTGTAGCCACCATTCTTTCCACCATAGTTATTATATCCCATGTTTTTTCCCATTAAGCCTAAAGACTCTTGAGCATTAAAAGATGAATTCAATGCAGTAGATTGGGGCATAATATGAACTTCAAAAGTCATCCCCCTTTGATGTTCCTCTTGAAGAAGCATATAATAAGCTTCACTGACATTGGGCAAAGGCCTGGAGATAAGAATGTTTCCTCTGACCCCTCTGTAAACATCATTCAGACCCACTAGTAATTGAATTAATTTTTCCTTTTCTCTCATGTTTTTAATAGTATATGCAAGCAGCACAACTAATTCGACAAGAACATGTAGGAACAGAAAGCATTAAGTCATGCTCATCCCATAATTTTTTAATTTCAGTGAAATAGTCAGCAATATCTTGATTACCTAGTGAAATCGAGTATAAGTCTTTCTTCACCTGGAAAAACTTTGTGCCATTAGATTAGCCAAACCTCTGCTCAAGATCCTCCCGGATTTGCCTTGACGAACTTGAAAATAAGATGTTGTATGAGATTCTTTTCCCTACAGCATGAAGCAACCAAGAAATCACCATCTTGTCGCATCTGGTCCACTGATTCAGCAGAGGAGAAGTTGCATCTGGCTTGAAGTAGGTACCAAGAACAAAACCTAATTTGTTTTTAGCAATTAGAGCAATCTCCATGGACTTCTTCCAAGTCCCATAGTTTTTGCCATTAAGCAAATCATTGACAAGAATGTTATTGGGATTATCCAAGGGGTGGAGAAAGAGATCATGAGAAGGATTAAGGACATCAAAGTGAGTATTGTTTGTATTATCATTCAAGACAAAGTTATTTGGCATTGTACTTCTCTTAATTGTATTAGGATCCATAGATGAAGAAGAAAGAAAACCTAAACGAGCCTTACTTCTGATACCATGAAACTGTAGGTAAAGAAGACAGAAAATGCTTTGTGTGATAAGAGATTAGAATGCAATGATGAATTGATCAAAACTGATTAATTGAATCTGTACGGAAGGCTTGATATATATATATATATATATATATATATATATATATATATATATATATATATATATATATATATGTATATATGTATATATATATATATATATATATATATATATATATATATATATATATATATATATATATGTGTGTATGTATGTATATGTATGTATGTATGTGTGTGTGTATATATATATATATAATATATATTAAATATATATATATATATATATATATATATAATATACTATATATACATTATATATATATAGATATATATATATATATGTATATATATATATATATATGTATGTCTGTATATGTGTGTGTGTATATATATATATGTATGTGTGTGTGTGTGTGTGTGTGGTGTGTGTGTGTATGTCTGTGTGTGGTGTGTGTGTATAATATATATATATATATATATATATATATATATATATATATATATATATATATATATATGCTGCCTTATTGACCTACTGCAAGAAATGAAAGATTCCTAACTAACTCCTAACAAACTGCCAGCTAGGATTGGCTATTATATATATGCTGCCATCATTGGGTTTTTTTTTTTTTTTTTTTAAGAGAAAGAAGTTCAGGAGGTAGTGCCTCTCGATTGTTTGTTTGTTTACTTTTTTAAGTATTTTACTTATACTCTTTTAATGATGCCTAGAAATTGATAAAAATGTATAAGTAATAAATAATACAATATAATGTACTCTTACTTTAGGATGATATTTTTATTTTCTTTCTGGAAACCTTGTTAGTACATACAACCACCTTATCTTATCATTCTGCTTGGCTTCCCCATGAATATCACAATATCGTTCAGTTAGATTAACGAGCACGCAAATTCACACCCCGAAAAAAAAAACAAAAAGAAAAAGGCATGCAAATAAGTGAATTTCTAATGTTACATGCATAAACATGACTCATGCTATGTATCTCACTTGTATTTTCATATTGGCCCTGTTTGGTAAACAACTGTTCGCTGTTAGCTGTTAGCTGTTTGTATTAGCTGTTAGCTGTTAAATGTTTGAATTAGCTGTTTATATTAGCTGTTTGAATTAGCTGTTTTTAGAAAAAGTGTTTGGTAAAAATTAACTGTTTCTAAAAAATATGTTGGTAAAATTTCATTTATGCCCTTATTTATGAATTAGTTTTTAATGATATGTGTGCAATTTTTTCAAACTTATGGACAATTATGTCATTTCTACAAAAAACTCTTCTCAAAAGGATAATGGGAATAGCTTTTTCAAACAGAGCTTTTTGGAGCCAAACAGCTATTGCAAACAGCTCTTTACCAAACACCCTTTAACTGTTTGACTTGATCAAAACAGTCAAAATCCTCCCAAATAGTTATTTTTTCCCAAAAAACTGTTGTTACCAAACACCTCCAATTATCCTCTCTAGAAGTCACCCGTATGATTGCAAATGTC
Source organism: Carnegiea gigantea (assembly GCA_029747015.1). Lineage (NCBI taxonomy): Eukaryota > Viridiplantae > Streptophyta > Magnoliopsida > Caryophyllales > Cactaceae > Carnegiea > Carnegiea gigantea. The sequence continues at coordinate 527,326 of JAKOGI010000350.1, read as the reverse complement.
CACCAATATTAATGTAAATTAGTTCAGAGTTTATACGGTAGCGTTTAAATAAGGCGTTTCTTTTGGGTTTTCATAAAACAAAAAATTATGATAAAAAATTATATAGATCGTGATAAATATTTTGATTTAAAAATTTCTCATGACATTAAAATCTAATTGGAAATTCTATAAGATATTATTTATACATTTATCGTTTTGGTCTCATACATGGACTAATTTTAAGAACGGTTACTTAAAGGGCTATGTAGGGCTGGCAAAAATTCGGGTACGGGTTGATTTGGGTCCGAATAATTCGCACATTTGGACAAAAACTTTATACCCAGACCCTGTTCAAATTATAAATCGGACACTTTGACCAGATCCAAACCCGAATATCCGATGTCCAGACTCAGTTGTCCGAATTTGTGATATGATTTGTAGACATTGTGGCCGAAATTTTGTGTGACCGAACTCGAACCCGAACCCAATTTTTCAATATCCGAACCCGGTTATCCGAAGTTATTTTTATAAAAGTTTATAGAAAATTTGGACCAAAATAACACATAAACCTAATTGTCCTATTGTCCAAACCCCGTTGTTCGAATCCGAAATGGTTCCAAAATTTGGACAACCGAAACCCGAATGCCCAAACAGGAACTCGACCCAGATTTAAATTCAGACATGACCGGTTTTTCGAATTTTAAATTCGGCCAAAAATTTTACGACCGTACCTGATTTTTTTCGAGTCGGATAAATTCTGAAGTAATCGGGTCGGACGGATTTTTATAAGCCCTACGGCTATGAAATTGTTCCTTGTTTCTTGCTAGGGAAAAAAATAATAATAAAGGATTAGCACACCATTTTTCCTCCTTCCTTAAAAAAATCCATTTTATTTTTCTTTTAAAAAACTATTTTATTTTAAATTTTTTTTCAAAGGGCCGTGAAGTATGAATTGATACATATGCAAAAAGTTGAAAGGGGCTAATGATAAGGCTGGCTTTGCGTGTTTAAGTAAGCATATTGCCGAGTAAAGGTTGAAAAAAAATGCAATCACATATGACATATGTCGCTTTATATTTGAGAAAAGTGTCGAGCCCATGGCAAGAGAAAAAAAATGCAAAAAGGTCAAAATGTAAAATAAAAAGGCTTAAATTCCCAAAACTAAAGGTAATTCTATTTGATCCCAAAATTAAATGATTTTGAGTGATTCCAACGCGTCATATACTCATCAATGCTTAACATAGCAAACTCCAATTCAAACACAATCACAAGTGATCCACAACATAATTAATGTCATCCATTCACTTGTGTCATATCACGTCTCATCTGCCCCACTCACCCCAAACCCTAAAGAAAAGAGTAAATTGATTACAAAATCATATATTCGACATTTTTCTTTGGCTAGGAGTTGCGTTGTTACATCTTAATTTAAGAAATTTTCATCAATTTTCAAGTTAAATTATTGTATAAAAATTTGAATTGTATATTATTAAAAAAAAAAACTATGAAAACTCAGACTCAACTAAATCAAAACTCGACTTAGTCAAACTTGTACTCGGACATGATTTGAGTAAACCTGGCTCACACTCAGGCTCAACTCGGTTGCTTAGTAAGTCCTGCCGAGTATGATGAAGCGCGAACTTTCCTTGACTTACAATATCCCTTACCGTATATAAATAGTGAATATTTGTAATGTAAGAAATGCACATATATAAATTTACAGTATATACTCAATATCATCATATTCTCTTGACAACCAACCAATGAGATATTAGCCAAGTAACTATGATAGATTGAGGTCCTGAGTATGTGAGATCTCAAATTCAATTCCCTCTCCCCTTATTGTATTGTGCTGCTTTCATGGCTTTTTTGAGATACAAGTAATTATTTGAGCAATACTAGTCTGGGCCCGTACTTTATACGGAGCGTGTTCAAATAGAAATTTTGTAAATATGTTATCAAAATAAGAAACTAATAGTTATGGAAGATATGATTAATATTATAATTTAGAGGAGATAATGAAAAACCTCAATGAAAAAGTTAAGTCTACATCAATTTCATGCATAACCAATAGGATTAATAATTGAAAACTATATGATTGTGGAAAAAGTCTACATAAGTATGATGGAAACAGTAGATAGTAAATTTGTTACAAAGCACACTAAATTAGGCGATGATAAATCAATCTGTGACGTCAATGACAAAAAATCCACCTCCTCCTTATGTTGTTGAGCAAAATTTTGTGAAGCCATTAATTGTTTAGTGAATTTAGGTAGAAACTATTTTAAAGTCGGTATAGTTTGAGTTTCGCATGTAACAAAAATAAAATTTATCTTTCAACGAAAATAATTTGAGCATTATATTTAAGCTAATATATAACTTTTTTGGCTATTTAAAGTGGCCCATTAGGGGGTGCTAATATAATTATGTGTTCATAATTTGTACATTTGATTTTTATGTCAACTCAATAGTTTCATGAGTTTTGATATAAACTTCTCATACCCTTATGTTGTCTTACAAGAGATGGGTTGAGTTCATATTTGTGGGTTGAGATATTTCTTAGTTTGAAGAGTTATGGCGATTTGGGCATTTCATTTTAAATAGTAAAAGATTAATTATAATTTTAGGTGTTTTATGAAGAGAATTGGACTATTGGATTTGTATGGTTTAAAAGAAAACAAAAATTATTTTATTTTTTCTTGTGTGTTAAACATATTAGATTTTGGTCAATTTATTTGAAACATTAAAAAATTAATTATACTTTTAAGATTTACATGAATTAAATTTAATTATAAGATATGTATGCTTTGAAACAAAAAGAAAAATATTTCGTTTATTTCCTTCTGTTAAATAGATTATAGTAAATGTGAAAGAAATTCAGCTTCACGAACCTAATATAATGATCATATTTTGTTTTTAATTTTTTTTATATTTCACGTTCAACCCTTCCAATTTGTTACATTATGCTTACAATATGTAATTTATCAGCATAACCCTTACATATATATGATCCTAATTAATATTGACTGTGTTATCAAATTCAAAGAGAAAGATAATAATGATGACAACGACAATGACGACAACAATAACAATAGTAATGATGAAAATAATCATGGAAATCATATTTATATTTATATTATCTCGCATGATATATGCTCAAATGTATATTTGTATCGACAAAGACAAAGTAATAATAATAAAAATAATCATGGAATTCAAAAATGTTTACTATTTCTATATAAATGTGTATATTATATTATGTGTTAATAAAAAGGTGTAAGAAAAGGTTTTTACGGCTTGTTCAATAATTATAATTCGGTTTCCTTAAGTTCAAACTTCTAAAACATGAACTTATTCTATAATAATGAAACAATAAAAACTTTTATATCCATTATAATCCTTTAATCTTTCTTTGATAATTAGATGATCATAATTAATATTAACTATGTCATCAAATTCAAAGAAGAAGATAACATCACCGACAATGACAATGACGACAATAACAACAATAGTAATGATGGAAGTAATCATGGAAATCGTATTTATTTTTCTATTATCTCGAATAATACATGCTCAAATTTATATTTGTCTCGAAAAATGCAAAATATTAATAATAATCATGGAAATCAAAATGTTTATTATTTCTTTATAATTGTGTATATTATATTATGTGTTAATAATAAGGTGTCACATAAGGTTTTATAGCTTGTTCAGTAATTATAATTTGGTTTCCTCAAGTTAAAACTTCCAAAATATGAACGTATTCTATAATAATGAACTAACACAAATTTTTATATCCATTATAATCTCTAAATTTCTCTTTGATAATTAGATGCTCATAATTAATATTGACTATTTTTTAAACAGAAAGATAACAACGATGATAGCGATAATGATGACAACAACGACAATATTCATAATAGAAATAATCATGTAAATCGTATTTATTATTCTATTATCTCTAATAATACATGCTCAAATTTATGTTTGTATTGAAAAATACAAAATATTAGTAATAATTATGGAAATCAAAAATGTTTTGGTCCATATGAGTCACAAAGGGTAACACAATATAATGAGGGAGAGGGGAATCCAACCTGAGACCTAATGTGCCCAGTAAAGAAAGAGATATTATTGCATGTGTTATCTATTGAGGCGGTTATCAAGATAAATTCAATGGTTGAGATTGTTTAAGATTTTGATCAACAGTTGTGAAGCAATATATATTCGAAATTCACTCTTATGTTAGCATTTTTCATTTCCTCAGCACTCAACCCCTCGCACATTTTAGCATTTATAGTATGAAGATTGGGGGGGAGGACTACACAAGTTTAACGTGCTTTTTATTTTGATTAATGCAATGTATAACATAACTCAAGAGTAGTTCAAAAATAGTTTTTTTGTTTTATGTTCAAGGGGGAAAAAGAGTGACTTAGTTTTTTTTTTTAAAAAAAAAACACTCCATGCAGGCAAACTAATTTTTTTTTAAAGTCAATAAACCAATGTTATAAATATCGTATCGTACCGTTAGGTATCAGCCGAAGCGTACCGTACTGGTCAAGAAATGGTACAAGCTTTGTCCAGTATTGTAGTGGTCAAATACCGCTCTGCACCATCAAATACCAAGCGATATCGGTATTTTCGGTCAAATACTGTCCGATACACTAAAATTTCAAATTTTTTGTACTTTAATTTTTAAATTTTTTTGAAATTCAAAGCGTTACAAGCCCGATACAATGATACATAAATTCAGTATATCTCGTTCCAGTGAAAAAACGATACGATATTTATAAGTTTGCAATAAACCATACACAAATGCAAGAAGACTAGAATCAAGATAAATGATGACAATAAACAGGATTGGTCAATGTATTAGTTATATTAATTATGTAATCAATTAATTCATTCTGAGAGGAGAAGGTGAAGAAACTGCTACAACACAGCTGGAAACAGAAACAAGCAGACTACACTTCAAGTGTTGCTGTATACAATAATAAGCACAAACACATAGGCATGCATAGCTTATCTCTACTGTCACTCTGCACATCAGAATCTCATTTTTCTTTTACCTTTTTCAGCACACCAACTCCTTCCTTTACAAGCAAAACTCTCTCTCTCTCTCTCTCTCTCTAGCTAGTTGGAATTATACAATAGTAAACATGAACCTGCCATAACAAGTTACACATGAACATGCAGGCTCCAAGCATTAAACTTAGTGTGGTCCATCCATTCATCCTTCCAAACAGCACATTACATGTGAAAATCTAAAACCCATGTACCTTCAAAAGTTATATAACCATTTGCGCTATACAATACTAGGTCAACAATATTATCAGTTTATACGTATGTATAATCTAATATAAATAATATTTAAATGACATGATGACTTACAAAAGACTTAACCAATTACTGAAGTAACTAGCAATCACTAATATGAACAAAATGCCCATTTCAATGGAAAACTAAGATCGAACGACTTTTTATACTCCTGTATTGGAAGAATAATCAACAAACCAATTTTTGAAACATCATGGATAAAAATAATGGTCAGCTACAAATCAAATCACCAAGTTACATTGTGATAATCAACCTAGCTAGCTATTATCATCAAAATAGTTGCCAACAATGCTCATCATACCCACAATCAAATGCCTAATTTAGGCTACATTAATTAGTACACTGAGCCAATTCTACGACCTTGTCTGAATAATCTGAGAAGCATTTCTGGTAACTACGACTTCTCGTAATCCTCAATAGGAGCAGGCAAGTTGAGATCCAAAATGAAGCTGACAGTGTCACCAACTTTATCAAAAACAACATCATTGGAGGCATTACAATTGTCATTATCACCATCAACATCATGTTTCGAAGCAAGATTAGTGTTGGTTGATGATGATCCCAATAGATGTGATCTTTTGTGCCCACCAAGTGCTTGGCCTGAGCCAAACACTTTGTAGCAAAATGGGCACTCATAAATCTTGTGATCTTCACCATATGTTTCCTGCTGTTGGCACTCTTTGCTTGATGCTTTGTGACCAACTAAGGCCCTGTTTGTCTTGAACTTTTTCTTACATGCCAAGCACATGAACCTTGCAGTCCGAGTAGACCGAGTTGACCGGGTCTTCAACTCGGCCGAGTAATTCTCCTCAATCCAAACATCCCTTGACAGCATCATCAAGCACAGAGCAACCTCCTCATCCTGACTCGGTTCAGACACCGAGCTGACCGGGGTTGACTCAGTGGCTGACTCGGACTTAACCCCATCTAGCTTCAACTTCTTGGGCTCAAACCCATTTGTCTGAGACCCAGAAACCCTCTGAGTCTGACTCGACCGCTTCGTGGATCGCCTCCGAGTCAGGTACTGAGTCGACTCAGTCTCGCTCTCTCTGTCCTGAACAACTGAACCAGCATCCAAGAACTCAGGATCGGAGGTTTTAACGCTCTTCTTTGGGTTCTCTCTCAACCCATAATACCCAACTGGGTTCTCTTCCTTGGGTCGTTGCTCGTTCTCGGACCGAGTCGAGGACGAGTCAGACTCGGTCCGATTCGTATCCCCGAGTTGAAGTGGGTGCCCTGTTTTTTTCTTAGGCACAGTGGTTAAATGAGACCTCATATGGCCACCCAATGCTCTTCCATTGGAGAAAACTCTTGGGCAAAGCTTGCATCTGTGTTTTTCCATGGACATTTTTGAAGAGAGAGAAAATTGCTTGCTAAGATCACACACTTTGTTCTTCCTCTGTTTCTCTCTGTTTTGGAGGAAGTTGGGGGAGGTGGGAAGAGAGTGGGAAGTTAAGAGAGAAAGAGGAAGGAGGAGTAGGCTGTAAGCATTCTTCAACAAAAAGACACCATGTGGTTGAATCACATAGCCCCAAAAAGGGGCCTTTTGCGTTAGTATTACTAGGTTTATGTAGAAACTGCGGGACACTTAGACGTATTCGGTAATAGAGGTCGAAGTAAAGGTTAGTGATTTGTAGTTGTTAAAATGGTATGGACCACTACTTAAAGTATTTGGTAAAGTAGTGAATGAGGTAGTGGTTAGAGGTTTATGTAGTGTTTTTTAAAAGCTAATGAAATTAGTTTTTAAGAACCTCTACCTAATGGTTGTGTTACAAATTATAAAATTCTTCTTTTGATTTACTAAAAACCTTTATTTATTGTATCCTTTTTAGTCATTTTATATAAATCTGCTACTTCAACAGCTACCTTTACCAAGTACATTTATTTGAAATCGCTAGTTGAACTGCTAACCACTAACCATTAGTGGATCACAGTTAATCGCTAGTAAAACCCTTAACAGCTAACAAAACAGCTAACCATTACTAAAATAACTAATTTTACCGAACACGCCCTTAATCCTCTTAAGTAAGGTATTGGATTCAAATTTTATAAATGAAGAAAATTTATAATAGAAGAATTTTATTTGTTATTGGACCAATGATAACTCAATTGTAGTAAAATGAAGGATTTAATACCCAAAAAAAGGGAAATTTCAACAGGAGTTTTTCAGATTTAATTAATTATTAATTTATGCACAATCCAGGGTTCATGAAGGTAGAAAAAGAGGGCCAAAAAGCAACGTGCAAAACATTTATGTATTTTCCATTGAACACTACCAAAATAAAGTTCACCAAAAAAAAAAAAATTGCAACAAAAGCACATAAGAAAAATGGGTATAATTCTTTTTCTCGTTTTAGTTGTTGCCCTATTTTTTCCTTTTTCTTTTTCCTTCTTTTTTAAAAATTGTTTTTCTACTCACTAACCACTTGTGTTTGTTGCATTGAAAACGCCATTTCTGCCACTTTTCTGCTATTATGTTGATTATGATTTCCGATGCTATCTTTATTACTTGATGTGGTGTAATTATCCTTTTTTTTTTAAAAGAATTTGTGAATGAGGAGTGACTTTGCAATTATATAAAAATCTGCAGTCAACCTCACACTATAAAAAGTCAAATTTACATACACTAAACCACAAGAATGTTTGGTGAACAAAATTTAGGGTAAGAGATAGTTGTTTACCTAGTGTTTCATAATTTTCTGTCCTTATTGTACCTTTTTTTTAAAATTGTTTGAGGACTCCTTAATGTACTTTAGTCATCTTCATGCCAATTTTATTTGATAGTAAAATCATTTACTCCCTTTATATAAATTCAAAAGCATTTTAAATTGGAAAAGAGGATTTTTCTATTTCTTTTTAAATATGGTCAGAAAAAAGGAAATACAAACAAATATTCTTGACTTATGTATAACTTAAAAGAAGTTTCAAATTCACTGATGTTTAACAATGATATTTAGCCAATAATGTCTGAACCCAGTGGTTAATAACTAATACTTTGGATAAATTAGATCTCGGGTTCAATTTCCTTATAATATTGTAATGTAGTATGTCATCTTTTATAATTGATTTGAACCAAAGAAAAAAAAAATAATGACATTTACAATAGAAGGAAAATTTCATTTAAAAATAAAGACTTTTCTTTGTGACTATTTTATTCTTTTGGAATTTTCGTTAAACTTTCTTTGTAAGCTTGGGGAGATACAACTTGGTAGTACACAATTTTGTTTGTCAGTTGATCTTTGGATTTTTCAGTTTGGGTTTTCCTAGTCTTTATTGTATTGTACAAAAATAAACTTACTACGTCTATCTTGGTTTTGAATAATTATTCCAAATACAATAGCGAAATGAACCCAAATTCATACTAAAATAATGTGGCACAATTAAATGAAAAATATCAAAAAAAATAGAAGATTTTAAAGATTAAGATAAAGTAAACTCATTACAATGAATCGGTGTTTCTTTCATATGCTTTCTATCAACACAAATATAACTTCTCCTTGATTTTTCCGCATATTGACCTTTTTGTTTCTTCGTGTATGTGCGGAAGTAGGGAGGATAGGAATGATCTTTGTAATCTAGTACTAATCTTAATCATGAGTAAGTCAATAAGGTAAAAATCATGAATTTACACCGCCTAATAGTTATTCTAGTAATCAAGCCTTTCACTAGAGGAAAAAATCAAAATAAAACCCTAATAATTTCACTGAAAGTCTAAAACACCGCTTAATTTTTAACGAAATCAATCCCATACTTAGGTAATGTTTGGTTGGAAGGAAATGATTTTCTCGAAAAATCATTTTCCCTGGAAAATGTTTTTCCGAGGAAACTTAATTTTCATGTCACATTTTCCGACGTCTGGTATAAGATAAATTATTTTCCGTGGAAACAAGAGAACATATCAACAAAATTGTCTAAATGATAAAAAATATCAAATGAATGGTCTTAATAGAGATAACTGTTGATTAAACGAACGAATGTTTAGCTTAAAACTCAAACTTCAGCTTTTTAATATTTTCTATTGAATAATCAAGTTTCAATTTAAACTGGTGAAATTATTTTAATGATGAAAAACATCAGTTGAATTATTTAACTGGCGAAAACTGTCGATTGAACTATCATAGCGAAGAAAAATATTTGCCAAATGAAGGAATGTCGAGTTCAAAATCTGAATTTGAGTTTATTTTAATCTTTGTTATCTGGTGATCAAGTTTCGATTCAAACTATTGAAATTGTTCTAGTGGTCAAAAATATTGGTTAGATTGCTTAACTATCGAAAAATGTCGAGTGAATTATTGTGGTGTAGAAAAATGCTGACCAAATGAAGGAATGCGAACTCAAAATCCGGATTTGAGACTATTTAATCTTTTCTAGCTGATGACCAAGTTTCGATGCTACCCGTTAAAATTGTTTTAGTAGTAAGGCAACTGAATTGTTCAAGCGGCAAAAAATGTTGATTGAATTGTCATGGCAGAGATAGATGTTGACCAAATGAAAGAAACTTGAGCTCAAAATTAAAATTTGAGTTTCTTTTTATCTTTCCTATCGGATAATCAACTTCCGATCCAGACCGTTGAAATCGAATTTTGCACCTAAACTCTGGTTGACCGTGTCGTCAAAGAGTTGAGGAAAAAAAAAAAACTTTCTATTTTCTCAAAACAGAAATCATTTTCCTCCAATAAAGAGAAAATTATTTTTCTTGAAAAACAATTTCTTAAAAAATTATTTTTTAAGAAAATTATTTTTCCCCAACCAAACACTATTTAATCTCTCTACAATTTTTTTCCTAAATGAGATTCACAGTGTATCTTATTACTGTGCCAGCTAATCCTCAAGCTAATCACGACCTAATCGTAAGCGGTGAAGCTAAGAGAAGTGGCCAATTGGCAACTGTGAAGGGACAACCACGTGTTGGATAGCTGTTCAGAGCCAACCAAGCTGCAATCACAGAGGCCAAACCTTTCAGTTGGGGCTCTTTGTGGGGTTTAAACTTTAAAGCATGCCCGGAAATTCTTAAAGAGACAATTGACAATACATTCATACATTTGCCAATTTATCAAGCAATTGTATTTAAAGTGGCAGCAAAACTGTTGAAAGGTAAATTCTAAACTTCTATTGCTCCAAATAATTAATACTAGACGATCATATTTTGTTTCAACAACACGTTAGATCTGTCCATCCAATTTTTTTTTTCCTCTCAAATTTCTCGTAGTTCTTCTTATTATTAAAATTTTGTCCTTTACAACATGAACACAGCTGCTTGCCCAACTTCAGGCATTTACGAGCCAACTCCAATCTGCATCTGGTCATTATTTGCCAAGATCTAGCTGAGATTGACGGGAAACAGAGAAAAAAGACGGAGTTGTAGGTCCCTTTATACGTGAAGTTATAGTTCTTTTTCCAAACTCTCTCCTTTACGTGTTCCTTTACACAGAGGTTTCATTTCATCTCTTTCTCACTTTCACGTCATTTGAAACCTTACTTTTTATTGCGAAGGTAAATATGTCCAACTTACTAGACTCTTATATCAGAAGTCACCAATGGACCAAATCGACCGGAGAAAAGGGAGGATACCAAAGCCTAAACAACAACAAGCACAGGAACCAAGCTCAACCACATAGCCGCGCACAAAGCACAACATATGTGTCTTTTTTGAGTTGAACCCGGATGGAGAGTGTGGGAAAGACAACACTTACCACCCGGCCAAGTGCTATTCGGTATTTGGAACCTTGATTAAATATTAGGAAATGTAAGTATTTGTGTAATGCCAATTTTTTTAAAAAACGTATTGTAATAGTTTCAATATTGTCCACTATCTGAAGACGGGTAGCAGTGAGCGTGTGGGGAAGCAAAATGAGGGAGATACTAGGAGTGACAATGGGGCGGGTTTAACTACACTCTCACCCATACCCATTTTCTTAATTAATACCCATTCCCATACCAATAATCATCGAGTATTGTAAAACTATACCCATACCTATACTTGTTGGGTATAGCGAGTATGCGAATTTTATTTAGATGCATATAAAACAAAATTAATTAAATTCATTTTATACCTATATTCAATATCAAATAGTCAATACGTCATATGAACATCAAGCTACCAACCAAATATCATATCCACTAAATATAATTTTCAAATTCAAGCAAAAAATTAACACTGAATAGTTATAGCTTCTAACAAAATGTCCCATCGGAATCTTGAATATAATACAACTCAAAACAACTAACAAAATATCTAAGTTCAAGCAACAAACTAAAACTTTGAATAAACGGGTATGAGTTTTATATGGGGAAGATATGGAACTGGTCAGGGCGGGTATTGATAAAATGGGTATGATGCAAGTATGGGGCAGGTGGGAGCTCATGGCCATACTCATACCCATACTCATACGAATACCCGTTTTAGCAATATCTGCCCAATACTCATTTTTTTCTCATTTTCAATACCCATACCTATACCCCTTGAGGTGGATTTTGCAGATTTTAAGTGGATACGAGTTTTTTTGCCGGCCCTAAGAGATAACATGCCTAACATACAGCAATGGATCCAAAATTTTATATAACAGTATTTATCTTTAAATTTTTTTTGAAATTCGATGAAATCAATTACTTGTTACGAGCGTCTATATTAAAAATTTGAAGAATTTATATAACAAAATATGACTAATTCTTGCGATTAATGGGTGTTATGGACTTCGATACTTCCAACTAGGGTTGTTCATAAACGGTCCAGGACTGGACCGACCCGAAGACCGAGTCGGGCCAGACCGGACCGCACCAGATCGATGCCTTTCGGTCCGGTCCTCGGTCCTCTCTTTTCCAACTTTTGGTCTTCGATCCGGTCCGGTCTTAGACCGGTCGGACCGACAATTGGACCGAACCGATAGAGTTAGGTTTTTTTTTTTTTTGGTTTTAAGTCGACAATTGGACCGGACCGATAGAATTAGGTTTTTTTTTTGTTTTAAGTCTACAGCCAGTAGTCCAGAACTAGCCCTAGGTCACTTCCCCTCTCTGCCCTCTCCTCGCTCTCACTCTCACTCTCTGGTTCTCACTCAACCTCTCCGCCTCCTCCTCAACTCCTCTCCTCTCCTCGCTGGCGGCTCGATCTGCTTGTTGCTGTCCTCTCCTTGGCCTTCGCTCTGCTCTCTCCTCTCCTCTCGTCTTCATCTTGTGTAAAACCAAGACCATTTTTGAGTTGTACGAGGAGGGGGTCTTCGTTTCTGGGGCGAAGCTGCCCCTGCAATCACAACTATCAGAGAAGAGGAAGAGGAAGAGGACTGCTGCAATTGCAGGTAGTGGCATCGTCGATGGGACTGGGAGGCCTTCTGGGAAGCATCTTCAAGGGTGGAGATCCGGCTGAGTCGACTCGGCAACAGTATGCCTCCAAGCCTTTATTTTTGGGTTGTAATTTGATTTTCTAGATGGTATCCCAAATCCCAACAGCTGTTTTGGTTTTGTTCAAAGCTTCAGAATCAAAGGGCTAGGAACAAGAGGTTTTGGGAGGTTTTGGGGTGTTTGATATGAGAGTTTGGGTTGGAAAATTGGCTTTACAAATTATTGACAGTTTGAGACTAGGGCTGCCACAGGACCGGTCTGAAATTGGTCCGGTTCGGTCCGAACCGACTCCAGAACAGTCCTATCCTCGATCCTCAATTTGCTAATTTTTCAGTCCTCGGTCCAGCCGGTTCGGTCCTGGACCAATGAACACCCCTACTTCCAACATACATAAATTTGGCCCTACCGACGGCATTCATTGAGGCAGAAGATCGCTGGTGAGATAGTTGTGACATGTTTTTTTTTTTTGGTTTTTTTTGTGAAGTTATCTTGGTGATTAATTAATGAGTCATTTTAGAGTGGATTTTTTATTTAAAGATATTTTCATTTAGGGCATGTTTTTTGGACTTATCAGAAGCGTTTATCATAAGCATTCAATAATTTTAGTACAATTCAGTACAGATTAATATCATTCAGTATAATTCAGTACTGTTAAGTACTTATTGAAAATACTTAGTTATATTTTCTTCAACTATTCATCGTATTTCAGCATAATTCAACATGATTCAGCATATTTCAACAAGATTCAGCATATTTAAGTAATAAAAACTAATAAATACTTCTCATAAGTGGAAAAGAACAAACTCTTAAAATCATTTATAACTTTTAGAAAAGTGTTAGTCATAAATTACTTATTAAATATTTCATAGTTTTTAGTAAAACTATATTTTATCTCACCGAATATCTTAGATGAGATGATCTTATTGTACCTTGAGATGATCTCATTTGAAAATTCCAAAAAAGGAGTATTTTTATAATTACTTAGGTTGGTTCTAGCTGATGGAAGAACATTTGTTGCTAGGATCCACAACGGTTGCCCACATCCACTCATATAAGTCTGTTCTTTTCGTTGGAAAATAGAGGTTGAGAAATATGTGAAATTGGTGGAAGTAGATATTTTTTTTTTTGGTTGAAGTGGGTTAAAGTGGGTTGAAACAAGTTGAAATGAGTTGAAGTTGGTTGAAGTTGGTATATTTTTTATATGATGGGTAGAAGTTGGTTAAAATAGTAGGTGGAAGTGGATTGAAGTTGGTATATTTTTTATATAATGGGTAGAAATTGGTTAAAATAGTAGGTGAAAGTGGGTTGAAATTGATTTTTTTAATTAAAGCTTGTGAAGTGAATTAAAGTTGATAAATTGAAATTTACGAATGAAAAAAATAAGACATTAAATTGAGCTAAACATAACCAATTATTTTTGCGTTCAAAACCAATTATTTGCTTTTCATCCTTTCTTTTGACAAATTAAGTAATTTTATAAAACAAGGTTAGCGAGAAAGGCATGTTGGACAGGCAAAAATTCAAGAAAAGAAGACTGTCTACCCATTTTCTTTTGATTTCATACGCAGGGTGCGTCCAGAATGTGTTGAATGTCTAAAGAACGTTGTGCGACTTTTGGTTCTTGTACATGACACTAATTAAACCAAACTTTAGACTACTATTTTTTTATTCACTGAGTAGATTCAGATGCTATCCAGTAGAATTAGTGATTTAGATAGCGGATAACGATTTAGGTAGTGAAAACTGTTTATGTAGCAGATAGTGGTTCTAATTTAACTGCTAGCGGATAGCTGCTTAGATGAGTAGTTGAAGCAATATGTTCGATAAATTTAGCTGCTGAATTAGCTGCTTCATCTAAATTGACATAAAATAATAGAGATAATTTTCAAAATTAATATTTTCAAATGGAGTTTTCCATTAGTAAGACAAAGCTGGAGCCAAGCACAACCTCAGTAATCGAAGAAAGCCCCAAGAAACACCAGTAAGAGAAGTAGTTAATGCATACACGATTCATGCTAAACCTAACTCATTAATTTTATTGCATATATTTCTTTTTAATTACTCTGGTCCCAATTTAAAGTAGTTGGTCTAGTCTACAAGTGAGATTGCACAATGTGGCAAACTGGCTATGGCTTCATCACGAGTCAAATATTTGGTGACATGATGATTGAACAGAAATTTTGCAATCATCCAATCACACCATAGATGAGAGCATTAAACATTGACGGGTATTTTTACCTTATTTTGACACCATTATAGTCTTATAACAAAACTTATATCATACTTCTAAAAGTATATAGTCTTATAAGCCACAACAGCGCTACATATTAAAAATTATCCATGTAGCAAATACACACTGGAAGAATATATATAAATAGCAGGTGAGAGTCTATACTCTTAAATGTATAATATACATTACTGTCTTGTGAGGACATGCAGCGATTCTAATTAGGTGTATGGTAAACGGTGAGATTGATCTTAAATTCTTAACCCAATTTGCCAAGCCTTTGTATATGCCCTTTATCTAGATCTACAAAATAAAATTGGACATTCATATACATGTAAGTTTAAATCTAAAGAGATGGTACTTTTTGTTAATCATCCACTGCAACGGAAAGAACGCTAGTTGTTTGAGGAAGTCGTTGCTTTTACCCATAGCTTGTGTTTTGAAGACGATATTCTAACTTCTAACCCTAACTTTTGCAAATACCAAAGACACTGACTAATCAATATGCTTGCTTGAATTGATCATGTCAAAGACAAAGCCTGAAAGCAAGCACAATAGTATTCTAAAATTAAAACCAACGTAGTGGAGCATTGACCATTGACGTTTCAGAACACAGGTTGAAGTTGGCTGTTACTCCTTCGGGTTCGGCGCCAAGCTTGAAGGTTCAAACTTCGAATCCTACCTAAGGCAGACTGTCATTTTCCTGTCACCATTGTACTACAGTTTTGGACCACTTAAGCCCAGTATTCAGTAACGCCACAAAGTCCTCATCTTTGTCCATTATAGGTACAACAACTCAACTTAGAGCAAAAGAATTACAACAGAAATCAAGAGGAAAATAATCGGTAAAGTCAACCGAAGTCAAGCATCTTAATCCAGCCTAAGTTAGTTCACAAACACAAAAAGATTTCTGGGGTATATGAGGATGAGAACACCTTGTACCAGCTTTGCCATCTCAAGCATGGGTATATGAATAATCAAAAGCATTAACATCGACCATTTACCCACTTCTGTGTTCAGGTTTTTTATGTTGTTAACAGAAGATACACAAGGCCTTTCAAATACTCGACAATTTCAGATCCACCAAGCTTTGAGCTTCCATATACTCTATCAACAAATGTTATTGGCACCTATCAATAAGCATGCACAAGAAGAAATTCAACTGTTCAGCTCAAAAATGCAGAGATCAGGTAGTATTTTATTTTGTCATTATAAAAGAAGTTTACGAAATAAAAACAATCAAGTAATTTTTTTTTAAAAAAAGTAATTGCTTTGAGAAGTCATCATGAGACATGCCCTCATTAATGAATCTGATCTACCTATAGTAGATGTATGTTATTTAGTGACCAAGATGCTAATCCATAGAGAAGGTCCAGGGAAAATGGGTGGAGATAATTTTATCTGACAAGATTTAAAAAAAAAAAAAACCTTATGGCAGGATATCAAACGAGCTTCATGACTGACAGGTAACAGCAAAAGCATGAGAACATCGTAACAGGATAATGCGCCCCGCCTTTGGCAGGAAAAAGGATAGGATGTTCAATTTTCAAAACAAAGCTATACTATCTTTTGAATTTAATAAACTGGGAGATAGAAATAAGTTATTTTTTTTTTTGGATCAGGAATAGAAATAAGGTTTTCAATACTTGGTTTACACAGACATGCCCCCACATCTCTAAGAGTTTGAACCTATTTTAGTGGACCCCAAATGAGAAGTCAGCTTGGCCTAGGACACTGTCAAACCTGGAGCCAAGTTGGTGAATTTGAGAGTAGACTGCTGATGTTGACCTCACAAATCTGCCAAATTCAGTTCGGTTGATCAGTTTGGCCAGCAAACTGGCTGAGCCCAAACCAGCCCAGTCCAGGGATACGGTTCTTCCTTTTGATATCAATATTTTTCTAAAAGAAACTTTTAGCGCAATCCAGGCTTCAGCCCATATTATTTCGTGAATTAACGAATCCTGCTTAGCCCATAATGGTCAACTGGATACCAGTAATGGGAAAATTGTGACAACCTAAAACAAGACAAGACAATTTTTGTAGGAGGTGCATCTACAGAGCTTGAATAACAACAACCACTTACCAATGGTAGGTGCTATGACCAGGTTATCCTACCAGCAGTTAGCCAGCATTAGCAAGTATATTGTCAAGTTGTTTCAATTCAAACAATTCAGCGTACTAATAATGGGTAAGCTACCTCTTCAATATGATGACCTTTCCTTGAAGCTCTAACAATCATCTCCATTTGGAACACATAACCTTTACTGACACAAGAGTTGATAAGATCTTCAAGAACAGATTTCCTGTAAAGCCTACAGAATGGGCCAAAAAGTACTTAGCATTTACTGGAAAAACTGCAACCCAATGGTTGAAGGACCTATAATCATTGCAAATGTTTCTAGGATTTGATGCCCCTAAAAACTAGTTTCTGACATTTTCTTCCCCTCCCCTCCCCTCGGGTTAAAGGAAAAAAGGGGCAAGCAATTACCTGAAAGATCCAGTCAAGTCTGAAACACCTGGCCAAAGAAAAGTTTGTGCAAGCACATTGGCCCCCCTACTAGTAAGCTTACGCATAAGATTCCACCCATGTACACCACCTCCTTGAACATACCGAGTTCCAGTAACTACACTAGCTCCAGTCTCCATCTGTTTCCTTCAAAGTAACGCATAAACATTAGAGATGAATAGCTTCTGAAGGAGTTAGTGAACAAACCATTTAAAGGGATAGCTATGTGCAGAAATTTACTTACTTGATGAAGCTTGGCAAGTACTTTGGCTGCACATCAGAAAAAGGAAAAATTTTTAGATGGATTCAGGCTTTGAAATAGATAAGAAATATGATGAGTCCTTGTACGGATTCCCCTAGACCTTCTGGTGTACAGATTAAGTAAAGCTGCCAAGAGTCCTCTGGCACAGTGGCATGCAGGGCAGGGGGTCATCCTCAGTCCTCACCACCCAGGATCAAATGTTGGGAGGGAGATATGTGGTCCTTAACAGGCCCTTGTGGCCAGGTTCTGACCCCCCCCCCCCTAAAAAAAAAAAACCCCAACTGACAGCTTATTCTGAGCTAACCACTAATGGGCTGAGGAAGAGGGAGCCACTTACCTTTCCCAAAGAAAAGATCAAATAAAGCTTATTCCTAAACATGGAAATAGAGAGCGGAGCAGCTGACTAATAGTTGGTGCTTCAGTCTCAGAGCATAATTTAAACAGCAATTTCGAAGCAACTTCTGTTAAGAGTGTCACAGAGTTTCCACCTTTTTTTGGTTTGAGCTTTTCTTTCTTTTCTTGTTTTGCCCTGAGCCCAAGGGGGAATAAATAAGTAGATTTGAACAAATCACAGGCCATAGGGCCATACTTACATGATGTGAGAGATCAGCATCCATAATTACAACAAAATTGCCAGATGCATGCTTCAAGCCATGAGCATATGCAGTTCCTGCAAAAACTCACAAAGAATGAAACCAGTTCCCTTACTTTCATGAGCAATAGCCATAAAAGCATACCTAACCCAAGCTTCTTAGGTCTAGCTCTTAGCAACTGAAAGGGGGGAAAACACAAGTCATCAAAACAATGAACCAAAATAATTGAAGTGTATAAAGTTCGTAACAAAAAATGTCACGAGATGGTAGGACTTACTATGCGATCCTCCCCATAAACTTGCTGTAATTGTTTAACGATATCTTGAGTACCATCTGGACTGCCATCATCGACCACTATAATTTCAAAATCAACATCCCTGAATACAGGAAAGCTACAAAAGTCAAATTTGTTTTCCATTATGGGCTCCTAGACCTGTCGCAAGGGAATCTCATACAGACATTTAATCACAACCTTGAGACAGCTGGTTACAATTTTGTATTTTCACTTGCAACCCACACTGACAGTACAGACGTATGAATGAAATCCCAAGAAAGGTTGAGGGATACAGATACAATCACTGATGCAAATAAGACATGAAACCTTCTAAAGATTGACTCTAATGAATCTGCTGCACATGAAAGCGAATGGACCCAGCAAAATGGTACAAAGAAGAAAGCTTTTTGAATGGATGATGGCCAATCGATATTGGCTGCAAACTCCTGGCTCTCTCATTAAACTTTAAATTGGCCGGGGGAAAAAGGAAACAACGGAAAAATTAATAACCATTTGAATAAAATAAATGAAGTTTTTCCCCGATAAGGAAAGAACTAAGCTAAAAAGTTGCCTAAGGGGTAGCATCCATGTACATAAGGCAGACATATCATGTGTGCGAGGCCCATGTTTTTGTTTTGAAAGTTAGGCATTGATATTTTGTACTTTCATTCAATTTTTCCGGTAAATAATTGTTATAACTATGTGTTCCTTTTGACCCCTTAAGAGTGTTTTAAGACCATGAGTAACAGTTAATAACATTTTTATACCATCAATAATGCTTGTCTTTTCAGCATTTTGAAATTACTCTTCAAACCTAAAAAGGATATCAAGGAAGCCATTACGCATATTGAAATTGTGTAGTTAATGTCTATAACATCCTCAACAGTCTCAGAGACACTTATAAGAGCCTCTCTGAAGCCACAAAATGAGAGTAACAAAGTACTACCCAGTTTCATGGTCTTTTACAGAACACTGAGAAGTTGACCAAGTGACTATATACTCCTAGTCACCCCTCAAAATTTTGGGTTAACTTGGACCATTCCAAACAGGGTTACAGTGTATTGTATCCAACCACGTAGCCTGTTTTTGGGCATTTTAGAATCACGCTTCAACATACATAAGATGGGGACAATGAAACCATTACATCTATCATATTGTTAAGCGAAATGTTTTGAACATCCTAAACAATCCGAAGGTGGAGTACTTAAAGCCTCTAGGATATGGTTTTAAAAGGCCAAAGCACCCTAAAGAGCTAAGGCCCTAAGCTAAGATGTAAAGAGCAAAGGGAAGGTGTAGCGTCACATGCGCAAGGCCCACATCTTTGCTGAAGGGCTTAAAATTCATAATTTATACTTTTTAAGATTTTTTTCTCTTAACAATTTGCTATAGTATTACTCAATAGAAAAATCGAAAACTAAAAATAAAAAACCTATAAATAAATAAGAAGTGCCAAAGCTCACCTATCGGCTGCCTTAACTGCAATTCAAGAATCAGGGTTTATATTGATTGGAAATTTTGATTTGCAATAGGCAAAAATTCATGAAATTGTTAAGGACATTAGTCCAAAATTTTATTAATATCTTGGATAGGTATCCGTTCGGAAGAAAATACAAGCTTTGATTGTTTACTATCTCATCTCTCTCTCTCTCTCTCTCTCTCTCTCTCTCTCTGTGTGTGTGTGTGCGCGCGTGTGTGTGTGTGACTAAAAGCATCAATGAGGCACCTAAGGCCTTCATGCCCCGCCTTGAGGTGCACCAAGAGACTTGACACGAAGAAACTTAGGAAATTACAAATTGCATTACTTGAGGGGATCAAGTCGATGAATTTTGTCTGCAATGGGATCCCTATAGCTGGAGACAACTTAGTAGATTAGTAGCACCAATGGACACCTGAGGAACATTTTTCTAAAACTAAACACTTTAGAACAACCAAATGACATAACAGATTCCTTAACACCATCCTCTGACAAAAATTTCTTTTTACAAAGGTATTCGTCCTTAGTTGATGGAACCGTCATCAAGATGCACAAAAAATAGCAACCTGGCTATAAGTTTTAATAACATCAGACTCTCCAACTGACTAAACATAATTTGTGTATCTTAAAGATTAACACCAATTGAGCCATCACTTTGATGTTGGCCTGACTGTTATTATTCCTTTTGAGATAACCAGAAAACTTTATTGAAGACCATGTTTTCCAATTTTGGAAATGTTTCATTTCCAAAATCTTTGGGGTTTAATTCCCATCTGATGTGTCCTCACTCAGAGCTGTGGATTACCACACTAACTGTTGCTGTTTACAAATTCCTCTTGGTGGTGAAGTGAAAATATCACTAATGTCAAATTTCTACATCATGATTCATATAATAATTTTTTTGTTAACCCACATTAGTATCTGCTAAAATTCTATGACCACTATAACAAGTTTCCATTTCAGATCATGTCAGCTTCCATTTCTCAAGCAATACAGCATGCAGGTGACAAGCTGAAATCTTGGCCACTTGGATGGTTTAGGTCCCTAAAACAAGTGAACAGAAAGGTCCGGAAACGTTCTTATGGCGACTTGGATAGTGCACTAATTCGCCCAGCTATCAGGGAATCGGGTTACCCAATGGGAAGCGCTATCGCCCCCTCCCCCCCAAAAAAGGAAAAAAACTAGCGTGGCCCTCCAAACCAAAGCTACAATTCTGTCGAACTGCAGTATCATGACAAAGCTTCCATTGAAGACTTCAAATTCATAAATGCAATTTCAAATACGATCAACAAACCTAATAATCAAATGAATCCAATTCCAAGTCTACTTTTGCACATCATATTAATTAAGTACTAATTCGCATCAACAAATGCAAATTCAAGACCAGACTAGCTCCAGACCTAATTAAATGAACGAAATTGGTAAAATTGAGAAAAGGGAGAACGATTACTGTACTTGAGATGTTTGAAGATGAGGTAAACGATGAGAGCAATGTTGAGACGCTCGTTATAAGTGGGTACAATTATACTGTACTTGTTCTTCTCCTTCTGCTGATTTTGCGTCTCCATCCTCAGATTAAAGCCCTAAATCCGCCAATTTTAATCCAGAAGAGAGAGAGAGAGAGAGAGAGAGAGAGAGCGAGCCGTCTTTTCAAATTCGTCGTCTAAAACAGGCAAAACTACAGTGACAAAGCTCATTCGGTTCATCTATTCGGTCCACAATTGATTTCGGCCCATTGGAAAACAAATTTTAGGACATATTCTTTTCGTTGGTCTTTTTAATTTAATAATTTTAACTTATTTTAACTTACTTTAGTTTATTTCAATAAAAAATATTAATTTTAAAATTTTCAATATATTTTAACTAATTTTAATCCACCTCGTTTAAAGTTTTATTTTTACTATTTTAAGCAACTTCAACCTATTATATAAACATATACCGACTTCAATCCATTTCAACCTACTTCAACCCACTTCGATAAAATATTAACTTTAATCCATTTTAATTTACCTCAACTAACTTTATCTTTTTACCAACTTTAATTTACTAATAAAAAAACAGGCCCTTAGAACTGAGCCTACTAGTCCAAAGATAGAATAATGGTTCAATTTTATAATCAATTCTTCTTTTCCTTGAATAAGACATGACAATAATTTGAAATTATTAAATGTAAAATCTTCAAAGCAAGTCCTAATTAGAATAATAAATTTTATCATCAAGATTTATATTTAATTAGGTTGTAATTATTTATATATGGTTAAAATATTTTTGTTTTTCATTTATCTCAGATTATTAAATATATTGATATTAATATAGATAAATAAACTATGATAAGATTTTAAGGGACTTTGGATTGCAATTAAATACTATATTGCATTTTAGTCTTGGACCAAGAAAATTTTACATTTTAGTCAAATAATTTGAAAAAGATAAGAAATCTCATTAAAATTACTATATAAAAACTAATTATTAGTAATTTTTTTAACTTGAATTGTGCCACATGGCACGATCGTGCCACTTTGCTGTTTGCTCCGTTTTCGGCTCTTCGTCTTGGCACGCCCGTGTCTGTGCAGCATGGGCTCCCCGTGCCGATACTCGAGATTTTGGGTCATAAAACCAACAATCTCCACCTTGGACCAAAATCTCCAATTTTCAACTTTCCGTCGCCGTCGTCTCACCCCAAAGGGTGATGCCCCCTATGGGGCTATGCCCCGCAGGGCCCTCAGTGGCTGTGGACGCCTACTAAGTCCAAGCAATGCTCGAACTTAGCTATAGGTAGAGGCTTGGTCAACATGTCAGCAGGATTTTCTGAAGTGTGCACCTTTTTCACCACTATCTCTCCTGCAGCAACCGTGTCTCGCACGTAGTGGTACTTTACGCTGATATGCTTGGTCTTCGAGTGATAGGCATCATTTTTGGTCAGATGTATGGCACTCTGACTGTCAGAATATACCCCAGTGGTAGATTGTGGTACTCCAAGTTCAATTACCAGTCCCCTCAGCCAGGTAGCTTCCTTCACCCTTCAGTAGCAGTAATATATTCAGCCTCTATAGTAGACAAGGCTGTAATAGATTGCAGTGATGCTCTCCAGGAGATAGCACCCCCACACATGGTAAAGATGTACCCAGATATGGACCTCCTCCTATCCAAGTCCCAGCATAATCAGAGTCAACAAAGCCTGTTACATCAGACGTAACAGCTTTGTTTCTATCAAACACCAACCCCTTCCCTGCAGTACCCTTCAGATATCGACGGATCCATTTCACAGCCTTCCAATGATCCTTCCTAGAATTGTGCATATATCTACTTATCACACTTACAACATGTGTTAAGTCAGGGCTAGTGCAAACCATAGCATACATTAAGCTCCCTACAGCACTAGAATAAAGTACCTTAGACATTCTACTGATGTCTTCCTCTGTTTGCGGACAGCATTCCGCAGACAGTCTAAAGTGTGTAGTAAGTGGAGTAGATACTGCCTTGCAGTCCCCCATGTTGAATCTACTCAGTACTTTCTCAACGTACCTTTCTTGAGATAAGTATAGTTTACCTCCCTTCCGATCCCTGTGGATCTCCATGCCCAGTATTTTCTTTGCTGCACCCAAGTCTTTCATCTCAAACTCTTTACTGAGTTGAGATTTCAGCATGCTAATTAAACTTTTATCTTTAGAGGCAATTAGCATATCATCAACATACAACAATAGATATACAAAAGTCCCATCACCATACTGTCTGAAGTACACACAATTATCATATCTACTGCGTATATACCCTTTATCAATCATAAACGTATCAAAACGTTTATACCACTGTCTAGGAGCTTGTTTGAGTCCATACAAGGACTTCTTCAACTTACACACCAGATGTTCCTTTCCAGGAACAGTGAACCCTTCAGGCTGCCTCATGTAAATCTCCTCTTCTAGCTCTCCATGCAGGAAGGCTATTTTTACATCTAACTGCTCCAACTCCAAGTCAAATAGTGTAACAAAAGAAAGAAGTAATCGAATGGAGGTATGTCTAACAACAGGGAAGAAAACCTCATTATAATCAATACCTTCCCGTTGGTTGCAACCACGAACAACCAACCGTGCCTTCCATCTTGCATCCTCAACCCCAGGAATTCCCTCTTTCTTCTTGTAAATCCACTTGGCAGTTAAGGCTCTTCGGCCTTTAAGCAGGTCACACAGTTCCCAGGTTCTGTTCTTCTGTAGACTTTTCATCTCTTCTTGCATAGCCAGCATCCAATTAGGTGAACTCGGGCAGGTGATCGCTTCAGTGTAGTTTGAAGGTTCAACACCTTCAGGCACTTCCTCTGCAACTGAAAATACGTATGCTATCAGTCCCTCATCATCATTGTACCGGGCAGGTCTCCTGATCTCCCTTCGAGGACGATCATGAGCTATAGAATGCTCAACCTCCACCTGATGTTGATCAGAACTGATAGTCCCAAGCTCAGTAACCTGCACTTCCCTATTGGGCTCCTCAGCAGCTCCACCTTGAGCTGCAATGGTCTCCACCTCCACCTCCATAGTGGTATCTTCCTGATTACCTGCATCAGTAGAAGAAACAACAGAATCCTTTTCAGAAGGCAACATAATAGTCTCATTGAAAGTAACATCTCTACTTTGTATTACTTTCTTAGACCCAAGGCACCACATGCGATACCTCTTTGATTCATAAGCATATCCCATAAGCATGCATTTGATAGCCCTGGGGGCTAATTTCCCATCATTCACATGGGCATATACAGGACATCCAAATATCCTAAGATTAGAATAGTCAACAGAATTATCTGACCATACTTCTTCTGGAATCTGAAAGTCAATGGAGGAATGTGGTGAACGATTCACCAAGTAGCAGGCTGTAGAGATGGCCTCAGCCCAGAATGCTTTGCGATCCCAAAGCCCAGCATTTGAAAGCATACACCGTACTTTCTCCAAGAGTGTTCTGTTAATTCGTTCTGCAACCCCATTCTGCTGTGGTTTTCCAACCAAAGTCTGGTGCCTGGCTATACCGTTTACTGTGCAGAACTCCTCAAACTCTGATTCAACAAACTCCAGGCCATTGTCAGTCCTGAGTTTCTTGATCTTTCTCCCAGTGTAGTTCTCAACCAGAGCTTTAAACTTCTTAAACATAGAAAAGGTCTCATTTTTATGTCTTAAGAAGTAAACCCAAACCTTACGTGAGAAATTATCAACAAATGTCAACATGTAACGCTTACCCCCAAAAGAAGGTTCCTTTGAGGGACCCCACAGGTCAGAATGGATATAATCTAGAGTCCCCTGAGTACGGTGTATTGCTTTGGAGAAACTTACCTTTTTCTGCTTCCCAAAAACACAATGATCGCAGAAATCTAACTTACCCATACTGGCGTTATCAAGATAACCTTTCTTCCCCAAAATGGTCATCCCTTTCTCACTCATATGGCCCAACCTCATGTGCCATAACCTCGTGTCATCTGCTGTACCCACTGCAGCTACGCCTGTAACTGTAGCTCCTTGCAGAATGTAGAGACTCCCCTGCCTCAGTCCCTTCATCATCACCATGGCTCCCTTAGTTACCTTTAGGACATCATTCTCCATAACGATCCTGCAACCATTAGTCTCAAGAGTACCCAAAGATATCAAACAACGAGTCATATCAGGAATGTGACGCACTTTAGACAAAGTTCTAATAGTGCCATCATGGGTTTTAATCTGAACCGTACCTATCCCTGCAACCTTGCATTCAGCATCGTTGTCCATAAGTACAACCCCAGACTCCACAGGTTCATAAGTTACAAACCAGTCCCTACGAGGACACATGTGGAACGTGCAACCAGAATCTAAAACCCAATTATCATCTACTCCTCTCCCAGAAGTGGTAGCTAACGAAGTAGCAAGCAATACACCCCCATCAGACTCAGACTCTACTACACAATCAGCTGTAACAGTTTTCTCCTTCTCCTCATTCTTTTTCTTTAATTTCCAGCAATTAGCCTTGATATGACCCAATTTGTTGTAGAAGTGACAGGTTTATTAGCATGAGGATTCCGTGATTTAGAACGGCTCTTTTTCCTGTTACCATTCCCCCTTTTCTCTGTTGTCCTACCCCTAACCGCCAATCCCTCGCCTGAATCAGCATGAATATCATGGTCAAACTTTTCTTTAGATAGTAGGTTAGCCTTGACATCCTCAAATGATATAGTATCTGAATTACTATACAGCATAATTTCTTTACAGTGTTTGTAGGAAGGGGGTAGTGAGACAATAAGTAGGATAACTTTATCCTCATCATCAATTTTAACGTCCAAGCTTTCCAGATCCACTAGAATTGAATTAAACTCATTCAGATGTTTTTGGACTGGCGTACCTTCAGCCATACGACAGGTATATAACCTTTCTTTCAGCCTGATCTTATTTGCTGGACTTTTCGTCATATACAACTCTTCTAGTCGAGTCCAAAGGCCTATAACAGTTACCTTATCAAGTACCTCTCGCAAAACGTGAGGTGCCAGGCACAGTTGTATGGCTGAAACCGCTTTCAGCTCCAATTCCTCCCATTCGTCTTCCGTCAGCGACCCACGCCGCTTCTTCTGTTCTTCAGCCCATTGCTCATCTGTTGTCTTCTCGGGTTTGACATGAGGTCCCTTCAGGGCCTTCCACAACCCGTGCTGGATGAGAACCGCTCTCATCTGCACCTTCCAGAGATTAAAACTAATCTCTCCGTCGAACTTCTGAATGTCTATCTTCATGATTGAAGACATCCTATAACCAGGGCTCTGATACCAATTGTTACAGATCAAATAGGAGAACTCATCCCAAAAGACTAACCTATTAGGTGAGAGAGCTCATTTGATCTATAAACCCCTCATCAGTTGCCCATACAACCGATGTGGGACAAGTCCCATACCCTACAATTGGTCCAATCCGTAACATTCGACCCCCTTAAAGGCCAACGTCCTCGTTGGTCACGGCTGACTTTTCCAGGCCACCACTCTGAGTTCTCGTTGGTCACAGTCACGTTGGTCACGGCTGACTCTTTCCAGGCCACAAGACTAATTCGTACTTCATGCGGGATCAAAAGACGGGTAATATGTAAAAGGTCTAACTCGATCGATTTAATCCTTTTTATCAAACTATTAAGGCTTCACTTGAAACTCTTTATCAATGCCAAACCAACTTTTGAATGTTTAATCAAATAAATTCTAAACTTATAAACTGCTACTTTTGGATGTTTAATCAAATAAATTCTAAACTTATAAACTGCTAATAATATTAGTTTTGTTATTAATAAATTAAATAATTTTCAATATTCCTTTATGCCACATTATTTAAAAGAATATAGAGAAAATTATGGCAATGCAATTATTATAATTATCTTTTATTAATTTAATCATATTTTTTATAATATAATTAGTTATAATTTTACATCAGTAGCAACTGTAATTAATTCTAAAAAGCCGTTTTATAAAATACTAAAAAGTTAACTCGTGCATTGCAAGTTATATTACTAAGGTAAATGTAAAATCTCGTCGTGTGAAAATTAATATCATAGTAACATTTATCTTGCATGAGAATCGATGCGTTCTACTGTTTTTGATAGCAAACGTAAAGTGTATTGATTATATTCGATTAGTAGTTGCGAAAACATGTCACTTTTTGTTTTGAACTACGCACGATGCTGTATATGACCAATATACGTTCGTATATGAACAATAAAAGTTTGAATATTTTTCAAAAAATAAAAGTTCGAATATGTTTCTTATAATATAATCCGATGAAAATAATATGAACATAGCATCATTTTGCTTTTTTTTTTTTCCTTTGGGTTGAGAATTTTTCAAGTTCATAAGATATATGAATTTACGGAATAATATGAGTTCATGTTTCTAGGCTTGTAATTTATACCCTTGACATATATCATATCATATAATCATATTTTCATTTGTACAGAAGTTCTCTTTTTTTGGGGGGTCTTGAATCATCCATTTAACTGGAGTCGAGCTATTGTTGACTCAATAAGGAGTCGAGCTCTCCCATCACAGATTTTCTACATTCACAAAATTCGAACCCGAGACCTTAGTTAAGGGGAACAAGTGTCAAACTACTTGAACCAACATGTGTCGGTTGTACAAAATTTCTTTAATAGAAGGGAACAGCACGCAATAGCAAAAATGAAAACCATCTATCAATCAACAAACAAAATAACATCTTCACAGTGTCTAAGAATGTTATCAATTCACTAGGGAAAGAGATGCGGCTTAAATGAACAGTGTTTCATGTTTGATTTGTTGATTGCCATGGCTCAACTATGTAAGAGTATCATTGAGCTCATCATGGGGCGTACAAAAGTCAGAAATTGCACACAACCATCAGAACAATTTGAAGAATCGCTCTTGCTTGCTATGTTGTCCTCACAATGGGGTTCCAAGTACTTACCCAAGTTGCTGAATTTCACACCTTTTTCGGAACATCCGTTTCTAAAAGGCAGAGCACATAAAAAAGTCATTCTGACATTAAACAGAAAGTTTTAGCAAAATTTAGTCCTGTGCTTGAAAAGTTGATTCATATATGATGAATCCCTACTAGGCTCGCTACTTACGATATGACTCAATGGGGGTGACAAGTTCAAAAAGAGGACGAAACAGACCATTGCCTGAACAGACTAGCTGCATAAACCTATTTGTCACATGAATTCCCCCGAACAAGAAAATTCATACATCATGAAATCTAAACATATGACGCCAAGGATAAAACTTTCAAGGAACCTTAATAGCATTGTACGTAAGGCACTTTAGTTATGTACTTATGTTGATGTTACACTTATTAGACCAATCGACATCAAACCCCCATAGTTGGATTAGGTCTCAAATAACTCGTTCTAAACTACTGTTTGAGTTTATTTCGCACGATAACCCAATTACCTAGTCTAAACTAAAAAAATAAAAAAAAAACCTCAAATTCTAACATTGGCCATACCTGCAATCCATGGAAGTCAAACTGGATCAGCCAATATTTTTTAGACCAATTTGGCTTGTGTTTTCATGAGAGCAGACCAACAATTGCCCAACCTAGACCAACATCAGCCTGAAATTTCACATAGATAGCCACAAATTCCAATCTAATCCAAGTGACCAATTAGAAGGGTCTAATTAAATCAACATAGCAAGGATGAATGAAACCATTCAGGCCAAAAGAAGCTTCTTTGCTTTGTAGTTTGTACTCACTTTGCAAACTTTCTTTGCCTTTTGCCCAAAGCATGAAATAGAGACCAGCGAACATCAGGGACATACCACCTAGGCTGCAACAAAGACGCATACTTTTCTGAGTCTTGGGACATGAACAAAGAAATGCAGTAGTGCTAGTTAAGGCTAGATCGATCGAAAGACCTTCCAAAGGTAATAGTTTCTTCTAAGGTGACGGTTGAAACTTGAAAGAATTGTTGAGATGACTGTTGCAATGGGGCTCAACATAGATACTAGAACAGGCCCTCTTTTCTTCAGTGCCCATCCACTGAAGCTTACACATACGCCTCCTAGAAAGCCCAACTGTATTGAGTCGATTCAGTACAGATCACGTCATACCAGGTTAGTTTTAAACAGCACGTGATCTAAAGTGCTAGCTCCACAGAATTTACTTACAAATAACGAGAATGTAATCAAGTCACAAAATCTGACAAGCGGCAAGCTAAGTCTGATGCGGTGTTCCTGTGCCAGCTGGGCAAGCATGGTTGTAACAAACCCGATCAAGGATGTCACTGCACACAAAGTCATTGGAGCTGGAAGTTCGCCTAAAATATGAGCCTGTACATAACACCATTAACTCAACACACTATCCAAAACCAAGCGACAAATTACCACATCTATCTATCTATTACCAAAGGACTTTTGAAGTTTTTACCTGGAGGACTACATTGCTAGATAAGATGAAAACAGCAAGTGCAAGGTATAAACAGCCGACAATCTTCTCTTTGTCAAAGATACGGCCTAGGAGAGGAGTCGAGTCCAAACCAGATGCTCAGTTTGTCCCCTGCAAAATGCTCATTGTGACTGCACCAATTACGCAGATCAATGTGCCGATTATCTTCACTCTGCTGTAGTTACAGCTGAGTCTCACTGGCTCAAATCTGCATAACCGGTGGCAGATTATCTTGTCATATGATGTAAAGCATGATCGATTAAAAAGCCCCTGAAAATAAATTGAGTTGGTTAAAGGGATGGGACATATGAATACCCGAAAGCCCAAGAGATTAGAGAGATAATGCCAGGAGCGAGGTTGGGCATGGCTGTAGCAATTGCTGCTGAAGTCATCTTCAACCCCTTGAGGAATAATGATTGCAACAATGTTACCCTGTAAAGATCCAATTTCTCTGCTTATTGATCACAAAATAACCTCAGTATGCCCCAAATTCTATGTACTCTATGTTTGCTTTTTCTACCAGATGAACTAAGGACGCATTTTCACAGTTGCATCCACAAGCCCAAATGCATATGTGTACATGATTTGCTCATTGTTAAATTCTTTATGTCAATTGGGCCATAAATAAAGAGGCACATCTCTGAGTTCAAACGAGGTTCCAATCCAAAATGAAAACAAATCGGTAATGAGCGAAGTGACTTACTAACTTATATACATGCTCAAACCCTTTAATTTTATCAATGTGGGACAAACCCCACTTTCACACTCTAATACGCTACCTCACGTGTGGGTTGCTAACAAAGTCCAACAGTGTACACAATTTTTAATTAAATGGGGACAGTGGTAATTCAAGATCGAACAACCCACTTTGATACCATTTTAAATTTTTATATCAATTGGGTCGTAAACAAAGAGTCATATATATAAGCTCAAATGAGGTTCCAACCCAAAACTAATTGACAATGGATGGAGTGACACACAAACTTATATACATGCTTAGGCCGTTTAATTTTATCAAATATGTGACAAACCTCATTTTCACACTCCAACACTCATTGACTGTTTTCGTGCCATGTAATAGTGTTTGACAGCTTAGGTATGTCCTCAAAGTTTTTTAAATTTGATATCAAAATTTGGACCCACGATAATTAGATTGGCAGTGGTGCGCTGATTTACTTTTAAAAGGATCGCTCTAGAGTTAATCACTTTCCATTATCACTGTCCCTTTAGTCATATGTTTTGAAAGACGACAATTTTTCAACTTAACAACTTGCTCGACTGTCGTCACGTTTGAGGGTGGCCAACCAATGAGCTGTTGGCCTAGTAAGTAACACTAAAGCCCTAGGTAATTAGGTCCTATTTGGATTCCCGTATCCCCTATTGTATTGTAATTCTATTATATTATCTGTTGCTACTCCTTCGAACCTCCAAAAAAATCAAGGATGGGTAAAAATTTGGAATGAATGTCCATGCATGAAACTAGTCCTTATGTACTCCATGGATTGATTATCGACTTGAATAACCAACAATAATTCCAATTAAGGTTTCACCCTTTTTGGGCCCTCCAGTAAGTGGGTTCCTTATGTCATCCTAAATATAGGTGGGATGGGCCCAAACACCAAGAGTTATGAGGATTACTACTCTAAAATGAACAAAGATTAAAACTTTTTTTTTTGGCGAGACTTAGAAATTAGGCGAAAATATTATTAAATGATTAATTCCACTGTACTACAAAGCCATTTGTGCAATTAGGTGGCCGCAAATACCATTTGCATTCATCATTATTTAATAGAGCGAAGCTGAATAAATTTCCGCTGCCTCAAAACAAGATTAAACTGCTTCAAAAAAAGGATTAAAGATGAATAAATTTCCCATGCTTACCCAGTGAATGGAACATAAACAAGCTGAAATAAAAGCTTTGCATTGAATTTCCTTGGGCACTGCTGCCTGCAAAATCACATCCATTAACCAAAGTGAACGAAACAGGGAAAAAAGTGGGAAGAGTAGACAAGATGATGTGAGAAAGAGGAGAAACACCCAGTGACATCAAATAACTGAAAAACACTGCATTTCCTGCATATATAAATTGAATCCCTACTAATCCCCCCATTATCACCCATCCTTCTACTCTTTCCCTCCCTAATACTCCCCAATTTATCATTTTGTTTTTCTAATTTTCCTAAATTTTCCCCAAATTTCAAAAATTAGATGAACTCTCTCCTCTGTTTCTTCCTTTCTACGCCTTTCTATTTTAGGGAATTTTTGGTGTCTAATTGAATGAAATCATGATATGGGCATTTTTTTGGCAAATCTCCAACTCTCTCTATCTCTTCACTTATTTATTTGCCAACGCTCACATTCATATGAGGAATTAATATCTTCCGTTTTATGTCTCTCTTTCTCCTCTGTTTTTTACTTCTCTATTTTATAAAAAGAGAAAAATGGTTCCTTTTTCTTTTTTTTTTTTTTGGTGGCAGTTTTGGAGTTTAATGTATTAGCGAGTATCTAGTTGGCATTCTTTTCTGTATAATATCTTGGACACTATTAGGATTTTCTTCACCTAGAATCATATCTTGTATAGTTTTCTTCATATATTACGCTTTCCTTTTTGTATTGAGATATTGTAATACTCCTTTTGTTATATATGAAAATCATGGCTCGGGGGAGGGCCAAGAGAAATCATTCTCTCCCAAACCTGAACAAAATTTTACATGGTATCAGAGCTAGGTTGACAAACGCTGAACTCTTCATCAAGCAACGATTTATTACATCAATGGAAGACGATAAACCAAAGCAAGACAATGCTCAGCAAATTATCATCAGCTACAACGATCCACAATCACCATATTACCTTAATAGTTCAGATCATCCTGGTTACATAATTAGTCCCGTGATTCTCAACGGAGACAATTATGGGAGTTGTTCTAGGCTCGTTATAACGCTCTCAAATCCATAAACAAACTCGATTTTATGAATGGAAAATTGGTCAAGCCAGAAGATAATGTCCTAGAAGCCCATGCCTGGGAGAAGGCCAATTCTATGGTCATTGCCTGGTTGTATAATGTTATCGATAAAAATTTGCACGGTTCTGTAGCCTATGCAGACACAGCACGAGCAATCTGGGTTGACTTGGAAGAACGATACTCCCAGGGAAACTCTATCAGGATATACCAACTCAAGAGGGAGATTACTCTTGTGAGTCAAGGCAATCTAACTGTGACTGAATACTTTACCAAATTGAAGGAATTATGCGATGAACTGGGAACTTACCAGATTATGCCAAGATGTACCTACAACTGTAAGTGTGGAGCCGCCAAAGGAGTAACCAAGATGCTCGAAGAGGAGAAGGTACATCAGTTCCTTATGGGTTTGAATTCAACAGAATACAAATCGATTCGATCCAATATTTTGTTGATGGAGCCACCACCTACTCTGAACAAGGTATACGCAGCTATTTCACGCGAAAAACGACAACAATAGTTCAGCCAGGACATGGAAGTGAGGCCATTCATGGAAGCTTCAGCCTTCAAAGTAAATGCTACAAACTTGCCATTGAAACTCAGACAAAGCAGAAATCAACCCAGATGCAGTCACTATCATAAATAGGGTCATGAGAAACACCAATGTTTCGAGCTTATTGGGTACCCACCCAATTGGCAGAACCGAAGATCGAATCGAACCGGATCGACTTGGAATCAAGAAATGAGTAGAAATTCTGGATCTGAGTTGCGAGAAGGAAGCAGACTGAACCCTAACTATGGTGGAAACAACAATTCTGCAGGTGGTGAAGAAACAGGGGGAGCGCATCATCTGTTTATCGGTGCAAGCTCTGAGGTTGTTGGACATGGTGAAACTCAGAGGGCTGGTGTTTTCGGTGATAGTGGAGGACAATCAAGTAAGAGCAATCCGAGAGACTTTGTTGGGCTCACACCATCTCAGGAAGAATAGTTATTTAATCTTTTTAGAGAAAGGCAAAATCAAGAGAAAATGACTGATAAGTCCTTTTAGTCTCTCTCTGCAGAATGGGTGTTGGACTCTGGAGCATCACATCACGACATCAAATCATCATCTTCTCTCTGATATATATAAATAGCCCAGCTTAATATATATAACCTTGCCTCATGGGCAAACTGTATGTGTAGGAAAGGCTAGAAATGTGAAGTTTGTCCAAATTTTATTTTGAAAGATGTCCTGTATATCCCATGCTTCACCTGCAATCTCATCTCTATTCGGCGATTTACTACAGATATCAATTGTCTTGTCACTTATGGTGATGCCTTTTGTCTCATACAGGACCGCACCTCGAAGAAGCCGATTGGAGCGGGTGACTTGAGGAACGGGGTCTACTGTTTGAAGATAGAGCCTGTTGGATTAGTGTTCGTTGCTCTATAAAGCGAAGGATTGGTTAAATGGCACCAATGTCTGGACACCCCTCATTTGGTAGTTTGAGTTTTTTATCCAGTATTTATGATTTTAAGTTGAATAAGGAGTTCTATGCATGTTGTGATGTGTATCATAGAGCAAAACAGACTCGGAATATTTTCGTTTAAGTAGTTCTAAAGTTAAACGGCCATTTGAGTTAGTTCATTGTGATTTATGGGGGCATTATCGTACACCCTCTTTGTCTAGATGTCATTATTTTCTGTGCATTGTGGATGACTATAGTCGTGCTATTTGGGTATTTTTATTAGAACATAAGACGAAAACTTTTGTAAAACTTGTGCATTTTTGTGCAATGGTTAAAACACAATTTGGGGTGGTGGTTCAATGAGTTCGTAGTGATCATGGAATGAAATTTATGGATAGCAAGGCACAAAATTTCTTTATGGAAAATGGTATTATTCATAAAACTTCTTGCGTTGATACACCGCAACAAAATGGGCGTGTGGAATAAAAAAATCGACATATACTCAATGTGGCACGAGCCCTTAGATTCCAAGCATCCCTCCCACTTTGTTTTCGGAGTGAATGTGTTTTAACTACTGCTTATCTTATCAACCGAACACCCACTAAATTCTTGAGTTCAAGACCCCTTATTAGATGTTGTTTAATGGTCCACCATCATACACTCATCTTAAGGTCTTTGGTTGTCTTTGCTATGCCCATGCCCATAACCATATTAAAGACAAATTTGATGATCGATCCACAACATGCATATTTTTGGGGTATCCCTATGGGCAAAAAGGTTGGCGGGTCTATGACATTGAGAGAAAATGAACTTTTGTATCTCGTGATGTTATCTTCTATGAGAATGTGTTTCCGTATAGCCAACTTGTGGATACCTCTGTCAGCCATTTGGATCACTTCCTCTATCAAGTGCATTACTCACCTCACAGTCAGCCCATTATGAGCCACCCCTTACTCATTGCGATAGCCCACAACTAGCTTCTAAAACCCCCATTCTGCAACTTGAACCTGCAAACGAAAGCCCACCTGTGGTACCTGACAAACCAACCTATACTCAGCACCTAAACCAAACTATACAAGTGCCAAATCCAACTTCGTCTCCCTCTGTGCCACCTGAACCCACTCCGCCAGTCCAACCTATCATTGCTAGTGAGGGGAAGTCTATGCCGTCTATTGCCCATAATATCCATGGGCCTGTGGAATCCTTGGCCCAATGCTTTATGCGGCCTCAACGAGAAAGACTACCTCCAGCTCGTCTACAAGATTTTGTTTGCAACGCTGTCCGTGTCCATGACCCCTGCTCGTCACCCCTTCATGAAACTTCTTCAAGTACTTCCCATCGTCTCTCTAATTTCATTTATTATAATCATTTCTCCTCTTCTCATCATGCCTTTTTAGCTTCTGTAACTTCCCATTTTGAACCCCAATATTACTATCAAGCTATCAAAGATCCGCAATGGGGTGATGCCATGGCACAAGAAATTTGTGCCCTTGAAGAAAATCATACTTGGTCTCTTACAGCTCTTCCCCCAGGAAAAAGCTTTGGGCTGCAAATGAGTTTATAAGGTGAAATACAAAGCTGATGGAACAATACAAAGGTATAAAGCATGCTTGGTTATCTTAGGAAACACACAAGTGGAGGGTGAAGACTACACTGAAACTTTCGCTCCAGTGGCTAAAATGGTGACTGTTCGTATCTTATTGACAGTTGCTATTACAAAAAGTTGGAAACTTCATCAAATGGATGTCAACAATGCCTTCCTACATGGTGATTTACAAGAAGATGTTAATATGAAGCCACCACCAGGCTTCCGTACTTTTCAGGCTTCGTTGGTTTGCAAGTTACGCAAATCTTTATATGGGCTCCGCTAGGCACCTGGATAATAGTTTTTTTAAAATTGGCTACAGTGCTTCGTGACTTTGGCTTCAAACAATTCGCCTCTTGATCATTCGCTATTCATCTATCAGCGTGTAGATGTGTATTTAGCACTCTTAGTATATGTCGATGATTTGGTTCTTACTAAAAATGATCCCCATTTTTGTCACATGTTCAAAAGTTATTTACATCGGTGTTTCAAGCTAAAAGATTTGGGGTCCTTGAAGTATGTTTTGGGTATTGAAGTGGCTCATGCTCCTACCAGTTTATTTCTATGCCAGAGAAAATATACTCTTGACATCCTCACTGAGACTGGGATGCTTGGAGCAAAACCAAGTTTCTTTCCAATGGCGCAGCAGCACAAACTCTCCTCTGATTCAGGTGACCCTATCTCAAACTCGGCACAGTATCATCGAGTAGTAGGGCGCCTAATCTACCTCGCTATCACCAGTCCCGATATCAGCTACATGTTCATATTCTCAGCCAATTCATGCAAGACCCTTGACAAGGTCATTGGGATGCAGCCATGCGTCTTCTTCGGTATCTGAAATCGAGTCCAGGACAGGGTATCCTGTTATCCTCTGATCCCTCATTCACTCTTTAGGTTTTTTGTGATTCTGATTAGGCTAGTTGTCTTATGACACGATGATCTGTAACTGGTTACTTGGTGAAGTTAGGATCAGCTCCCATTTCTTGGAAGACTAAAAAGTAGCCAACTATGTCTCGTTCCTCTGCCGAAGTTGAATGTCGCGCCATGACCAATGCTACTAGTGAAGTGGTTTGGTTCCGTAATTTACTCAATTTTCTCAACATTCCCATTCATATTGCTACTTTATTCTGTGATAATTAGGCTGCTTTACACATTGCTGCTAATCTTGTCTTCCATGAGCGTATCAAATATATCGAGGTTGATTGTCATTTTGTACATGAACGATTGGTTTCCGGGGACATTAGTACGTGTTACACTCCCACGATTGAGCAACTGGTCGACATCTTCACAAAAGCTTTAGGGCAATGTTAATTTCAGTATCTCCATGGCAAGTTGGGCATTTGTAATCTTCACGCTCTAACTTGAGGAGGAGTATTAGCTAGTATCCAGTTGGTATTCTTTTCTATATAATATCTTGGACATTATTAGGATGGTTTCTTCACCTAGAATCATATCTTGTATAGTTTCCTTCATGTAATATACTTTCCTTTTATATTGAGATATTGTAATACTACTTTTGTTATATATGAAAATCGTGGCTAGGGAGAGGGCCAAGAGAAATCATTCTATCCCAAATCTTGACAAAATTTTAAATAATGAACATTTTGTTGATGGGTGACATAAAGTAGAGTGCAATTATGGTGGTTGTCGCTATATGATAGCCACTACAATTTCTTAAATCCAAAGCGTACATTTAGAATAAATTGATCCTACTCATTGATTTTATTTTTATTTTGACTATTAAAAAGTATATTGTAAAAATCAGAAAATATATCTAAATATTGATAAAATTAATTTTAATATGACATTGTTTGGTTGTTCTCCAATTACACATTTCCGCCAATAAGTAATTTTCTGGCGACAAGTTTTCTGGGACAATGAAAGTTTTGGTTCAGGCGACAACCAAGGCTTCCGGCGACCATCACAACCACCAAATTGCTCTCTTCCGGCGAACCTCCATCATTGTCTCTGGGGTGAAGCTCTCCGCGGTGGTCAATAGTCTTAGCCAATGACCTCCTCCCTCATTTTGGTGGTGTATTTATGGCGGTGTCCCGGCCAATCGGCCATTATCGTGGCCCTTCTATACTGTAATATGTCATTGCTGGCGCTGGCTATGTTCCGGCCATTGTCAGGGGTGGCGGAAAGCTAGGACTTGTTTTTTGGGCTTTTTTTTAAAAGTTTTTGACTAGGTAGTATGCTTTATGTGTTACAAAGTTGGTGAAAAACACAGCACAAGCGGTGGGGCTAGGTGGCTGGCCTATATTTATTTGATTGCAGCTACCCTGGGTTGAATCTCCGTATTATTCTTTTTAAGGAATGTAGAGGCTTAATATTTACATTTTTAAAGAAATCTATGTTAGTCTCTTTTTTTTTTTGGAAGCAAAATATCTACATTTTTTTGATATTCTATTCTTTTGAAACAAAATTTCTAAATTAATTATTGTTTTCACATTTTAAATTTTCCCTTAATATTTTCCTTTTTTAAGCTATAATTGAGTAAACCTTAGTCCCTTCCTTCTATAAAAAAAGGTAAATGTTCACCCTCCGCATTCGTCAAAAAAAAGATGACAAAGAAATTAAAACCTGGGGCAACTACAATTGAATGATTACAAGCCAACCACCCAACCCAAAGGCATATGCTGTTGTTTTCACCAACTTTGTAACAATAATATGTTCTTTTTAGTTATAAAAAAAAGAAAAAAAGCCCAAAAGGCAGGCCTTAGCTTTTTGCCGCTAAGGGCCTGATAATGGCTGAAACATTGCTAGCGCCAGCAATGATAGAGTACAGGACAGAAGGGCCATGATAGTGGCCAGGATACGACCATAAATATGCGACCAAGATATAGGAGGAGGATATTGGCTACGATTGAGCTTCATGCTAGAAACAATGGTGGAGGTTCACCGGAAAAAAGCGATTTGGTGGATGTGGTGGTTGCCGGAAGACTTGATCGTCGCTGGGACCGAAATCTTGTTGTTGCCGGTAAACTCGTTGTCAGAAAAGTACTTGTCGTCGGAAATGTGTAATTAGAGAACAATCAAACAGCGTCATATTAAATTAATTTTATCAAAATTTAGATATATTTTTTGATTTTGACAATACATTATTTAATATTCAAAAACAAAAGTAAAACCAACGGTTAAGATTAATTTATTCCAAATGCATGCTCTAGATTTAATAAACTGTGATAGTTGTCATATAGTGACAACCACTATAACTTTTTGTCATAAAGTATATCTATACTCACGTATTTTATTTATATATGTACTCGTGTATTTAATTTATATATATTTTCTTTGAAACTTATGTCATACTCTTAAAAGCATATATTTCTCATGTGATATGTAATCAATTATATATTAAAAAATATATTATATAATCAACTGTATATTAAAAAATGGATTGTACTCTTGAGAGCATATGGTTACGGATGTGGATAATAATCTATGTTTTCTTGAGGTATATTTGTTGCATATATTTTTTTTAATGTGCATGTGTCATATGACTATATTAGTGTATATAGTCTTGTAAGCACAATATAGACTTTGGACAATCAGGATTAGGGAGAAAGGAATCAAAGATATGCGAACTTTGCAAGAACGATTGTTAATAATGGAGACTGGTGACCAAAAGTAGAAAAGAGAACGCACACTTTCACTTGTTAGTTCAAGCCAAAGAGGGAAAATTATACAATTATGTGTCATGTGTAGATGGATGTGAAAAAGTTGATGCTAACACTCAAAATTCAAATTCAACCATCCAAATTCATATTCCACCCAGTATTTTAAGTAGGCAAAAATTTATAGGAGTTATCACCATTAACGTCTATCATAACTAGACAAATTTAGATCATATATTTGTTATACTTTGATTTGAATCGATGATTTAATTTTTGATTTTAAATGAATAAAGTATATTTTTAAAAATCATAAAACATTTGTACATATTGAGAAAAAATAATTTTCATAAGGATTGCATGGATTTATCTTAATCCTCATTGGGCAAAAAATATTTGTTAACATCAGTTAATATTGAGGAAGAATAGAATAATTTAATAAGCACAAAAAAAGCTAATTCAATTGAGTTCTAGAAGAATAAATTTCAAATTAATCTGAATCATATCTAACTTGATTGAAATTTGTCTTTAGGAGATAATTTTTTCAATTTATGGTAAGTAATAGGGTTGAGAAAAAAAAAAAAAAAAACAGGTACTCGAATTCAGACCTAGACCCAGTTCAGCCCCGCCTGGTTCGGAATCGGAATCGGAACCGGTCGAACTGAGTCCAGGACCAGTTCTAAAATTTAGGATCTGATGACAACCGATTCCGAATCTGGGTACTAAAATCGTGGAACCAAAACTAGACTTGTTGCCCGTTACTCATTCCAAAAGAAATTTGCTTTTATATATATATATATATATAATATATATATTATATATATATATATATATAGATATATATATATATATATATATATATATAATATTATATATATATATATATATATATATATATATATATATGTATTGTCCAAAAACAATAACCCTAATTTCATTTGAGACCCCTATACTCAAGGCTTCCCCACTCAGCCCACAGCACCGTCATCAAGCCTTCGCTTGTCGCACCACTCCTCACTACAGCCTGGGTAGTCTCTTTCTCTTTCTCCCCTGGTGATCGTCACTAGGGATGAGAGTTATACCCGAACCCAAAAAATCCGCCCTGAACCCTCTTCATTTATAGCGGGTATGGGTACGATAAATTGGAAAAAAAAAAAAATGGGCATGGAGCTGGGACACTGAAAACGGGTACGGATTTGGGTCTAGGCATCACCCTCCATTGCTCATACTCATCTCGCACCTAAATTTTTTTGGGTAAAATAAATGATTGAGTAGAGTTTTTGAGCTTTGAGTGTTGGTAATTCATTTAAAACCCCCCCCAAAAAAAACCCAATACCCCAACCCAAGCCCAACCATGCAATTCATCCATTCGTGTCACTTATTTGCTATGCCGATACATGAAGTCATGGGCTCACAATTCACAAACTAAAATATTAACTCATTTGTTGTGTCCCTTGTTCCCTCATGCCAGTCATTTCTAGAATGCGGTTTTTATTCATAAGCTAAGTATGAGCTCATACACTTAATGTAATGAGTATTGTATTTCTTTAGAATATTATATCTAATTTAATCTAGTTTTATGAATTTTCTTTAGATAAAAGAAATTATAGTATCCGATGGGTATTGTATTTTAATATTTATATATACCCAGATATAACCGAAATACCCGATGGGTATAGATATGGGGATAGATTCTGAAAACCGAATGGGTATGCGTATGGGTATGAGGATGACTTTTTAAAATGGGTATGGGTGCGGGTATAACTCTACCCACCCCACGCCCATCCCTAGTCACCGCTCTGGTGTTACCCACTGTGACTTTGAGTGTCCGACGGTGAGTGTCATACATATGTCTCGATTTGTGCATGTTTCGAGCTCCTTTCAGTGTTGTCTAACCCAAATCTGCTTCTTTGTCTTCTCCTGCATGCAACTGTGCCCCACCATCGTCTTCTTTAGCGCGTAGCTATGCCCCACTATCATATTCTCTGACAGCTCCATTTCTTTGGCGTTCTTTATCGATGAGTTTCAGATCTATTTCTCTTTCTGTCTCTTTCTGCTTCGTCATGTAAGGCGTAAGCAACTAAACATTTTCAAAAATTAGGAACCGGATACCTGATTTGGACCTAGTCCTGACCGATTCTAGGACCAGTTCTATAATAGCTCAACCCTAAATTATTTAATTATGTTTATTTATTTAATTACCTCATGTTCATGATTTTTTTCTCTCATATTTATTTATCACATCTATTCACCCTGGTGGAGAAAATTTTATTTGAGCCCTCACTTGGCAATTCAGATTTTATTTGTTTATTTAATTGATTAATGAAAACTTTGGAAGAATTGATAGTAGGCCCTAATAAGTTTAATCTAAATAATTTATTTTGTTTTCTATAACATTACAAAAAATAAATTTTGAGTTTCGTAAAAACGTTATTGTTACGAAGCATTTTATTTCCGAACCCAACTTATTTCGGCCGATTTGAAGCCCAACAAGTTTGCTTATTAACCTAATTAATTATCATAATTAAGCTTAACTATAGTTAGCCCAAAAAAGTTACTTTTCTAGTTAAAATCAGCCAAGAGTTGGATTAGTCAAAAAAATATAACTCAACCCAAAACCAAATTTTCTCTCTCTGTTTTCTCTCCTCCACGGCCAGCACCCCCTTCAGCTGTGTAGTGTTTTCCGGCGAGTTTTCTGGCCAGCCTTCATTACCTCCTACCCCCCGGCATCCTAGTATCTCTAACCACTATCCTCCATCATCAAAACCACTAAACACCACCTCCATCTCTACATATCTTCAAGCAAAGTGAGCAATCTTGAAATTAATCTTGTTGGTTTTTGCTTTTTACTTTAGTTTTAATTATTGTTTTGATATTTGTGATCTTTGATCATGATGTTTTGATAAGAAATAAGAGTTATTTTGGTGTTGATCATGGTGGAGTTGAGGTTGGATCATGCTAGGGTTAGGGTTAATCCTTAGTTATGCAAGCTTAATGTTAAAGTGTTGGATCTTGATTGTTTTATCTTTGATTTTAGTTATCTTCTAACCTATTGGTACTTATGATGATGTTTTTGCTGATTTTAAATTAGTTGGAGTGAGTCCAAAATGGCCATAAATTAGGGTTTTGGCAAGTAATGTATGGTTTGAATTAAACTAGCATTAAACTTAGTTTATGTGTGTATTTGATTGAAAAATGATCTTTATTGAATATGATTATGAAGTGAAATTGAGTGTGGTGATTTTATATAATGTTGGGATAGATCAAAGCTTATTTACATGCTTTTAAGGAATGGTTTAAGTTGAGGATTTGTGTGAAAATAGAGGGAAAAGGTAAAACAGTGAGTGCTGAAAATTTCAGAAGACAGGACAAACTTCGGGATTAAACTAGTAATGATCGGGCCATTAGAAAATTATGATTTTTGGTGGGTAGATAGTTCAGTGTGTTAGCTTTTAAATTCCTTTTGAATCGCCTTAATCCTAGGTCTGTGAAAAAGTTATGATCGTTTTACCAAAACTGTGCAGAATGGACCAAAACTAACATGTTTGTGTTCTAGCCTCATTTTGGGAACACTATTATGGGAATCAAACTCAGTGTTCTAAATGACAGATTTTCGAGGCTTCCTAAACTTTTTGTATTGGGGTTTTAAGTCTTAATCAAAGGTCGAATGACTAAGTTACGAGTCATTCTTTCTAAGCCCCTGTTATACTCTTACTTTTCTTTTACTAAATTATTAGCTATGAAATAAATATTTTTTGCTAACCGTATGTTCCTACAACGATAATTTTGTATAGAATTAGGATCTAATCTATCATTCCTTCCACTTTTGTGCATAACATTATTCAGTAAGCTTACATTTAAAAATTTCTGGTACGCTCATGTCTGTATGTTTAAAAATATCAAAATTATAATATTTTGGTAAGTACATCAATGAATCAATTTAATCAGTAATTTATCACATAATTAGTGACCCCATCAGTTATCAGTTATAAGGCATTGTCCTTCAATTATCCGCGCG
The DNA here is from genome assembly GCA_029747015.1 of Carnegiea gigantea. Lineage (NCBI taxonomy): Eukaryota > Viridiplantae > Streptophyta > Magnoliopsida > Caryophyllales > Cactaceae > Carnegiea > Carnegiea gigantea. Next base: position 483,815 of record JAKOGI010000350.1, on the reverse strand, counting down.
GCTTCAGGCTAGATCCCCTGATCGACTTGGCAGATGTACACCTATCTTCAGATCGTAACAGTTACCAGGGGTTCACTATCAGATAATAATTGACAATATAGTTTCATATTTATCTCATTTCCAATTTTTAGTTAAATGAATTATAATGCAGGCCCAATCAGCTGTTCATTGATCGTTTAACAATACAGAAATGTATGTACTGAGTTTCGGTTTACAGTTCGAAACATTTTCATGTTTTTTTTAAGGAAAGTGTTCAGTGAATCGCCCTCAGGTGGGCAGGATGGCTAAAGATGATAAGTGAGCCAGGAAGTCTATATGAAATAGTGGTGTATTAGCGTTGAGATGTTTATAACACTGTATTGTGATATATTTTGGTGTTGAAACTGTATATTTTATCAGAATTTTATATTTTGGTGTAATCCTTGATATGGTTGAATGGTTTTGATGTTAGAACAGTTTCTATATTTATCTAAATGGTCTGAATGCTTGTGATGGTGTGAATGTCCTTTTATGGCAAACATTGATTATTATAGCTAAATTTTTCATATACAAGTAAAGCCTTGTCCTTGTTGGACGGCGGTAACGCCTAATACAACAACAACGCCTCCTAGTGTGAGTTTCGCTTTTGCGGGATCTGGAGAAATCCAACTGTAGGCAACCTAACCTCTACCGACATTCCTATCCGTAGAGAGACTGATTCCAAGTGGCTGTAAGTAACGCCTGATCATTGGGGTAATTATTTCTGATTGGGAAAACTAAATGACAGGAATGCATTACAAGTTCCAAAAGCCTTGGACGTCATTTCAACTGAAATTGGACCAGGTACCCGACTCTACTAAGCCTTAATGAGTAGTAATCTAGCCATATTTTAATATAGTTAAATAGAATTTATCATCATTGAGCACAATCTAGTATAGTTCAGCATAATTCAACACTTGTAAAAGTCCTTACTGATTAGAATATGATTAAATCTAAATCACATATTTTTTATCAATAATTAGACTTATTTTACTAATAATCTAACTAGGTTTACTGTTGTTAATTTGCTACTGAAAACTTTATTCAAATTTGAAAATTTTTCTACATGTGTAACATCCTAGAATTTTAGTTGCTAATTTTGATCTATATGCCAATGTAAGATTTATGTATATTTTACATGTTTTATTTGGACATATATGTGTGCTTAAATTAGTGTAGTATTATTATATTTTGGAGAACAACTAGAGGTATGTCTCATTTAATAGTATTTGTAAAAAAAAAAAAAAGAAAAAAAGGGGCAAAAGAGAGAGAAAAAGAAAAGAGGGAGAAGTGAATCGAAAAAAAAAGGAAAAAGAAAAGGGGGTGAGATTTTTTTATTTCACGTGAAAACAAAAGGGGGGGTCATTGCTTGTCTTCCCCAATTCACGAACACATGCACATCAAAGAGAGAGAGAGAGGGTGATGCATGGAGAGAGAAAGAAGAAGAGAAATTAAACTTGATGGATTAAAGGTCAATAATTCTTGCTTTTTTTTGAACTTAAAATTGATTGTGAAAATAATATTTTGATGATATATGCTTGAATTTGACAAATTGGTTCAAAGACAAAGCTATAAAATTGAATTTTTTAGGGTTTAATAGACCAGAACTTAATTTCATTTGTTAGATTCCTACCATTAGAAATTTCATGGATATTTGTCATAATTGAATTATGTGGAATGTAAATTTGAAATTTGTGTCATAAATTTGATTAGAACTTTACTTGAGCATGTGGTTTAAGAGAATTCAAGTTGGAAAAAGGAGATTTTATTTTCGAATTTTTAGCAGTTTCGTCCACTGTTTGAATTTTGGTGAATAAATGACTATGCGAAAAACTCCAAAACTTTTACTGTAGGTTCTTCATATTATTCAGAAATGTTTTTGTAAATTTTCATGAATTTTGTATGTGTAGTTTATGATTTATGATTTTTTTGAAACTCTTATGTTTTAATGCCTAATTCCAGGTGCTATTTGAATTTCTAGCGATCATTTTCTTGGCCAAAAATTTTGAAAAATTTACTGTACATTCTATATGATGTTTGTAAATTTTTTGGCAGTTTTCATGAATGTTTGCGATGTACTTTGCAAGTTATAGATTTTTGATTGGAACTACCCTATTTGAATGTATAAATCAAGGTACTGTTTCAGTTTTTGTGGGGGGATTGAAATAACGAAAAATTTTAAAACTTTTATGGTGGATTATTCATAATAATTGGCATTTTATTGCAAATTTTTGTGAATGTTGGAAGTGTATTCTCAGAGTTATGAATTTTTTGAGTGAGAATGTCCTGTTTGGTGTAATTTTGGGTTGTTTGTATGAATAAATTTTATATTGATCATGTTGAGGATGATTTTGAGCACTAAAAATAGTAAAGTATTGTTATGGTTTATTGGAGGTTTGTGAAAATTATTTTGGGTGAAGTTATGCCTTAATTTGATAAGATTTTTACGTAAATGATTTGAAGTTGGATTATGCCCTGAGCTAGTTATACTTTGGTATAAGTTGTGAATAATAGCTTCTGTGGAAATAATAAGTTGTGGCAATATGATTATGATATAACTAAATTTTATTTTTGGGGAAAGAAGTCATGTCTTATCTAGGGCTATTGCAATCACGTTCTAAAGCTATGGCCATAGAAGTAGTTGTCTGTGTTTGGAGCTATTTGGATCGTTGGTTGGTACCTTGTGTGAGCATTGTCTGGTCTATCAATTGATCCTCAGTTTGTGTTATTTGGGAGTTGGGTAGGTCGATGGTTGGTACCTTGAGTGAGGACTGCCCGATTTGCCAATTGACTCTTCAATTTGTGTTATTTGGGAGTTGTGTAGGCCCCTGATACTTGAGGATGTGAATGTGACTTCACAGTTTGTGATTTAAGGACACATGTGCACTCTAACATGTTGGGTCCCTAATTGGTACCTTGAGTGGGATTAACTCGGTCTACCAGAATGTGTTTGTGACTCTTGTATTTTGTGTAGTTCATTACATATATTTCCCCAAGTTAAAGAACTTTGCTAGTATATGATCATGTGATTCGTTATGAATTTGGACTTGGACTTGAATTTGGTATTGCCTTAATGGTATTTGTCAGATTGTGGCTGCTCTTAAGCACATATGCAATTAATAAGTATGTTTAAAGAAATATATTATGTATTTATAGCAAGTATATGAAATTTTGTAAGAAATGTGCTTTTATATATGTGCCAAGTATGGTTATGGATGTGCTATTAGCTTGACTTAGCAGACTTTGTTTTCCTTTGGACTCCAATAAGGATTAGGAGCCCAAAGGACATAGGTACTGTGAGACAATCATGGTTAGCTTAGTGAATAGACCAACAATGGAGTTTGTTTAAGGATTTAAGTGAAAACAAGGGTCCTTAAATTGTACTTGGTATGGGATAGGTATGGCTAAGTTAGTCTAATTCCCCACCTCATATCATGTGTGTGTTTTGTGAATTCAGGATCATGACAAATATGACGTATATGAGTCTCTATTTCCTATTTCTGAGACATGAGCATGTTCTTATGTCGTACTCCATATGCTATGTGCTAATATTTTGATTTTCGGTGTTATATATATTATATGCTTATGTATAAATCGGTTAATGTACAAAATGGAATAAGAGGGAAAGTAAGAGTTATTCACTGAGCTCGGGAATGTCATGATCTTACCATTTTTCACGTTTTTGAAAGCTAAAAGGGCAATAGGAGCATAGGAAAATGCTATCTTTTGGAAAGCAAAGTTGGGAAAGCAAACCCTTGTCATATGCAAGGGAGAATCTATTTGTGGGGTGGGTACCCATGGATACCCCTACCCCCCCCCCCAAAAAAATTCTATTACGTTATTTTACAGGAGGCAGATTAGTACGTGTACACCTGTAAAATAGGCATAAAAAGTCATGGATACCCTCTTATTATACAGAGTCCACATAGTGATATTTTTAATTTTTTTAAATATAAAAACTATAGCTATGATGATATTAGAATTGATAGAAAAATAAAAAAAATTAAATATACAAATAAAATTCTACTAAGTTATTTGTAGTTTTATTTCATATTTCGACATGTTCACTTCATTGCTTAATATTAATTTTTTTTTTTTGGGTTTTATTATTTGATGTTGATGACTTGTTACATAATCAATGACTTTAGTAAATGGTAGGTAATTGTAACATTGCATATTATTACTGCATATGAAGTTCTGCTAATGTAGAAGTACAAAACAGAATGCAAGACGAAATGTCTATACTCTATACAAAGTAGACTACCACAATATGTATTACATGATTTCTTTTTTTTTTGAATAGTGTATATTAGTGATGACGTTAGTAGATGGATAGTCCTGTTTTAAATGTCCAGATCCGTCAGTAGTCATATGCTTACCTTATAGTCTATGTTTGTTCATTATAGGTTATGAATGTATTTTGTATGTAATACTATTATGGATTTGGTTTGAGTGTGAGTGTCAATGCATGTTTAAAACTCCCCTATTTAACTTTAATTAGATTTCTTATGAGCTTCCGCTGCGCTCACCTATTAACAGGTTAATTTAGGGTTAAGGAGTTTAAACAACCTTGCGGGTGTTCCTAGTTGGACATCCATGGAGTGACGCGTCTGGTGCCTTCGGCTGGGGCATTACATTATGTAACATAATACAATATTTCACACTTTTGAGTATAATATAAAAAAATTAGTATTATTGCATTTATAAAATGCATATCATTTGACAAATTATTATAATTAAATTACAGGTTTGTCACAAATTTTGTAAAAATTGCATACTTATTTTAAAAATGTAATAAAAATTAAAAGACAAATTTATAGAAAATAATGCTAATCATAAATTAATAATTGTACTACTGAATTTTATACTCAATATATTCTTATATCAAATTTTTTTTCCATATCTCTTGATTTTTTGAAAACAAATATCATATGTGATTCTCCTCCCACTACCTCACTGATAAATGAAAATTATTTTATTGTAGAGAACTCAACCCCCACAATTTACTTCACCATCTACTGATAATATTGACCTCTAATTTACTAACAACTATTTAAAAATGTGTATTCTAATTTTTGTAATTATAATTATTTTCAAAATTGAATGAATTTTGCAATCCATTGCTAAGGACACAAGAAATTATTGTGTTAATAATAGCAACTGTAAACTGAACATATATTTGCAAATTGTTTGTATATTATGCACGTCACTTAAAAAGTCATTCAATAATTTACAACAACCATAAGATACAATAACAACAACAATATCTCTCAGTGCAGGTTCCACTTTTGCGGGGTCTGAAAGGAATAGATGTAGGCAACCTTGCCTTTGCAGGCATCCCTACCCGTAGAGAGGTTGATTTGAAGAAGCCTTCAAAAGTGAAAACATGTTATCAAAAAAAAAATTAAGGATGAGCAGTAGGGGATAAACTAACAAATACTAATAAAGTAAGTTATAGTAACTATATAAAACATAAGTACAATATAGTAAAGAAAAGTAATGTACCTGAACAAATAGAGGTAGGCAATTAATATTTTTTTCCAGATGTATGTACTACTTGCATACAAACACGACATACGAGGAAAAAAAACCATGACCAAATCCACCCTATTGTAACCGAATAACATCTACGAGGTCATCTCTATGTGATGGAAGACCTTAATCCTATCCGGTCATCGTCTCCTATCCTGAGTCATATCCTCTATCAGCCTTACGATTTTGAAGTCATTTCTAATCACCTCGCCTGAGTTCTTCTTTGGCCATCCCCTACCTCTTCTACCTTCACGGATATTAATCTTCTTACATCTCCTCATTGGGGCATCCACACTCCTTCTCTTCATATAACCAAACCTTCTGAGTCTTGTTTCTCTTATCTTATCTTCAATGGGAGTTACTTTAACTATGTCTCTAATTACTTCAGTCCTAATTTTATCTGCCCTTGTATAGCAACACTTCCATCTAATCATCCTGATCTCTGCTGCCATTAACCTTTGAACATGTGTCTTTTTAGAGGCCAACACTCTGATCTATATAGCGCAGCAGGTCTAATTACCATACGATGAATTTTTCCTTTTAATCCTATAGTCATCCTTTTATCACATAACACACCTGAAAAATACTTTCACTTTTGTCAACCCACTTTTATGTGTTGGTTACCCTTTCTATTGAATGATCGAGTCTATATATTTAAACTTATCAACCTTTGGTGTCATCATCCCATTAATTGTGACTTCTCCCCCTTCCTCTTCTCTTCCACTGAAACAACAATATATGTATTCGGGTTTCGATCAATTTACTCTAAAATCTCTAAAGTCCAATGTATGTCTTCATCGATCGAACCTATCATTAACTCCCTCTCTAGTCTCATCAATAAGAATAATGTCATCCGCAAATAACATTCACCGTGATAATTCATCTTGAATCTCTTTCATAAGTTGATCCATAGCCAAAGTGAAAAGAAAAGAGCTTAAAACGGAACCTTAATACAGGCCCATACCAACGTAGAAGTCATTGATCACCCCCTCCTGACGCCCTAACACTTATCCTACCTCCCTCATACATATCTTTATTAACTCGAATATGCACAGGTAATACTCCTTTCTTTTCCAAGCATCTCCATAATACTTCATACAGGACTTTATCATATGATTTTCTTAGGTCTTTAAACACTACATGAAGATTTACCTTTCTATCTCTATATAGTCCCATGAGTCTTCTAAGGAGGTAAATCGCCTCCGGGGGTTTGATCTGTCAAGTATAAAACCAAATTGGTTCTCTGGTATCAAAATATCTTTCCGTAACCTTCTTTTAATCATCCTTTTCTATAACTTCATAGTGGGATTAGGCAGCTTTATACCCCTAAAATTATCACAATTTTGGATATTACTTTTGTTCATGTATAATGGGATGACTGTACTAAACCTCCATTCTTTGGGCATCTTAGCAGTCCTAAACATAACATTGAAAAGTTCGGTTAGATATTTTAACTCCTCTTCACCCCAACACTTCCACACTTCTACTGATATTTGGTTTGATCCCTCTACCTTTCTGTTGAACATCTTTTTTAGGACCTCTTTAATCTCATCCTTGCTGATAGATTTACACAATCGAGGATCAAGTTGCATCTTACTACTCTCTCATTCACCACTCTAAAAATCTTTGAACACTTTACCATTGAGGAGCTTGAAAAAATACATTTGCCATCTCTCCTTGATTTCTGTCTCCTTAGTCAGCACCTTACCATTTTCATATTTGATGCACCTCATGTCACCCAAATTCCTAGTTCTTTTTTCCCTAACCCTCTCCATCTTAAAGACTTCCTTCTCACCTATCTTAGTCTCCAATTTTTGGTATAAATATAATTCATTGAAAAAAATAATCATATTCTATCACAACATAAATAAATACTTATTTATAAATGCCCATTTTCATTGTTTACAATAGTTACACAACTATATAAATATATTGTCTAGTCAATTACAATTAGCCCCTAATTATGTAACTCATTTAGCGTCGTTCGACATGTTTCAGTATGATTCTATATGTTTCAGCATGATTCAACATGTTTCAGTGATAAACATAAATAAATACTTATCATAAGTCCAAAAGAACATACCCTTAAATTTACTTCTTTTATAAAATAGCTTGTCAAGTCCAATATAAATTGACCAAAAATTAACCTGAACAAGAAATTACCTAATCCAATCGAAATAAAAATTATATCTTATTAACTCAAACATTACGTCAAGCGAAGTCAAACTCACCCGGGTCGAATTCGGATTGAATGACTTGTCCCCCCCCAAAAAAACTAAGAGAAGAAGCAAAACAAAAAGGAATGAAGAATAAAAAAATATTGTTGAGTCACACGAGGTCTATGCTTGACATCACCGAAACTACAAAACGAAAATTTGGCATCAATTGGTCACGCCACTTAGAAGTATTGACTGTAATCCAAAGCTGGATCACTCATGTTGCGACAGTAGGGCAATGCTTAAAGAGATAACCTCTTTCATTTATCGCATATGACAACCTTTTTCATTTATTACATATCTTATTATCTTAACAATGGACACTTCTAATACAATGACTTTCTAATAATTATTGAGGACAATTATCATTTTTTACAGTTCCTTGTTACTTATTACATTTCATTTAGTAATTTATATAGCTCGTCATCTACTATATATATGACTCCTCATTGCTTACCGCTAGAAAACGAAATTGACATAATCAAGTTTAATTAGAAATTTTAAGAGTGAACTAAAGAGGCCTAACTGGTTGGAGTATGTACAAATTCTTATTGTATTGTAAGGATGCTTGGCTTGTTTGAAGTGTTGGCAAGACGAGAGACTGGAATTCTTTATACCGCCTTTTCCTTAATAGTGAAATTAGCTACATAATTTTCCTTAATTTCCCCTTTTTCTATTTTGGGGGATAAGACCTTTCTTCTTAAAACTAACTTTGTCTCTTTATATAACATCTGCTCGTGAGTATTTACCACTTTAAGGTGTTCACAAATAATGCAGGACTGTAAAATTTATGACTTGTGTATGAATTTTATGATCAGACTTTGACACCTCTTATTCTTTGATAGATTAGAAGTTAAAAATTAAAACCCATTAATACCTCTGCAATTGGATCCAATAAGCCGACCCACTTACCAAAAAAATAAACAAACACACCAACACATGTTATTGGTCCCATTTTTTAAAAAAGGCTTATTATTCTAATTTTCAAGGCAACGCAGTAATTGCCTGCGGTTGAACACGCACGAAAGCAGCAGTAAATTGGATATTCAAGCGGCTTTTTTGTTTTTTTTTTTGGGTTTTTTGTAGGGTAGCGGAGCAAATTATTCCGTAGAAGTTTAAAAAAAAAAAAAAAGTAAACTCAAACCAACCGGACAGCTGGCAATGGCACCACCATAATAATAAAAACAGGGAGGGGGCAAAAAAGTAAATTAATTAAACTAAAGAAATAAAATTAAGAATCTTCAACGTTGAGGAGGTTCGGAAAGGAAGAGGTCAATCTGATCAAGGAAGGTGAGATGTTGCGGCCGATCTTTGCGCTTGACGTATCCTTTCGCCTCCTTCTCCGAGTACACCGCGTACCCTCTCTCTCCATTCCTCCTCCACATCTCCTCCGCGTAGCTCCGGTGAGCGAAGTACGCCTCCGCCTCAACAACCGCCGCATCGCCGCCACCGGCGGAGCAGAGGCGGATGGGGAGCCGCTCGTAGTGGCCGCGGGTGATGCCTTCCAGCTCGTCCATCCTCGAAACCGCGGAATCTGACACCTCGTACGCCTCCCCCCACACGTGGTGGGACCCGGCCCGGCCCGGGAGGTTGAGGAGGAAGGGGACACGGTAGGGCCCGCAGACGAGTGGGTATTTATCGGCCGTACGATAGGAGCCGATGAAGACGGCGTCGCCGGAGGTGATCAGATCTTCCATCAGACGGTGGTTGGCGAAGCCTTTCTTTAGGGTTCCGTATGTAAATATCAGTCTTCTTCTTCTTCCCTCCGGAACCCCCATTTCTCAATTGATCTCTATTTTTCTCTCTCTTACGGATTTATCTATCTTTCTTTAATTTTGCTTTTTTTTTTGGTGAGAGGGTGTTTTTTCGGCTTGGGTTGGGGGGGGGGGGGGTTTGAAAAATTTAGGACGGGGAAGATAGGGAGGCGGGCGAAGGGGCGGGTTTTTATAAAGAAAGTTGGGGGGGGGGGGGGCAGAGGTTGGTTGGGTTGGGTTGGGTTGGATTGGGATTTGCTATGGGTTGATTTTATTTAATTTTTTGAATAGAGGGATGGATTGATTTTTTTAAAAACTAGCTTATACTCGTATAAGAGAATGGATGCTTAATTTTAAAAAGTAATCTAAAAAAAAGATAACATGATAATAGAAAAGTTTGGATTTGTTTTTCTACAACAGCATATAATAGTTATAAAAAAAGTAAAATTTTTACTTAAATAGTTAAGATTGAACTGGATTAAAAACGACTGAAATTCATATCCTTCTAAAAATCAGTTAAAATTCTATCTAAATGAGGAGGAAGGTAATTGACTCATTCATGGGAAAGGGGGAAGTGAATGGGTTGGATTAAATAGGAAAAATTATTCTTTTAACCCTACATTTTTTACCTTTTGTTCTAAAAAACAAGGTAAACATGCTATGAAGTTCGTCAATGTTGATTCAATTAAATAATTGAGTATGCTTACTTTCTTGGTTCCATTATTTTTTTAAATGTCATAACCATTAACGTTCTAAGAAATTAAAATGCTTATTAGTATAGGCTTGACTTGGTGAAGATGTTGGAAGGCAGTTGATTGATTATACATTTAAAAAGTCCAGTTAGAACCAAACCAAATTGTTAATTAAGAAGCAAAATAATTAAGGGATTGGGGAGTAATCGTTTATACATTTATATATTTTGAATCGATATCAAGCATCACCAAAAACATAAAAAAATTAATAGAGCAACATACATACCACAAAAAAAAAGATTAGTTGAATATAATCGATCCAAATATCCAACTATTTATTTAAAATCTATATCATATATTTAGGAATATGTACTCCTCAAAATTACATAAATAAAATATATGTTAATAATTATTTATGTGACAAATATATTAACATATATATGTATATATATAATAATAATTTGTCGATTTTATTCCCTACTTTAGGTGGGTCATTCACGGGATTAGTTCTCCAAAGGCCAAAAGTATCAACGACCATGACAGCAGAATATTCAGTGATGATTATTAAATAGATTAGGTGTGTTGCAATTTGCAGCTCTTTTTTCTGTTGTGGCCGGTTTGACACCTACTTTTTAAAAATAAAAATAAAAATAAAAATAAGAAGAGAAGACAGAAGGAAACAGACACTGAATGGCTAAAAGCAAGATTTTCCACCCGGGTGGCGAATGAGGGGGCGACAAATGTGCGGCCGAGATGAGTTTGGGATAGACTTTTGAATTCGATGGTAATGGACATGGTTTTCATCTGATAAGTACGGGCGGCGTACCATGCATGGGCGTGTTCACACATAATCAGTACATACCTTTTTTCACTTGCTTCCGCCACTTTGCTTCCTTTGCTTTCGTGCCTGCCAAATGCTACTATGACTGAAATTTGAAAACAGAACCCCCCCCCCCCCAACTATTTTTTTGGGTAGGAGAAAACAGGCAAATTAACAAACTAACAATTAAGGCTGTCCATTTCATTGGTAAATTAAAATTAATAAATGGATAAAATTTAAAAAATTGATACGAGTTGATAAAAATTAAATTTTTTTAAAATAATTGATAGGAGTTAGTTAAAGGCCCTTTTTGGTAAACAGTTATTAGCTGTCAATTGTTTGTTGTTTGTATTAGTTATTAGCTGTTTGAATGAACTGTTTGCAGATGTTTGAATTAGTTGTTTGTTAAAAAACTGTTTGGTAAAATTAGTTGTTTCTGATAAAGTTGTGAGATAAAAAGTTAATTCTTCAAAAGGCTATTCTCAAAAGCTCATGGAATTAGCTTTTTTAAATTAGTTTTTTGGACCCAAAAAGCTCTTTCACCAAACGCTTAATTAGCTTTTTAACTTGATCAAATAGTTAATTTTGTTTTAAAAAATTCTCTTTGGCCAAAAAGCTTTTCAAAAAGCTGTTTGCCAAACACCCCCAAAATTAGAAAAAATTGGAAGAAGTTGATAAAAGTTAGAAGATGTTGGTAAGAAATATAAATGAGCGTAAATTTCTTTATAAGAAATTTTGAAAAAGACTGGTAAGAGTGGGTAAAAGTTGACATAAGTTAGCTGAAGTTTATTGAAATTGGAAATGATTGATTTTTTTTTTGTTTACATTGGTAGAAAGTGGTATTAGTTAATAGAAATTGATTGAAGTTGGTGAAAGAGGATTTACCAACGAAAAGAACATGCCTTAAGAGTACCTTCTTTTTGTGGGTAAATGAAGGCTCTTATTATCTCCCATTCCCTCACATTTCTTTCAATTCTTACTACTCTTTCAAAAAAATAAATCATTTTTAATCATTTATTACCCTTTTGTAGTTTTAACCATCTAATAAAAAGGTAAATGGATAAACGATAAATGGAAAAAAGAGTTCACTTGTTTAACCCATTTAACTAAATAAGTTAAATATATACTTTTTTTGTGCTGAGAATCTCGATCTGAACCTAACATACTCAAAACGAGTTGAACGTGTCAACGCATTTAATTAAATGAGTTGGAAATTTGTACCCAAATTTACTTAATTTCGTGCTCGATTTCAGGTCAGTAATTATATCGAGTCAGTTTTATCCAACTTCATTTGCTACCTATCTTGCTACAAATCCCTTTCTTCACCATTGTAGCAAATATATCAAAATTGACTATCATGTTATTTGTGAAATGGTTGTCCAATGTCGATTTCAAGTCAACTGCATACCTAGCAAGTCACCGGCAGCAAATATATTCACTAAAGGGCTTTCTTCACAACAATTTCATTAGTTCAAGGACAATTTGTGTTTGTGGTTTCCTCTCCACAAATTGAGGCGCAACAGTGTAAATATATAAATCATACTTATAATTGGGCCTTATAGTTAATGTACGTTATAACCCTAATGTCTGATATAAATATACACAAAGATCCCAATTACGATTAGGTCATCTTATTACCGCACAACTTCTATTATGCTTTGGATTAATAGGCAAAATAGCAAGATTTCTAGCCATAGATGTATAATTTAATCGATGAGATCATCATATCAATATTATAATTACTTTTGCCAATTTAGTATCTTGATTTAGAGCAAATAAGACACTCCAACAATATTCTTGTTCATGTTCAAGAAGCATGATTCATGACGTCTCTGTCCAACTACCCATTAGCTCATGAGAACAATTGGTAAGCAATCATACTAGATGATGACTAAAACCATTTGTTCCAATAAAGAAAGACACTAAATAAAGAGAAATTCGAGTGGATCAATAATAATAATAATAATAATAATAATAATATACACATAGTCATTTATGCTCTAAATTTTATTTTGATCCTTTTGTATTTTAAACATGTCAACGTCTTAGATCCTTTTCAATCCGTCTCTTCCCAAATGTCAATATAAAACCATCATGGTCGATGATGTAATTGATTGAACAGCATGTGAAGTGACCTTATCAAATTATTTACACATATCGCATAGGGTAAAAGAAGATCAAAACAACCCTTAATTGAAAGCAAAACTAATATACGTTCATATTAGATGTTATCAGACTAAATTGCACGTATCAGAACTAAAGCTGCGAAACAGATCGATCTATTTAATAAACGAGTAAAATTTTATATCGGACGTGAAAATAACTTAGATTTATTTAAAATTGAAAAATAGCAAGTTTTCACATTAAACAGTCAAATCGTATCAACTTCAGATCGAAATTGGTTTGGTTCAAGTCGGGTTCGTGTTTCTCTCAGTAACTTCGGGTCGGGTTCGTGTCGTGTTATCGTGTCGGGTCAGGCTTTCTCATCTCTAATCAGAACTTAATGAGTTGTATTAGTCCGATATTCTGGCCAATAGTCCGTAGTCGTGGATGCCAGCATTAAGAGTAGCTAACAACGTAATTTATAAAAGAATAATGATATATATCTTATAGCAAGATACTTATTAAGTGTCTTACCTTGATCAAAATTGACATATTAAATTATTTAAAATCACTAAATTTTCAATAGTTAGACTCAATTATGAATTGTAAGCTCTAATATTCGTCGGCTACACTAACTAAGATAAAACGACACCCTAATAGAATTAACTCTATCCATGAATTTGTATGATACGCGCAATTTTCTAATTCTGGAAAATAATGGATAAAAAATAATTTTATAAAATTTATAAGTTGTAACACTCTAGTTCTATTCAGTCATATCGTTGTTTAAAAATTTGATACTGATAATACAAATTTCTAGCCCAAATTAAACATTTAAAAAGTATCTTGTAGTAAGATATTTATCATTTGCTCGATAAAATCATTAGAACCACCTTTCTCCTTCCATGTTGATGTGTGGCTTTAAATCAAGGCTTTAATATAATTTATGTATTTTTATTATAATAAAAAGGTTACATAATTAATGCAGATTGATTTAAGCGGTGTGAATTTGACAATTTTTTAACAGAAAAGGTTAATGTCTGAATTAAATTTATAAAACTGAACCACAATTTGTATATAGGAATGGGCTACTTTCTTTTTTGGGGGTGGGGGGTGAATGTCATAATCCAATAGATTTGGTGGATTAGTTTGGCAAACTTAATTGTGGAACATCAGTGTCTCACATAGTGGAACAAGCCCGGTACACAATGCCTGGCCCATTGACTTTACCCATTCGGGAGGTCCGGCCTTCTTCCTTTTAGACCTTTGGGCTTTTGTCAGGCAAGGATTTTTTTTTTGGGGGGGGGGGGTCAATCTTTAATAGCATATATTATAAGTTAATTTGAACATATGGTTTAACGGTAATGTAATTGTCGTTGCGGTTCCTTGTAAATAGAGGTAGGAAAAGTTGACCCGATACGATTATCGATCCAAATTCGACACAAAGTTAAGTGGGTTTGAGTACAAATTTTCAACACATTTAGTTAAATGGGTTGATATGTTCAACCCGTTTAATTAAACGAGTTAGGTTCGGGTTGACATTCTCGACACGAAAAAGTACCTATTTAACCCGTTTAATTAAATGAGTGAAATAAATCAACTCATTTTACCATTTGTCATTTATCAATTCACTTTTTATTAAATAATTAAGAATATAAGATTTTTTAAAAATTATAAATTATGACGAATCAGGGAATTTGAAAGGGTAATTATTTAATGTGATGTATAAACTTAATTTTTAACACTGTAATTACGTATTAGTTGAAAATATTAAATGCATAAATAGTTAATTAGGCGACTGAACTTGACCTATTTATCTTAAACAGGTTAAGTAGATCAACTCCTTTAAAAATTAAATGGGTACAGGTCAAAGTTTTTCAACCCGTTTAATAAACGGGTTAGGTTCAGGTCAAAAAATTCTCAACTCATTTAAGTTCGACACGAATACTAACCCGACCCGACGCGACCTATTGCCCAGCTCCACTTGTAAATATTCTACACTCTACTTGCCTCATAACAAGACTTTGATGGGATGATGAAAGAAATAGAATCAAACCCATAAAGAGCGGTCACCAAAGTGGAGAACACCCCCCATCAACCAATGCTGATGGGTTCTGGGTTCAACCAGCACTTCTTATTCCGGACACCTAGATTTGGCTTCCTGGAAAAGTCTGACCCGACACGATAACACGACCCGATTCCGACCTGAAGTTACTGAGAGAGATCCGAACCCGACCGGCCTGATTTTGACCTGAAACCGACACGATTTGATTGTTCAGCGTGAAAACATGTTATTTTTCTATTTTTAGTAGATTAAATTATTTTCAAGGCTGATACGAAATTGGCCCGTTTATTAAATGAGTCAAACTGAATCGATCCGTTACCCAACTCTAGATATTAGAGAGCAGGACCTCTCTTAAGTTTAGTTCCGACGTCCTATCTATAAAAAAGGCCAGTAGAGGGGCTGTATTCATCTTCCTGAAGAATTGTCACTACTTGTTATGATATTGAGATGATACGCAATATGATGCAAATAACCCTTTCAATTTAATTTTATTTAAATAAACTATTAATTAATTAACAACTCACGAATCTTAGTTAACATTTTCAGATACTTATTTTGTTCAGTCTCACAGGAAAATGTGGTAGAATGTGATAGATGTCCTGAGTAATATACTTTTTATGCTTGACTAAATGAACCATGTTAACATGTATTAAATTGAAAAAAAAAGGGGTATGACTGAACATAAAAATGTGCTACGTGCCTTTTAAAGATTGCACAAAATTATAATTTTGTCCGTAGCTTTTAGCAATTATTAAATTACATATATAATACTTATTCACTCATTTGATAGGACTGATCTGATTCGAACATAATTTGTACTCATTAGCAATGCTGACGAATACTAAAACTCCACAACTAATGATTAGCAGTCACTACTAAAAATTTGGTGAGTTTATGGGTTCAATTGTTGAAGTAAAAATATAGCCACCACAGTGGTCTTCTCAAAAGAGCCGCCGAGAGTTCTGACTCTAAGGTTTGGAAAAGTTTCACTAAGAATTTCCCGATATTTCGTGAAGGAATAAAATGAAAAATTGGTGATGGCACTAGTATTCATTTTTCGACACATAATTGATGCCATGAAAAGAATCTTATTTAACTCATGAATGTTGATTCTTCTACTGTCAAGATGTGTGTGTGTGTATATATATATATGTGTGTGTGTGTGTGTGTGTGTGTGTGTATACATACATACATACATACATACATACCTACATACATACGCACTAGGGTAGATCACATATTCACATGCCTCGCACGGTCATGAGTTAGCATACATGTTGAAGATTTACTAAAAATATAAATAAGTAAAAAACTTTGTTTAATTGAAACCATTTAGTCATATTTTAAAAAAAAATTGACAAAATGTAATTTAAAGATTGGAATATTATAACTTACCAAACAAAAAAAGAAGGGAAAAAATTTGGCTCCATTACTTAATTAAAAATAATAATCAGTTAAAATTTTATGAAAGAACAATAGAGATATTTGTTCCAATTTTAAAATATAAGAAAAATCTTTTCATTTTTTAATTCAGAATAAAATTACTTTGTGTACAATTCGATTTTTACATTCCAATTCAACATTGTTAATGACCTTTCAATGCATTGTCTAAGATTAAAAGTCAATATACTAATTAGTAACCCTTGAATTGTCAATTAACTTTATCACATAAAAGAGAACCAATGATAATGGCATGATTTAGTATATTACACTGATGAATAAATGTTGAATTTAATAATATGGCTAAGATCATTTATTAGGTGTCACAAATTATATTTTTTATTTTAAAATTAAGCGATTAATGATAACATGATAAATATTATTACCATGGTAACTCATTCAGTTTTATATTATATATATCATATGATATGATATGATATATGATATGATGATATGATATGATATATGATATGATGATATGATATGATATATAATATATGATATGATGTGTTATAGTTATTATTAATTATGAATGACAGAGCATTAGCATTTGTTAGCTACGCTGACTTACATAAAATGATACCCTAGTTGAGTCAAACCAGTATGTCATTTTACACCAAGGATTACCTGCAACCCAACCCAGATCATTAAGACCTTTTGCATTTCCCCAGGCCACCCATGCCTGGAAAACAACTCGTATTGGAAAACTGCAGGGGCTACCTCATCGTGACATTCAACTTCAAGCCCCCCCCCCCCATCTTCATTTTACTCAAATTAACTACTTATCTTCTTCCCCATGCCGCTGCTTACCCCAATTTTTCGCTGTCAGTACGCCCATCACACTCCTCGTCGATTACCGTGTGGGCTGTGGCGGTGTACTATCACTATGTCCTCTTACTTCGTTTCTCTTATCTTGGTCATTAGCACTTGATGTATCCAACACCTAGTCTTAATTGTTAAGCCAAGAACTCATTAATTAGTACTATCTCCTCTTATTATGTACATACTTTTATATTTGACTTTACAAGTACTTGATCGACTCGGTCAAATTAAGCATGGTTTAGCTTTGAGTCAAATCAAGCTTGAGCTGACCCAATCCAGCTTGTTAATCCGTTAACGTTGGAGCCAAGTTCTAGCTTAGTAAAACTTGCTTAGCTCTCTTTCTCCACTTTTTTTTTTGTTTATATATGGGTTGGGCCTCACACATGTTACAGAAGAGAATGTTTTCGGACAAAATTATAAATATTCTAGAAAGTTGCCCCCTTAACTGTGATCATATGAATATTTTTTGAGATTTTAAGAGGAGTTGCTCTTTGGAGAGCACATTACTATAAAAGTTATCAACTGTATTCAAGCCCATTTAATGTCTATCAAATTTGAACATGAGAATTGCCGTTGAGACGACTTGACCAATTTCATGCACTTGAAAATTTGTGTAAAAGTTGTTAATTCTACTTTTTAAGAGTCATTAATTCCACATCTTTAATCCCATCAAATGGAAGTATTATATTCTACTATCGTCCATTGTTCATCATTTTCGGGCAATACATAGTTCAACGTTTCTAGCTACTCCTTGAACTCCAGGCTTAACCTTATTCCGACATGCATTCAAGCTCTGCATTGGGCATTTGGGTGTTCTTCCTCCGTTCTTTCCGATTAAGAAGCACCTTCTCCTTCTAGTGTTAGTGGTCACTACCCTCGGATACAAGGTTTCTGTCTCTAGCTCCCTTATATTTTTTCAACAGAATCCGACGGAACTAAAAATTTCCGACGGAAATTACATCAGAGAGGTTGACTATTGAGATTTTCACCGGAAATCCCAGCACAATTTCCAAAAAAAAAAAAAAAATTCCAGATCTGCATTAAAGTCTTGGCAGCGAGGGGGGGAGGTCTTCGGTATGAACGAGGATCGAGAGGCTTCGAGTGAGGGACAGAAACAGTGAGCGAGAGTGAGATAGTACAGCCACGTCTGCCAGTGACTGTCCCGGAGCACGTGTCACTCCCAGCCAGGAGCACGCGTGCCAAGGCACGGGGGACGGAACTTGCCCCAGTTCCTTCCCGCATTCTTTTTTTTTTTGGGCCTTTTCCTCCTCCTGAATGTATCGTTTCGTGAGCTTTACTTTTTCTGCCATAATTGGAGAGCCGACATAGTACGTCAACATGATTCCAGCGCCTTGAAAACCAATTGGAGTTGTACTTCTACCATTAAAAAATATATATATATTGAAGCAAAGTATTATTTATTCTGACACTGTTTCGCTTGGATTTGATGTTTGAAAAAGCCTTGCTTCAATATACGGTGCTGTTCTATCTTCTTTCATAGTATGGAACAGCACCCTGTTTATAATAACATAGTATTTTAGCTATTTTGAAAAAGCTTATGTAATTTCAAATTATCCATTTTTATGATTAACAAAAAAAATATTTCTTAATTTCGAAAATAAAAAACATTCACACATGTTACAAAAGTTAAAATACAAGCACGAAATAAAAAATAATAAGTAATAAATTATGCTTAATTGTGGGTCTATGATAAATATTTAATTTAATTATCCTGAAATGAGTGCCAATGGCTGAGCAACTGAATGGAATGCAAATGGAACTTCTGCTGACGTGGCAGGCCTGAGTTTCAAAAACTGGAACTCAAGTTGGGAATGCCCCTAGGGGCCTTTGAACCTCTGCTTTACTAGAGTGGAGCTACTATTGGTCAATAAAGGGGTAAAGCTCTTCCTTCGTAAATTTTCTCCATTTGCAATGCTTAAATTTGAGACTTTGTTTAAGTAAAACAAGTGTCAAATTATTTGAACCAACTTGTATTGGTCTTGCCATTATCTTTAATTTGACTGCCGTTTTCAATTAGGGAAACATATCCTAATTTTGTTATTCTAATCAAATTTATGTAATTTTTCGACTTTTGAAATGAGCTTTTCATTTCAATTGAAAGCGAAAAACAGAAGCATAAACAGTAAGGATTAAATCAACACACATATGGTGAAAATTCATGCTTTACCGTGGTTGAACTGTGGTTGTATTCTTACAACAATGAAACCATTAAAACATTTTGCCTAATGGTAGCCTAAAATGTAGGTCAAATAATAATTGAAGCACATATCAGATGTACCAAAATGCCCTTTGAAAATCTTATAAATACACTCATATTTTGGGGTCATAGCTTTCCATCTCCAACCTAAGAGGAAGCTAAGACAACCTCAGCTAGCTTAGCTTAGCTTCCCTTAAGAACACAGAAAAATGGGTTCCAAGTCCATGGCTATCTTCCTTCTGTTCAACCTCGCCATGTTTGCTTTTGTGTCAACCGATGCAGCTACTTCTTGCCTAACAGATGACGCAGGTGTTTGTCTTGATCTTCTCCGTCAGTTGGTGCAGTTTAAGGCAGGCCGCCAACCCAACGCTCCATGCTGTCAACTAATCGGTGGCTTGGCCGGCTTAGATGCTGCTGCTTGCCTCTGCAACAACTTTAAGAATGGCGCGATTAGCGCGGCCCTTACAACCCTCGGTCTACCGCTGAGCATCAAAACCATCCTCAATAACTGTGGCCAACAAGTACCTTCTGACATCGTTTGCACCAAATAAGTGCTAAAATTGCTGCATATATGGCTGTTTGATATTTAACCATGCGTTTGGTGCATGAATAAGCAGGCTTCTCCTAGAATTAAGTACGATTTGTAGTAAACCAATGTGGTGTCTCCTTATATGTAATAACGTCGAACTTGCTTCTCATTATGAGATGATGATATGCCAATCGACATATATTGTTGTCATTTGGAATGAATATATATTCGAAAACCTCATATTTTGTGTTTGGTTTGACTCTTGTACTCTCTTTTTTATCCATCCTCAATTAGTATATTCAAACAAGTTGGAGATAATTTAATCTCCTTCTTCGATTCCGATGTTCTCTCTTCCGGTCCCTTTCTCTATATTAGCCTTCCAGAGTGAAAGGGAGAGAGCTTATCTAATTAACTTGATCATTTTACTCTAATTAGTTATGGGATCGAGGAGAACATTTCACTCTCGCTAATTAAGTCCAATTCCGTGTCTTCACATTGGGGTGAATGGAGTGAGGGGAAGATTATTAATAAAATCATCCTTGCTTATTCCCCTTCGTTATTCTACTTAAATAAGGTGAAGGTTAACATCCACAATTCCCTAATTACATCGGGTGTAATTGAGCCAGGCTAAGCTTAAGTTCGATTGGCTCAGGCTCAGGCTCAGACTCGGCTACACATGATCCTCGTTTTGACTCGCTTGAAGCTCGCTGAGTTTAATTTGAGTAGGTTATGCTAATTGGGCTCGGATGCATGCTACCTGACTCGAAGCTTGGCTGAGGCTCAACTTGCTATACCTTTTGTTTTTTTTTTTTTTTTGGGGTTCTCTTGGAATAAGTTTCAGAATTGAATCCTCACTAAATTATAGTTGAAGTTATATGTTTGGCCATAAATTGTAGAGAAAAGATCAAATTAGAGTAGACTAGAAGAAGGAGCAAAATGATGAAATTTCATTCATGCCAGTGGTCCACGCTAGCTCAATATTACATAGAGAGAGAGAAACGTGAGCAGTAATTTTACGGTGCATACTTATGTACCATATTCAGGTACATATATTATATAATTGGGCTAAACCTTTATTTTGTTTCCCCCAAACGGGTAAGCAATTTCGTAATTCTACTAGCCTAATTGCCTAAATAAAGATACATTGCCGGAAACAAATGGTATACTACAGTCTGCAGCCAAGAAAAAATATACTACAGGTAAGAAAAGATACATTGCAAGAAACAAATGATACACTGTAGGAAGGAAAAGATACACTATAGAATAGAAAAGCTAAGATACACTGCGCGCACTGCAACATATCGAGTGCATATCCATTACACGACTCCAAGGTATATACTGTGCTAGATACATACATTTGCATCTTAGAATTTTTCAAATGCAAGTCCTTTCGATTGGCCTCGATTCGAGCCCAAGGGTTTGTGGAGCCTGCTTCATTTGTTAATTACTTAATTATCCTAATCATAGTACTATCTTACCATGCCTCCTCGTACTACAAAGAAGCTTAATCTCTCCTATTTTCGAATCAATGGCCACCCAAAAAATTATAGGCTATAATATTAGTTGATGCTAATCATCCTAATCATAGTACTACATATGCATAATAGACTGACAATTAAAAGCGGATACATATAGTGTGAATTCATATACACAAGTAATAAGAATACAAATTCTTAGGTCATCAAACTGTCTTACATAATTGGCGATACCAACTTTTTTAAAGGTAATTTTTAAATATTTCGATATGACTAATAATTTATATTCGAGTGACTTTTTAATTCTGAGATGACTCATAATTCATCAAGTAGTGATTTTCATTAAAGTCGTCTATAACGGAATAATTAACCATCCTGACAGGATATTCGTCTCACATTAAGGTTTAAACTGTAAATAAGATGATGTCTATGAAATGAAAAGATAGTGCCAAATTAAAGAAGCCCTAATCTAATGGGTAAGACTAAGATGTTATATGCATGAGGTCCTTGTTTTAATTTTTTTTTCCTTCTCAATCTATTGTATTATACTGCCTTTCATGACTTACACAGATAAACAAAATAAAAGGAAATAGCATGCAAGCAATCCAAGAGTGGGTATTTGATGTACTGAGAGAACATTAATGAAGAGGGGTGAGGTTTTTCAATTGGGTAAGGAGCAGGGCATGGTGAAGAAGATAAGCAGTTAATTGAGAGAGAGAGAGAGAGAGAGAGAGAGAGAGGCTGCGATGTCAGGATGAGGAAGCGGCTGCAATTTTTCAATATGAGCTGTTCTTAGGTTTTTTGGGGGGGGGGGGGGGCGGCTGGGGAGAGAGGGAAGGCCAGAAGGATGTGGTGTACTGCATTTAGATACACAATCCTTGGCGCGGGAAGTTTGGCTTGGCTCGCCTCGATATGTTTTTGTTTTGTTTTTAGTTAAAAATTTTGCAAATTTAAGGCTAGCTACAATCCAAGCTAAGTTTTATATTTTTCGCACTGGATTCAAGAAATAAGGATCTAAATATAACTCGGTTGATTCTAAAAGTAATTTCACATTTTCCACACACAAGCAAATTGAATTTTAAAAAAAATGAATTTCTTAGACTAAAC
Source organism: Carnegiea gigantea (assembly GCA_029747015.1). Lineage (NCBI taxonomy): Eukaryota > Viridiplantae > Streptophyta > Magnoliopsida > Caryophyllales > Cactaceae > Carnegiea > Carnegiea gigantea. The sequence goes on along the minus strand of JAKOGI010000350.1, from coordinate 461,024 downwards.
TGAGCCGAGCCTTACTGGGCTCAAGCTCGGTTAGGTATGCTTTCGAAGGGCTCCTATTCTGGCTACGCTCGATCTCAGTTTGACTCGGGCACGAGCTGAGGTTTGACTGAGTAGAATCCGAGGCTGCAGTGAGCTGCCTCCATTTCGTTACAACCCTAATACGCGTAATTGTGAATTTAATTTTTTTTGGTATAATTAAATTGCATACAAGTTTAGCTAAAGTTCTTCTTATTAAAAATCAATTACACCTTTTACTTTAAAAATAAAAGTGAAAAAAGATATTAAGTCTTCTTAGATTTATAAAATAAGTTATGTTTATTTAAATAATCATGGACTTATTCAAATGTAAAGAGGACAAAATAAAGTTGGAAAAATGTATATCTGAACAAATAAATAAATAAAGATGTTAATTTAAATCTAAATTTTTTTTCAGCAAGTAACATTAAGAAATTATATTTACTTAGGTATTGATGTATCTAAATAAATAATTGGGGAGCATACAAGTATTGAAGTGTCAAATTCAAAAGAAACTCAAAAACTGTGTACTTTTGCCTTAAGTACGGATTATAATGAACTAAACTTAAGGGATTTTAAAGAAGTTTATGACCCTCCCTTGGGGACTACCCCTGATGGTAGGATGCTTAGTTTTTACGAGAGATACTAACAATTCATTCTCCCTATATTGTGTATGTGTGTATTTTATATACTGTATATAAGAAAATAAAATGAGAAAACCCTAAAAATTAATGATGAATTCGAAAATAAAGTGAGAATTAATTAGTACGATCACTACAAAAATGCCATCCATCTCCGATGGAAAATGCATCGGGAAAGTGGACATTGCACTCGACACCAATTTCCAACGGAATCTCCGACGGATTTTCAAATTTCCGACGGAATTTCCATCGGGCCTTTTTTCGTCGGAATTTTGAATTCCAACGAAATTCTGTCGAAATTTTCGTCGGAAATGGGCGCGTATTTTTCAAAAAAATTTCTAGATCTGCAATAAAAACCACGCGAACGCGAGGAGAAGAAGATAGAGAAAGAGCGTGCGTAAAGAGAGAGAGAGAGAGAGCGCGAGGAGAGGGAAAACAAAGAAAAGGGAGAAGAAGGTAGAGGAAGAACCGTGAAGATTGTCGGTGGTTGGTGACGGAATTCGCCCTCCTTCGTAGCTCACCGGTAAGTTCTTCCATCTCATCTTCTTTATTCCTTAAAAATGAAATTTTTGAGTTGGTTGGTGTTTGATAGTGATTGATTTGTCGTATGGAGTGAGAGGTTGGAACCACCGCTCCTCCGCCGCCGATGTCGCCACCGCAACTTGTGGATGTTATGAATAATTTTAAAATTAACACTTTTAATTTTCAGACATAAAAATTTATATTTGCTAGTTATTATATATCTTGTTTGTGGTGGTTCTTTTTCAAATTTTAAATACAGATATATATGTGTAATTAGTTCAAAAAACATATTGTTGTTATTATTAATTTGAATTCATGTTATTGAGCTTTTTTCTTTTTTTGGAGATGGAAATTGTTTCCGACGGAATTTCCGTCAGAAAATCCATCGGAACCCGTCAGAACAAAATCTCCGACGAGCGTCTTTTCCGACAGCTAAAATCCGTTGAAAATCCGTCTTTTCTATTGGAAATGAGGAAAATTTCCATCGGAAATTCCGTCGGTATTGAGCAGCATTTTTGTAGTCGATGTCATGGCGATAAATATATGTGTGTGTGTGTGTGTGTCTATATATATATATATATATATATATATATATATATATATATATAATTTAAAAGAGTCCTCTAGGCTTTCTTAAAAGATTCTAGTTGTGGGAAGAGGAAGCAACTCATGATTGGGTTCGATGAGTTTCACCGTCATCTCCCTTTGACAACGCCCAAAGAGTTTATTAATGAAAATAACTAAAATTCACATTTTTTACACCATATTGAAACACCAAATGGAAATTGTTAAGGTAATGGATCACCATAATTCATACATGATATATATACACAAGTTCTCTCCATCAAGATTCAAACTCAACACTTTGCCCAAGTTTAATAAATAAGTACAAAAATTTGAGCAACCAGTGTTGGTCTTTTAAAGGCATCTTCTTTTCAACTTGAAATTTCATCTTTCAATTCCTTTCAACTTCTGATTTCTTCTCAAGCCATTTGTAATTCTAGTTCCTTCTAATTGTTTCAAATAGTTTCCAATTCCTTTTCACATCTAACTCCTTAATTTCTTCTAGCTAAAATATTAGGCTCTAAAATTTTCATAATTCCATTGAAAATTTCTTAATTTTACTGAAGTTTCAATACTTACTTCTGAAACTCCAATAAGACAAAGTGAATATCATTATCTATTGCTTACCTTACAAATAAACATTTTATTTCTTGATTCATCTTCATAGATGCACTTTTATAAGATGCAAATTCTTTAGTGACAAGATCACACAATAAATATTTAATTTGTGAAACAACTTACATGATTAATTAAGAAGCTAAGTTTATATTCATTACTTTTTTTAAATGATTAACATGATATAAAGGTCTCACTATAAACTCTTGTAAGACGATCTTAACATTAGGTTAGTTTCATAACTTCTGCTAAAATATAACATTTAAACTAACCATGAATAAAAATTATCTGGCGCCAATCTTTTGGGGCTAAATAGCCTCTCCTAATCAAATCTTCGAAGAATATATAGATATATAGAGTAGTGAAATGGAACAGGAGCCTTGGAGCAACAGTAAGGTTGTCTCGTGCGATCAAAAGGTCACGAGTTCGAGCCTTACAATCAACCACTGATAAAGTCAGGTTAGACTACCTACAATTTACCCATTGGGGTGGGGCCCTTCTAATGGATCATGCAGGGAAGGAAGAGCACACGTTCAAGGGGACTGAACCAGCTCAATGGAGTGTGGAGTGAAAAGGGGTGGCGTGACTTAAAAGGGTACTGGAAGAACAGGAAAACAGAAAATTGGTAAAACTGAAATGATTCTTGGATACAGATGTCACTACCAAAAACTATCTCAGGGCCCTTAATCTTTGATTAGGATACAGATTTCACCACCTAACTTAGATCAAAACTCACTTGAACACCACCTTAGTTAGCCTAAGTAAGGATAAGCAAGTAGAGAATTTGCTGTAACAGATACTGAGGAGTTAAACTTAACTTCAAATTTCAATTCATCAACACTGATTACAAAATGAGCTCTTGGACTACTTATAATGTATGTCCAAGGCTTTTCCCTCTTCACTAGGTAACCATTAAGAGGTTACTTAATGATTAGGAAACCTCTCAAGCTCGCTTACTTAGCTAAATTACAATGCATGTCGTTGAACTAAGCTAACTATGGATAATAAGTGCAGTAACTAGAAAAAATGACTAACTAAACACATTCTCAATAAATCAAAGTTGCTTAGTCAAGATTTCCTTGCCCAAAGGTTTTGCTCACATGGTTGCCACCTCAAACGCATAGTGGACGATCACGAGTGTGCAAAATGACATCTTCTCCTTGATCCACATGGTGCTCTTTACTTTGATGAGTCATAGGATGACTAAGTTTCTCTAAACACTCAAGCAAGTACATGGCTTGCTCAAGAAAATCCTCCTAAGAGGGTAAACCCACCTGGCTAAGCAAGCGCTTACCAAGGAGCCGTGTATCCTCAGTTTTGCTCCACATCGTTGCCACCTCATTTGATGAGTGATGTGGGGTTTTCTTCTAGGGGGGAACCTTAGGATGCCAGCTATCCCCCCCTTTAGAAATCTACATTAACACATCATTAGGAGGCTCAAATAGCAGGATTAACTGAACCGTGCAAAATTAAGCGCAAAACTGGCAGCTCAGTTTCTTGGGCTGGACTGGACGACTTGCTCTTCTTGTTGCGGGCATTTCTTGAGATGCCTGGTTACTAGACATCCTAAACTAACTAATAAAAAAAGAATTACGTAGTTTGGACGTCATTTAGGCTATGAAACAGTAAAAACAAACCAAGTACATGCGCTGGAATTAACTCGACAGCTAGCTCCATGTGGACTTGCAAAATTTGACTTGTTCCTTGGACTTGGACTTGGTTGCTTTCACTACCTTGACTAGGAGGATTTGTTTTGGACATGTTAGGTTGATTTCCATCAACTTTTTCGGACCCTGCGTGAACACAGAATGCTTATGCACCGGGCTGTCCTTTTTTTTTTAATATAGAATGGTGAAATGCTTCCTTAAAAAGACACCCCCCAAAAAAAGGAAGGTAGTCCATATATTTTTTGGAGGTGGTATTTGAAGTTGTTTCATGCATCTTGTACTGATTTTAATCTTACGATCTTCAAATGGGAGACAGGCAACACTTATATTAAGCTCTTGGGTTTATAAACCCAAGACATGCCACATGAACCTTGCTAAAGCAACAAGCTTATGTGTGCCCACTATGGTATAAATCCTGCAATAAATTATAGTAAAAAAATCTTTTCAAGTATTAATCAAAAGCTCTTGAATGAATTCTACAAACAAAGAAAGCAAAATTTAGATCAAGAAACAAAACTTTAACAATGCAAAATCAAACAACCAACATATTAGAAAATTTGAATCAGAAAGTTCAACAAACAAATCAATAAAATACTATTTGCATAAACAATGCTCAACGCAAAGCTCAAAAAATATCTAGGTGATACATAGTAATTAGTTTAAACATTAAATACCATTGCTCTTAATGCTTAAGAATCTAAGTTTCAATGCTCAACATCATCACTTTGGATGTTCAATACATGTAGTGTAGCCCAAATAATTGGTTATTTGATCCTAAATGCTAAATACTCTAGACCTGAATGCTCAATATCATTAACTTGAATGCTCAACAGTGTCTAGTATTACCGCTAATCTATTTCTGTCTCTTGAGCATAACATTCAGCTCGGTGAACATTTTGTTTTTCTACTTTGAGCATTGTATTTAGACCTCTTAACCGTTCTAACAATGTAAAAAAGTAAAAATTAAAAAAAACCTTAAAAGAAAAACATGTCAACTTACAGTGAATAACAAAAACACTCATCTATTTGAATGGCCACCATCTTCAATATGATCAATCTTCCTCTTCGAGTAAGATATCTTTTTGTGTATCTACTAGGTAAATAGAGAGCTATGAACTTGAGAACTGAGACGACGTGATTCCGTGGAGGTTCAAAAATAAATTTGAGTTAACAAAAGAAAATTAGGGTTCTGGGATGAAGATTTGAAGTTAGATATTTGAATGATTCATTGTATCCCAAAGAGAGGGAAATATAAGAGAAAAAAAGGAAGAAATGACAAATCCAAATACATAAGACAAGACGTGGGGAGAGGGGAATGCAACGAAGTGGAAAAAGCATTTATTCTTTATTGTTATGCTGTCAAGCCTGTCATGTACATAGCTAGGGCCATAGGCCAGGGATTATAATATCAATTATACTGGGGGATGCTTAAAAAGTTGAATCCCTTACCCTAATGGGCCTTCCAGAAATCAAGATCATGAGCATTTAGGCCCAGTATGAAAATTGAATTATTGTTGGTGTTTGACAGCCCACAAAACAAGGCCCAACTTCAGTTGAGGGCGTAACGAAAATGTAAGAGGGAAATCACTACCTCTCTCCTTTTCAAATTTTCAGCAAAACGAACAATGCAACGAGCTATACTTAGAGCTCATGACAATCATCTCCAAATCCAAAACCTCCGCGCTCTTTCTCTCTCCTCAACCTCAACCCTCGGTATTTCAGGAAACTCTGTTCGAAGAAATCATGCCAGCAATGAAATTGCATTTTTGGGGGTATCCGAAACGACTAAACCAGATGGGCATGCGTTGGTACAGATGATCAGAAATTGTATGACTCAGGCTCATACTTCTTACGGAGAACAGCTCCATTGCTATGTTTTGCAATCTGGGTTTTCCTCCAATGTCTTTGTTAGCACTGCTTTGGTCAGTTTTTATGCTAAAATGGTGTCTTTGGAGGATGCCCGTAAAGTGTTCGAGGAAATGCCTCAACGAAATGTTGTATCGTGGAACACTATGATTTCTGGGTATGCACATTCTGGGAAGCTTCAGAAGGCTCTGTCTTTCTTCCTAGAGCTTAATAAGTCTGAAATCCTAGCTGATGCATACTCTTGTACTCCTGCATTAGCTGCTTGTGGCCAGTTGAGGTTGCTCCGATTAGGGATGTCAATACACTCGCGGATTGTGATGTATGGGTTGGAATCAAGTGTTGTTGTGGGTAACTGTTTGATTGACATGTATGGGAAATGCTGTTCCGTGGAAGATGCTATCCGGGTTTTTCATGGATTGGTTGAGAAGGATGTGATTTCGTGGAATTCGGTTATTGCAGCAAGTGCTAGAAATCAAAGACTTGAGCAAGCATTTGCCTATATTTATCAGATGCCTTGCCCTGATACTATCTCCTACAATGAACTTATCAATGGGGTTGCACAATTTGGAAACATAGATGAAGCTATTGACATCTTGAGGAGCATACCGAACCCGGATTCATCGTCTTGGAACTCAATTATATCTGGTTATATGGTTCGAAACAGAACATGGGAAGCTCTAGGTTTCTTCACCCAAATGCATGCAAAAGGAGTCATTATGGATGTGTTCACATTCTCAAGCATCTTGAGTGGCATTGCTCGTGTTTCATCAATAACATGGGGCACTTCAATACATTGCTGCACCGTCAAACATGGGTTGGTTGCATCAACAATCATTGGTAGTGCACTTATTAGCATGTACTCGAAATGTGGGCAGGTGAGAGACGCGGAAATATTGTTCCGTTCATTGCCTAGTAAGAACATTGTTACTTGGAGCACAATCATCTCTGGCTTTGCTCATAATGGGGAATCAGACAAGGTGATTCAATATTTCGAGGGCCTCCAAGGGGAGAAGGAATTGAGACCCGATGACATCACATTTGTCAATCTTTTGGCAGCATGTTCACATAATAAGATGCCATTGGAGCAAGCTTATAAGTATTTTTCACGCATGATAAATGAGTATGGGATTGAGCCAACACCTGAGCATTTGGCAAGCATGATTAGGCTAATGGGGCATGACGGTGAAGTGGCAAGAGCCAAGAAGATGATATACGAATTGGGGTTTGGTTCTTGCAAATCAGTTTGGAAGGCTTTGCTTGGTGCTTGTGATGAGTGTGGGAATTTGGAGGTTGCTAAAGTTGCCGCTGCCAAGATGGTAGAGTTGGGGGGTGATGATGATTTTGGGTATGTGGTTTTGTCAAACATAAATAAGAGTCATGGGAATTGGGTGTATTCAAACGAAGTTTGGAAACTGATGAGACATAGAGGGGTGATTAAAGAGGCTGGCTTCAGTTGGATCGAGGGGGCAACTGCAATACCATTATACTTGTGTTGACCATGCCCGATGTGAGGAGGATGATCATTCTTCGTTTTCCATAATGGATAAATGGGAATCGCACACCTAAGCAAGAATGGACGTTAAATAATGGTGGTGTAAGTATAATTTTTGAGCAATGCAGACTCCTTGGTTCCTAAATGTCATTTTGGGTAAATCACGTCAAAACCAGTTTGAATCTACACAAGTTTATTGCAAAAGCCAAAGAGCCCTTGGTTTATACTGCATAGAAGCGCTTCAAGGGTTCGATTCTCAGCACAGCAAACATCTCATATAGTCCTGTTAGTGTAAGTGACAAAGTTGCAGCAGAGGATGACATTAATTTTGTTGAGAACAACTTTCACGATGATAGCAAAGAGGAAGAAGCAGAAAAGTCATATCAAAATGATGCCCTTGTTGTAAAGGACGGTGGAAACCTGAAGCATTCCTCAAGTAGCCGCACTCGATCAAGTATCTTAATTGGGGAATTGAAAACGAGTGGAGTTGTTGAGCACTTGAGCAACCTACCATTAATGAAGGGGAAGGACGACGAGAAAAAATATTGCGGGCTGAGGTGTGTGTGTTGGTGGAGCTGCTTCATGTTTGCCTTATCAACTGGTAGACGCCCCAGTTGAAGCCCAGGCACTCCAATCTTGGATGAGATCAGGAACAAAATAGGCGAAAGCAAAAGAAGGGGGAAATCAGAAAGAAGAGGAGAACCCAGCATGAAGGGCCAAAGCCAAAAGGGGCATCACAGCACTAGGACACTCTCCGAAGAATGCGATAGATTAGCACTCAAGGCGTGGGAAGCGGGCAAACCAGCTGGCCTGAGAGTGGTGCGGGTTGAAGATCAAGTGATGAAGAAAATCAATTACAACCTTATAAGTCGCAACAAGAGGAGTGCAAACAAGTTGGACCCGTAATGATAATGGCTATAACTATTAGGGGGTATTAATATCATTCAGGCGTGTGCGAAGTTTGGGCTACTTGAGTTAGGTGGCATGGCAGATTTTTCTAGACGGGAAATGCTTTCTTCGTTCAGTATAGGTGGTCGATTTTATGAGCTAGACATTTTATTCTTCGTAAAGCAAAATGTGAGACACTCAAAACAATTTGGCTGTTTGCCCAATCGAGTTCCTCTTATTCCTCTCCCTAGCTCACAAGAAGCAGTTAGGATCCTATCTCATGCTCACCAGCTTGCTAGTGGCTACAGGTTAGGTGGGCAACGAGTTTTGGACTTTCTGATCAGGATTGCATATGAATATGTGATGTATGAGTGCTATATGAGTGTTCGTAATAATCCTCCAGAACTATGGTAACAAAATGACAACCAGTAATGGATAACTTCTATCCAAATGTCCGTTCTCCTAACTCAAAGTCTCAAACTGGAAACCGAGAATGGAGCAGATATCAATAGTAAAAGAAGCCGAGAACGAATGCAGCAGAACTGCATAACCTGCCACACAGACAGCGAAAAAACGGGGGCAGAATTTTCAAATTTCTTGTACCAGCTGAGCTTACAAAAAGAATATGAGACAATGTTGCTGTTTTCTTATTCTCGATTAGTTCACCAAATACAAAATTCAATTGTTGATCAGAATGTTTTTACAGTTTACACGTAACTTTTTGTGTCGCATGAACCGGCTTTTCCAACCACACAAAGACTGCTTCTTGCCTTAGAGATAGCCTGCTAACAGTCACCTGGGTACGGCGAGGCCAAGCTCTAAACCAAAGAAAAATAAGTACACATCAGAAAATGCCATGAAATTGGTGACTTTTAAGATCGTAAGAGTTCTTCGAGTTTAAACAAAATAAGCCATTGTCATAAAGAACAAAACACAAGGCATTGTCTGCATCATTACATCTTTCCTTGCAAAGAATGTACAAACAATTAAGACATCACTACTTTGCCATTAAAGTATCAAACAGGTCAATGTAAACACAATGTTTGCATAGCTACAGAAATGGAAAGCACTGGTTCGTAGAGCAACCTCCAGAAAATCACAATCCTTTCACGTACCATCAATTTCATCTGGGAAAATAAGCAGTTATGTCACCACAATATCTTCATTGGTTGTTTAACATTCAGTTATATAAAGTGAAGATACTATCTCAACTACATAGAATATTTAAAGCTGACAAGGGAGAGCACATAAGTAAAAAAACTCTTGCTTTTAGCATACATATAACGGCACAAGGAAATCTGAACCAGAACATCACATCGTATATATAAAACCCATGTCCTTGTTTCTTTTGATACTGCCCACTGAAATAAAACTCCATTCAATAGCCCAGCCAAGATCAAAAAACTATACTGAGAAGCAGCCGAGCACCCCCCCCCTCTTCCTGTGGCCAAGTCCTTCAGACTCTGGATTGAGGGTAAAGAGCAGAAGCAGGGGGTAAATAGAGTTAACATTTGAGGGCAAGAACAAAAGAAGGGGGGGGGGGGGGGAGGGGCACTTCCACAAGTCAGACATTAAAACAAGGTGATACTACATAGGCCTTCTTTTTGCCCACTCCCCTACATTACCCTCACCCATGCTAATCTTCCGTTCCCTCTCCCTCCATAGTACACAAAATAGATTATTATTCAAAAACAAAACAGCCATTAAGTCATTAAGAAAGACGAAGGAAATCTGATGTTGAATATTGAATGCATCAAGTTTTTTCATTTTCATGTCTCATTCACAACTGTAAATCAACATCTTGTTTGCAGAAATTTAACAAACTTTGTGCATGGTTGACTCACCAGATAATGATAAGCAGAAAACAAATACAGGGAGAACGGCCGGTAATAATGACACATAACTCATTAGTCATTCCACTAACAGAAACTGTAATCTACAGCCAACACAAAAAATTCCATCCTCATATAGAATCATCTTTTGCCTCCTTAACATGACATTCATGATTTCATACTCGAGAATGGCGCAGGTCATGATTGGCAGGTCCCAGATTAAGTCTTTCAAGAATATTGAACTTATGTGCCTGCACGAACCAAATACTCTAGTCAGCTTAACGTCCAATACCTCAGGCGCACCTCCTCCTCCACCCACCCCCAACCCCAAACAAACAAAAAAAAGGGACCGATGTCTAAGCTTCATTTTTTTCTTCAAACAAAAGAAATTAGTCCTGCGGGTGGAATCTAATGAACCCACAAGGAAGTTCATTCACAGAAAATCTATTTCTCTTTTGGTTTGTGATTATTTGATCAATACCAAATGCCGAACAGTAATGACAAGGCCCAGTCCTTTCTTTTGAATCATCCAAATGTAAATTCAACCAACATTCGCAACGTACTCAGCTGATAAACTGCTAAAATGACCCTCATTATATACTGTATCCAAGAAAGGGTGCAATGCTATGCAAACGCAATCAATAGCAGAGCATTTCTCTGCCATCAATTACATTCTATTTCACCACATGAAACATAGAATTATCCCTTAGGACAATCCCCCTAAACTTCAAAAATCAAGCTACAATCTAGGAAGCAATCCATCATGAACCTACAAGGTATCTAAAAACATAAACCATATAACACAATCCAGCATAAAATTTCCCCTTCCATGAAACCCTAACAAATTCAAAAATGGGGGAAAAAAACAGAAAATCAAAGAGAAAATTATACATTTTTAGAGGCCGGGAGAGGTGCAGCAGAGTGTACCCTGTGAAAGAGCTCGACAACTCCTCGACGTCGTGCTTAGGCATGAAGTCATCCTCGCCATCGCTACCGCGCTGTGCAACGGCATCAACGACTGAACGCCTCCTAATTCTGTCGGAATCCTGCAATCAAAAACATCAACTACAATTCAGATTGGGTCAAAATTTGAATGACTCTGAGAAATTCTCAAATTTTAAAAGAGACACAGAGATTGAGACCTGGAGAAGCTGAATCGAGGGAGAGAAGAAGAGGCAGATCTTAGCGGAGGAGCAGAAGGTCTTGGAGCAGAAGTTGAAGCAGATTTAATGGAGGATTTCAGACATGAAAGAGATGTTCTGTTGATGAATCTACTGCATTTTGACGCCATTGATGCTGGCAATTGAAGCTTGGATTTTTGAGATTTGTCGATTTAAATGAGAGAGAAAGTGGGAGCGAAGGGTTTAGGGTTTTAGCCGGGCTGGGTTGGGTCTGATTGGGCCTGGCCCAATTCTGCACGTGAGTCCCAACATATCAATTTCGGCCCATAAAAGGCTATAACCAGGCTATCTTGTACTTCACACATTTTCTTACCGTTCTTTAAAACCAACTTCAGTCAAATTGTGGGTGGTAATTAGTCAACACGTGCACTTTTTTTCTTCCTATTAAAGATGAGGAAATTGCAATTATATTACTCAGCAAGCAATGCGATAATATTCATCTCTCAATTATGTTCGTCTTGTCAAGCTAACTAAAGCTTAGCAGTAGATGCTAACTTGATTGTATAATATATCGTTTCATTCTTTTGTACTTTGAATGGTTAGTAAAAGGACATCAGGTAACCTTTCTCCCAAGAGTTTTATTTAAACTATTATTGATAAGAATAAAAAGAAATTCCCAATGACATGGGGAGGAAAAAATGGCAAGAGAACAAGCCTAAGGCCGTATTCGGCAATAGCGTTTTGAGTAGCATTTAGTGCTTTAGCTAAGTTAATACACTAATCAGTCAAGTTTTTGTGTTCGATAACCCAGTATTTTGACTAGCATTTCAAGTAGCGTTTAGTATTTTAAGTAGCATTTCTCAAAAGCTAATAGTGCTAGTTTTTGGCATTCAGAAGTAGTGTTTCATAATTTTGGCCAAAAAATACCCTTCGTAGATTTTATATTTGAAAATCATCTATATTTTTTTATGTCAATTTACACTAATTAGCTAACTCAATAGCTAATTTTACTGAACATATTTATGTCAACCGCTCATCTAAGCAGCTATCCACTAACTGCTCAGTTAAAAATGCACTCAGCTACCTAAACTGATATCCGTTACCTAAACAGCTAATTATGTCGAACAGGGCCCAAGTGAACAACTAAATTTGTTCATCCAGTGTATTGTCATATTACTAACTGCTCAGTTAAAAACGCACTCAGCTACCTAAACTGATATCCGTTACCTAAACAGCTAATTATGTCAAACAGGGCCCAAGTGAACAACTAAATTTGTTCATCCAGTGTATTGTCATATTACCTGCACAGTGAATATGGATAAATGAAATAGACTCACTGCTCGAAATTTTAATAACTTGACCCTAAGCAATTGGGCGTGTTCGTCGATGTATACGTTGGACCACACACAAGGCTATCTTAAATTCTTAACCTTAATTGACCTCTTAATATTATAGTGCAGGGGAAGCTATTAACAAAATACTAACTAAAGTTAGAATAGGTAAGTCTAAAACATACATTTTCATTCATACTTTACTATTTCCGTACAAGTCTTACACATACATACATGGGGTGTTTATTTTCATAAACCCATCACATATGACATTGGCGGATAGAAATCTAAAATAATTAGGCTACTCTCTAGTAGTCCTCTGGAATCTTGATATCTTCTAATTGTAACCCCTTCCTTGCACCTGAAAGTTGTGAGGTTATGAGCTCCATGAGCCTAATAAAGAACTCGTATTTCACCCGTAGCTACACTTTGCACATTATTCGATCGATATAGATTCACATAACACAAATAAATAAACTTACTTGAACATAAGGAAGAAAATATATATAACACCCCGACCCTCTCCCGAGTCGGGACAGTTAATAGGAACAGTTTCGACTGGCCCTATAAATCATCACAAGTTTTTCCAGCATGCTTCGTTCTTACTCAAACGCTATCTGAAAAACTTCCCATGAGTTCACTCATTATAAGATTTATCCACAGCAAGCACGCTTAATTATGAATTAAGTTCTTATGATTGGGCTCACCGAAAAGAGAGGAGCACATTTGCTGATATGAGTAGTCACATCAAATCTTTTAAGCCACTTAAGGAGTGTTACAATCACCCTCACTTGAATGAGATGATTTCTTACACATTAGTTCACAAAATTCCCAGTCATATCAATTGTATGCCCAAAACATTCATAAGCAAAAAATGGTCAAATACTCAACTATCATAAGAGTATAAGACAAACAACTAGACTAACTCAGCCATTACTGTTCCGTACCAGGTATGATTCAGGAATCTCCATTTTCATTTAAATCCTCAAATAAACTCCACTATTAATTTATTTACTAAACTAACCACAGTTGTCTCATGCCAATCATGTATTTTGGGCTCCTGATTCTCACCTAAGTCCAAAAGAAAGTGAAATCCACAAAGTTAGACTAACGGTCAGACTATAACAACAAATCACATATACATAAAAAGTATATTCCTCATAAAATTTCATGTACTCATTATAGTCACATCATATACTTCTTTAGACATACTTATTAACTACACATATAGTTAAAACCAATCTCAATTTCACAACTATCATTAAGGCATACCAAATTCATATCCAAATCCAAATTCATAACATATGATTTAATCTTATATTAAGAAAGTTCTTTTACTTTAGGAAAATCAACCTATGACCTGCTCAAAGAATTATCACAAAACACGACAGTCACAAATACGCTATGGTGACCATGCAGAGCCCACTTAAGGTACAAATTGGAGACCCATCGTCATAGAAAATGTAGATGTTCTCAAATCACAAGTCATGAAATCACATTCACATCCTAGAGTATCGGGCAGACGCCACTCAGGGCAACAACTAGGGATCCGCATAAATCCCAAATAACACTTAATTGGTGGACCGAACAAACCCATTTAAGGTAACAATCACTGATCCACATAACTCTGAGCATAAATACAACTACTTCTATGATTATAATTCTACAACATGTGAAGTCCTTTTCCATTTAAATATAGTCTTAGCAAATATTGGGTTCATAATACCATATTTTTTCAAAGAAAACACATTTTCGTTTAATATCACCTAGATTATCATCACATAGTCATACATTTGCATGAAACTGGATTTGACACACTGAAAATAGCCCCTAAGTGTACATGGAACATTTCCAATTAATTTACTATTTTTATAGTTAGAGCCAATCATCAAACCAACCGACGAGTATATTTACAATTCACAGTATATTTATGAAAAATTTGTAGTATATATTGAAGTAAATTGCCAAATAATGTGAGGAATCTACAGTAAAATTTTTAAAATTTTTCACACATTTAATAATTCATAGAATTCAAGAGCGCAACAAAATATGCTTAAATTTGAAAACTAACATATAAATTTCATGATCATTGTTCTCTTAATGAAATTTGAGCCAATTTTTCACACAGCAGCACATGTAAGATAAAATGGCATTTCATAACCATATAGTTTGCAAATCTACAATTCAAATCGTAGCATTTAAACGTTCAGATCATCATAAACATGAAATTATTAAGGTGGGCTTCTAATTTAGTGAGATTACCTATCTAATTATTTAATTATACCCAAAATGTTACATTCATGTATTTTTCATTTTCAATTATCTTTCCCTAACTATGTTTAGATTAAAAGGAAAAGATGAAAATTATTCGCCTTAATCCCTATTGCACACTTTTGTTTTAATTTTATCTCTTATGCGGATACTTCAAATTAACCAAATTTGTCCTCCTCCTTTCTATTTCCTACTCTTTCTTTTGTTTTTTTTTTTTTTTTTTTAGCCATATGCATATTCATGTTTATAAAGAATTTACATCAGGTAAACTTTCACGCTATCTAATCATGATCAAAATAATTTGAATAAGTACGTTCATACTTATCCAATATATTTTACCACAAAAATATTTCAAGGTTGTCGAAATAATTTTGCAGGTCATTAAATGAGAACCACAACTTTTTTTTGGGTTGACTTGATTCTGAGTTTGACTTTAACTTCTTGCTCCGATGCTTTGTCGCCAAGCAAATTGACTAGGCGTAAGACCAATAATTCGGATTCAATGCACATATCTATACACTTCTAATTACCTAATCAAACTCAGTGCTAACTATTTTCAAATTTTATTAAGCCAACCAAACATTGTATATAATAAATGAATACATTGAAGCATGCATACAAATCATATATTCAACAACAGGTCAAAAATTAGAATAAAAATTCAGGGTGTCATAGAAAGCACGTTTGTAATATCTTGAGAAATTGCAGCTATACGCCAAGGTATGCTGACCTTTGCTTGCATTGCTTTGATGGTACTTAGGTTGTCACCTTCAATCCGAATCCTTTGATATCTTGCTTGTAGCGCAACCTTAATTCCATCTCTCATCGTTGTTGCTTCTGCTACCAAGATAAGGGTTGGCTCTATAAAGTGGGCACATGCCTTGATGCTAGCTACGTATAACAAATCTTATTGATGTAGGTGCTAAAGATTTGGACCCATCAGAGTTGACTTGATGGATTTCCTCGCTGATAACTTTCACTTGATGAATTGGGTGGTCTTGTGATAATGATGAATGTCGTAGAAAGGAGTTGGTGGGAGAAGATGAATGAGAGGTAGGAGTTGAGCTTTGTAGTTTTCATTTTGACCAACCATGCTTTTCACGTAGTAAGTCACCATAGGTTTTGCGGTGTTGTTTTCAAACACTTAGCGATTACAAGATTTCCAGATACTCTATAAAAGCAAGACAACTAGGGAAAAATGGTGGAAAGTGGTTACAAACTAATGAATCCAGTTCATCTCTGAGAGAAGGATACAGAATGGGAGAGGACGTGTGATATCCAAGTCCCAAATTTTCATTGTCATAGGGCAATCGAGAAAGAGATGATCTGAAAATTCAAGATAATTAAGACAAGCATGACAAATAGGATCTAGTTGGATTCCTCTTCGAAGCAATGTCGTGGCATGTGAAGGCAAAGAATTATGGCACAGTTGTCACGACAAGGTTTTGATTTTAAGCATAGCATCTAACTTCTAGATCCAATTATATTTCCATAATGATTTGTCCTTAGAAAGGCTGTCATGTGCCTTCATTTTGCAGAAAATTTACTACTTTCGGTGAATTCACAACAATAAGAGTTCATAACTTCCATATATAAGATATGGATACCTTGGATTAGTTGAACTACAATATTCGGTAATTATTACATTAAGTTGAGAGACTCCCAATGCTTATCAGAAGTAATAAATTTACATAACATTAACATCAGTTAAGGTTGAAGGACCTAGTCGCAATTGGGATACTGAGTTCTCATCTGAGCACCAAGAATCCATCCAAAAATTGATGGTTTGACTACCACCAACTTTCTTACATATGTCTTGTTTGATAAAAGAGCTAATCAGAAAAGACATTTTCATACCTATGAGTCTAAATGTTTAAATTTACGTTCAAACAATCGATCAAGAGAACCACACAATTGCCTCTCATTTGTAGAACACAAAAATTGCCTGGCTGGACGAGTATTTTCCAAGCTAATTTTGAAAGAAAAGTCATGCTTATTGTAGTTGTTTTCCATAAATTCAAACCTAAAAAACTTTTTAGATCAACAGATCTTATCACAAGATATCAAGGGCATACCTTTTTAGGAGCAAGAGTTTTTCCCTTAAAAAAATCACGATTTTTTGATTTAAATCAACAGAAATGGTACTAGGTAATGTAGAACACTATGTCGTATGACTAGGAAAGGTTTTGATGCTAGATCAAATAAGAACAATCTGATTAGCTTTTGAAATCATTCGGTTTTTCAATTGTCAAGTTTAGAGTAGTGAGATTTAACAATGACACTTTGAAAAAGATTTGGCGTTTGCTGCTCCTAGAACATAAAAAGTCTCATATATTTACCGAACGACTAAGGATGTCGTATGGTGATTACATGTCATTTGATCGATTATTTCTTTTTTTTTTAACTAATACAAGAAAAAATTGATACAATAAAACAAACTCCAGAACACCAAATAATCACGTCATGGATAGCAATTCCTACTAGTGTTTTGCTACATCTCTTATTCACTTGCTTGTACGTATGGATTCCACGTTACGTTTTAAAACAATTGGTGGATACAAGTGTTGCGATGTGGGAACTAAGATGCTATATACATTAGATTTCAAGTTCAATTCACACTCTCCTTTTACGTAATTGAATTATACATACACTATTTTTTTACAATTCATTTGAACTACAAAAACAAAACAAAACAAAAAAAAAACAAAAAATACCTCAATACTGTTATTGTGCTCCTAAGTGGCTGGCTTCTTACTGTTATATAGCCAATCAAAAATCCAAGTCGAACTCAATTTTAAACAATGTTTTGTCACGCTTTTCTTTCATTCAATCTACATGTTGGCTATTTCATCAGCAGTCAAATGATGAATCTTTTCAGTTGTTGAGCTCAAATCATTTGTTGTTTGTGTTTGTCATTCTTTTTCTCCCCACTGACAAAACTTGCTTCACAAGATCGACATAGAGAAATAGACATGTATCGATAAAATCATACTGTTTTTTGTGGTACTTAACATATCTATTGCGAAAATTAATATGACAATTGGAAAAAAGCAATTACATATCGTAGTGATCATATTGAAGAATAGGGTAAGTACAACCATCCTAAGATTTTTTGATTTAGTAAACGAAAGATACAGAGGATACAAAATTTGTTGGATCTGAAAATATCAAGCAGAGCCATACTATTGGAGTCGATAAATAGAATTGTACTTGTAACGCCCCAACCATACATACACTTTCACACATATAGATGGTTGGGGTGTTACATACTCCCCCACTTATAGAATGCGACGTCCTCGTCGTGGGCTTAGAATTTTCTCCCTAGGCAATGTGAGCTTCTAGGGGCATTAATTAGCCCACCACGTCGCTGCCACCGGTCTCCATACGTGGCACCACCCACTCTCCCTGATAATTGACTATAACGTGTAATTACTATTGGTCACAATTATATGGAAAGTATATAACGTGTTGGTACCCGATAATTGACTATAGTCCTCTAAGTTGAGGAAATTCTTAGTGCACTTAGTGGAAAGTGTTCTGAGACCCGCAACTGTACACATGCACACGACACATGAAAAATTATGATCTTTCTTGTAAAAATCAAATATCCTAATATCAGATTTAGGCTACCTCCAAACAACACATAAATATACATAATTTGCATTCCAAACGATTCAATTCCTCCAATTAAACAAGCAATAAAATTTAAGGATTCCTAGAATATCCTTTAATTTGTTGGTATTAACGTCTTACATGTATGTTGAATTAGATGTCTAAGTCTAAAAGGGGAAACAGTTTGAGTAAAGACAATTGAAAACCACAATAGAAGACTTCTTACGAATAAAAAGCAATCAAAGACAAATTATAAACATTCATGAAAGTTGCCTGCACGAAACAATATTCTTTTGTGTTTCAATTTCAAATGTATATACACTTCATGGTACATTTACTTTTCATCAAAGAATGTTTTCCCTTTACTTAATCCCACTTGCCTTTAACTAATTACTTTTAACATAATCCTATATGCTAATTCTTTCCCAACATGAAGTCCACTACAATTCAAACCCCTAAAATTTAACAAGGTGAAAATTAAAGAAAGGAAAGAAATGGATTTTTCATTTCTTGTTTGCATAAGTCATTCACCCGGTAAATATCTCATGTGAGGCGAACCTTGTAAGTTGTTAATGGCTGTGGGCCGATCGGCGTTAACAAGTAGCTCGGACTATTTTCCAAAAGCTGGACCCTCATGAGCTGAGGCAGAACTGTCACAGCAATCCAAGCTAGCGCATGTTAACTTTTGTTACTCATTTACCCAACTATCTCACAATATTTACGATCGATCGAACAGTATCAATCTCACCAGCGGTTGCAAAGAAGAGGCGTTCACAGCATAAATGATATCATCTGAACTAATCCTACACTCGCGACCCACAACCACCACCACAAGCCGGCGCCACCGCGCCTGCAGCCGTTGTTGTCCGAAAACTCTTCGGACAACAAAGAGTTAAGCTCGAAATTCGGGTTTGACCCGTATAAAGCCTGGATCCCTTCCACATCATCAATCCTTAGGTTCACCTTCTTGGTTCTCGGACTCAAATTCGGGTACATAATCGAATCCTTTACCGTGGAGTGGGCCAGCCCGAGCACGTGACCAATCTCGTGCGTGACTACCGATTCCAAGTCGACGGCCACCCTTGATCTCTCCTTCCTAAAATCGACGGCCCACGTTTCAGCGCCATCTAAGTGCAGTTTCCCACTCTCCGGCGAAAACGCGTGAGCCAAAACCCCCAAAACCCCATCGAACGGCTCTCCATCGCCGTGGTCCCCGCGATAAAATCCAATTTTAACATCAGCCGTCGAATACTTCTCAACCTCTGTGAAGTTCATCGGAATGACACGCGCCCAGCGCGCGAAGGCGCGTGAGAACACCGCCCTGATCTCGTCTTTACTGATGTAGCCCACCGTGTGGTCCGCCGAGAAAGCGTACGTGAGGGTCACCGGCGCCGGCTTCACCCACCGCGGGCGGCCATTGAAGTACTCAAACCGCCGCGTCTGGCGGAGCACGGCGGCCTGTGCGTGGGAGTGGGAGTCGGAGACGCCGCAGCGGGGGGTCATGATGAGGTGGAGGGTCTCCGCGTCGATTTTACCGGTTACGGGGAGACCCAGCTTGCTTTGGTAGTGGGAAACGGCGGATTCCAAGGAGGAGTCGAAGACGTCGGTGAAGTTAACCGGCGGCGATGGGAGGTAGCCGAAGCGGTGGAAGTACTTTTTCAAGTCGGAGACGCCGGTGAGTTGGGTGCCCTTCTCAAGGTCTAGAAACTTCGAGAAGTTGTGCCACGTGGCGGTGGCGTCGATGGTTAGGTCGACCGTGGAGGCGGAGGTATTTCTGGCGGGAAAGAGAGGGGGGAAAATGGAGAGGAGGATGAAGAAGAAGAGGAGAGAGAAAATGCGATGATGATGATCATAACGGAAAAGAGGGAGCAGAAAGGGCATGGCGCTATCTGCTTTGTTTTTTTTTTTTTGGGGGGGGGGGGTTCAGTTCGTTATGTTGGGAGTTGAGCCAGCCAGATTGGCGGGTTATTAATGAGGGTTAAATGTAAATTGAAATTTGATTATAGGAGTGATTAGTGTGTATATATGAGAATTAAATAGGGAATGGTGGAGGGGGCAGGCAAGAAATGGATTGGGAGGAGAGAGAAAGTAAGGAAGATTCTGTTGACTGTCGTAGCAGTTTGGATTTTCAGTTTGGCCTTTTCAATGGAGATTCTGTTTGGACTTGTAGATTAATGATTGATGACAATCATGACATGAAACAAATAGGGGGTTTAAGCATTCGATTTTTCAGATCTTGATTTACCGAAGAGTATGTAAAATTGCTAGTTAAAATTTTGGCTCATAAGTATGTAAATTTTGGCTGCATCCTCTAAGGCCATTCGCAGCGTATGACACGCGGGAGAGAAGG
The DNA here is from genome assembly GCA_029747015.1 of Carnegiea gigantea. Taxonomy (NCBI): domain Eukaryota; kingdom Viridiplantae; phylum Streptophyta; class Magnoliopsida; order Caryophyllales; family Cactaceae; genus Carnegiea; species Carnegiea gigantea. Next base: position 440,237 of record JAKOGI010000350.1, on the reverse strand, counting down.
GGGGACTCGCGTGTCACACGCATTCTTGGAAACCCCTCGTAGCCTGGGGAAATAGGGAGGGACATGCGTGGCAGACCGCCTACGCGTTCCTCCTCCCATGCCCCCTTTTCTTGTCTTTTTTGATTTTTTTTTGTTTTTCTTTTCTTTGGAGTAAATATATAATTTTTAAATAATTTAAAAAATAGGTTGTATTATAAGGTGGGTCCATGACAAATATTTTTATTGGATGATTAGAATTGAGTTCCACAGGTTGGAGAAGTTATGAAATACAAGTTTCAAAATTGTAGAACTTTTACTGACGTAGCAGGTCAGAGTTTATTTTTGACTTTTAAGTTCTCATTTCTATGTGCAAGATTTACAATTGTGGTTCACCACATAACATAATTTTCATGTACTCATTTTCTAACATACAACTTAACCTTCTTTATCAAATAAAGAAAAATGGAAACCAACGAAAAAAAGGAAGAAGAAAAATCCACAAAAGCAAAGGAAATGAAGCAGCAAGCGGCTACGAGCCACGAGCCGACAACCAGACACTGCACAGAAACCGAGCTGCTTGCTCGTGATTTCAGCCCGGTAGCTATGCGCTACATCTGCTCTAATGTTGACCTGTTTATTCCAATGTTAGATCCAAGTTAGTGTGTTTTTCGTATTATAATTGTACATCTATTTATGACTCATCCGAACCATTGGATTTTCAATATTTATAGTCTATTTTAGTTTAGGTGTATGTATATGCATATATATATATATATATATATATATATATATATATATATATATATATATATATCTATATATATATATATATATATATATATATATATATATATATATATATATATATATCTGTGTGTGAAAATTTTCTAAGACCAGAATGAGAAGAAATGAAAAAAAATTATGTAGTCAGTTGTTTGAAACGGACAGATCATTTTGCTAGTTCTAAATTACTGATTCTAAGCTGATGATCTAACTAATTAGACGAACAGTTCAAAAACAAAAAAAGGGGCATCCCACAAACTAATTAACAACTACTTTTGGATCGAGAAAGGATAGTTACGTTATTGTTTTGGTAATTATAAACAATGAGTTAGCACTTTTTAGATGGTATAATAATATCTTAATTCGTATAATCTTTCGCTATGTACATTTGCACACCCCTTTTTTTTACATGTGTAAAACAATATAAAATATCAAATGAAATTGAAATAAAAATTATTTTTAAAATTAAATTGAGAGTTTTAGGTTTTTTTCCCCTGAAAAATAGAAGCAATTTTTTTTTTAATCCAAAGGGAAGCAACTACAATAAGTCAACATAAGGGAAAAATCAAACCCAATTTTCGATAATGACTTTTATTGCCAATTAAACTAATATAATATTTACTAGTCAAACCCAATTTAAATAAACCATGATGACGTGGACGATTTCTTCCAATTTGAAAAAAAAAATAAATAAATTATGACTTCTTATGTGGGAGGAAGTCTTCAACATTTGTACCTCTCAACCACAGTACTATGTTTGAATTGAAGCCTGAAGGCATACTTAGGCAAAGGTTGTACGCATGATTTCATGAATTGGTCTTCTTCCTTCTCTTCCTTTAACTTCATGGAACGATTCTTTTCAATTCTCTTCATGTAATTATTGATTTTTATCACGCGTTGAGAAGTTTAAATTTTGACATGGTATTGGAGATGATTACAAGGTAGTATTTGATTGGATGTATGTAACATAGTGATATTATAATGCAATCAAACTTGTAATAAAATTATAATTATTAGATACTTTGCATAAGAAAACAAGTTTAGAAAACAATTTTCAAGTTAAAAACTACTCAAATGCATTTGAAAGTTAGAAGCAATACAAATTAAAATGAAACAACAATAATACATATCCAAAAAATAAATAAATACTGAGGAGATTAAGTGCAGCACTCAAGATTTGCTAACATTAGTATACCTAGTATGCAAGTCAAATGGCAATAACGTATTTTACATAGTTAAATGCACACATAAATGAAACAGATAATGGAGTGACGTAAGAAGAGAGAATAAAAAAAGTGACTATTGACTAAGAAAGAAATTAGCAATGTCGAGCTGCTTGTAGTAGATTGACATGACTACATTTGCCTCACGCTCTCCACTTAGGTTCGAATATGGGGGAACCTTCCTTTGCCAATTAATTGGGAGCGGGAGGGGTGTGGGGTGGGCATTGGGCTCTAACAGCTTTGTTCCCCTTTCGCTGGACTTGTTGGCCTATTGGATCTTCCCTGAGATATGGAGCCCAATAGGTGGCCTATATTTACCATGGTAAAAGAAAACAAACAAATTAGCAATAGCTAGAAAATGCTTAAAAGACAGATGTTTATTACCAACTTTACCGAATCTAAACGCTACCACACACCAAGAAAAAACAAACTAAGCAGACTGAAAAAGTCAAAAATGTGTCGTCATCTATCATCTCAAGATCAAAGAAACATATGATCACTAAGGCAAGTTACAAAACGAGACTGGGATTCTACCTATAGTCTACAACTTTAACTTTGAAAACTTCTACCTTGAGTTATGTCCTCCATGAGTCCTACTTGGGTCCGATATAGTTTGATAACTTCATCCCAATTTTTATTAGGTTTAAATCCACCTTTTTTTTTATAGCCTTGGATGTGATCATTCACACCTCCTAATAGAAACACTTAAACTCTGTCTCTTGATATCACCGAACTATCTGAGTTTTCATCTCGCATCGTATGCTCAATACGTGCAACTTCCACCTTCTTTCTAATCACTTCATTTCTTATTATGTCCAATCTCATATACCTCATCAAGCGGATCATGCTCACCTTTGCTACCGTTATCTTTTGATTTGACTCTTCTTTACCCACCAACACTTTGAGTCATGTAGTGAGGTTGGTGCAACCACCATTGGTAAAACTTTGCCTTCAATCTCACTGCATCTTTTTATCATACAAAACTCTAAATGCCTGTCTCCACTTCCGCCACTGTGCTCTGATATGATGAACAATGTTCCCATACATATTGCTCTATTTTGTACCATTGAGCCCAAGTATCTAAACTTTTCAATCCTTGCAATTGCAATATCGCCAATGGTGACTTAATTCCCCCATTGTTTCGTCTTCTGTGTTACCAGACCTATCAGTCTAAATATTCTGTTTTGATTTATTCTGTCTAAAACCTTTGGATTTTGAAGTATCTCTCCACTTCTCCAACTTACTGTTGACTGTATCTATAGTCTCATCAATTAGAATAATATAATCAATAAATAACATACACCATGGTAACTCACCTTGGGTCTACCTACGTCCATAAAAGTAATAAAAAAGAATTCCTCACTATATATCTTTGGTGCTAGTATATACACATAAGGGATGTTCTTTTGTAGGCAATGTTATAACACCTCCCTAGGAACCTTGTCATATGCCTTCTCCAAACCTACGAACACCCTCCGTAAATTCCTTTTTCTATCTCTATAATATTTCATAAGTCTTCTAATGAGATTTATTGTTTCTATTGTAGATCTACTTGGTACAAAATCGAACTAATTATCTGAGATGTTTAATAGAAATCGCAATATAGTTATTGCGATTCTTTAAATCGAAAAAATCCCAACAAAAAAAAAATCAATGCATTCAATGATAATTCAAGAAAATCAAATTAATAATAACGTATTCAACTTATATGCAACAATGCAATTGTGGTTTTTTTTTTTTTTTAAAATCATGCAAGTATGTCATATTGCTCATATATGTGACAGTATAGTGATCCAATGATATGATTTTACAAGGGGCTGAAATGAGAGAGATTTTGCAGCCGTGGCTAAAAGGCTTGTGGGCCTAGCACTTTGTTAACTCATATGCTCGCCCAGCCCAATTGGGGCTTCTGTGATTTGTCTCTTTTGATGTTACCGTCATTTCCTTTGTAGGGCTTGTGGACCTCATCTGATCAATTTGATTTGGCCCATTACTTGTTGGCTTTTTTTTAAAAAAAAAAAAAAGGAAAACGGGAATTTCATTCAACAAACTTACAACTGATCACAAATATCCTCACCAACCAGATCAAGAACATGACATGCCCTCTCATCCAACCAGATCCGAGGTGATGAGTCATAATGTTGAATACGGGTTAGGGTGTGCGCCATAGCAACATCTCATTTCATGTTCTTACATAATTGAAAGCACAAGATTAAAAATGACTAGATAAATTCAAAATATCAGAAATCAGCAATCCTAACTCATTATTTAGGCGATCACACTTCTTCCACTTGGACATAAGAGGACCTTTCATTGCCACCATCGGATACACATACTCCACTGCCATTTCCATGGCCCAAAAACAAGCCCTTGCTCCAACAAGGTCGACTCGTTCGAAACCCGACTCCTGCTTCACCCCTACCACACACCCCAACTAATCCCCACCATGGATCACCATATCCAAACCATGACCGCACTCCCCCAGCTTTGCACCATCGAAGTTTACTTTCACCAACCCTTGACTTGGCGCCACCCATAGCGATGACAACCCAATCGGAGCAGACATAAAAACTAACAGAAAATATACTTACTAGCATCTTCTTTGTATTTAGAAACTAACAGAAAAATGTCGTTTGATCAAAGGATGTCATAGCAATTCTATTAAAAAAAGTAAAAAGAAAAAACAACGTAATAATATAAGATTCACATCATGATTTGTAGACCATAGAGCATAATAATCCAAAGAACTACACGATGAGACAACAAGAAAGTCTAATCAAATTTACATGAGTATGACTACAGTTAGCATTATTGAAATGAAATTTGTATACAAGTGCACTTGTTGCACGAGTACCACCATAGAAGTGACCTGCACTGAAGGGACTTTTTTTTTGTTTGGGGGGGGGGGGGCCTACAAATTCCACAATTATTATCACTATTTTTTTAAAAAAAAATAGTAATAAATAGGAGATTTTTATGAGCAAATTTTGGAAATGAAAACATATATTATTTTTTTATTAGAAAAAGGAATTTAAACATAACTTTTTTGTATCAATTTGCAAAATTCTATTGGAGTATAAGATTACACAACACTTTTCTTAAGGAAATTCTCAAATTCAGCAATAAACTCTATCTTTTATTTAAGCTAATTTTTAAATATGTAAAATTATCTTACTTGGAATAGAAGATGGGCATACCAAACCCAACTAAATAATAATAAATATAGAAATGTAGATAGGACCGCAAATTTGGTGGCATTTGCCATAAATGACAGAAAATGGCACAGGTGTTTGAACATCAGACTTAATTTCTCAAATCTCCTCAGCATTGTGTGTGCAGTGTACATTTATTGTAAAACATAATAAAGTTTTTGGAAAATGACTTGAGTCTGACCCGTGCCATCTTGTGCGAGTGGGACTGGGATTCCCATCTTGATCTCACCCTACAATGATTTATTCTCTTGGTCCCCCCCCCCCCCCCCCAAAATGCTTATTTGAAATCATTCTCTTTTTCTATTTTTAACAATTGAAAATATCTGATATATACTTGAAAGCAACAGGAATGCCTGCTCACGCAATGATGTTTAGATTGCCCTTCACTATATAACCAATATCGTGTAAATATCGACAAAAGGTCGTTGTCAAAATCATAGTTTTTTGAAAATTGAAAAATAACATATTGACCAAAAAGAAAAAGCGATGGAAAATATTGGTATCTAACTTTTTAAATGGTTATGAATATGTGTAGATCCTTTTAAGAAAATAATGTTTTGTTAAGCCTTCATAGATTGAATCTGTTCCAAACATATATGTTATAAGATAAATGTTAATGCAATTATTAATATGATTATTCTAAAATTTAATACTAATAATCAACTCACTACACTGCATTATCTGAATCTGAAGAAGCATACTAGATGATGATTACGTTGGGTACTTGCGTGCAAGATCCCAAGGCCAATTTAAGTGAGAGGTAAAATTAGTTATGACGGAACGCTGCTTTAATTTAGTAAGCTTAGGCTCCATACCATTCCCCTCAACTTATCAATTATTAAATGTAAACACAATATCAGGTCTAGTCAAAAAGATTTAACGTGATCCCAACCTAAAGGAAGTTATGTTCTTTATTCATTTCAATACTGAATGTCAATCAAGACAAACACTAAATCCAGAATATGATAAACTTATATAAACAAATAATCTTGCTTTGCTTTCAATAAAATGATGTAATTTCACATACATTGCAAGAAGCATACATTGAGATGTTTCTTGCACACAATCCCATATACTTTGGCTGTGAAAGTAAATATGTACAAAAATTGATTTATACTTTCAATGTCAATTCTTGGAAAACTTTTTCATATGAAGGCCTCAAGTTCAGATAAATTTAATTTAGCTGAAATAAGTTTAACTGAGTTCAATTTTATATGTTCATATTTATTTTCATTACATTAAAATTATCAGTAAATTTGTATTAGTTTAGTTTAGTAAAAATAATATAAATAAATTCAATTCAATTCAATTCAACTTAACTAATTTTAGATAAATTCATTATAAATATTTGAAACAAATCAAACGATAGGCCTTAATATAAATCAGCTTCATATATGGAATATTTTGGTATCATGATGGTCTTTGAAATTCTCAATTTTCTTTTTGTTCTAATGCATAAGTCACTAACTATGCAATGGTCCCTCATTTTGGTTGTACTTTTTTTGATTTTTTTTTTCTTTCAATTCTTTTTATAAACCTTTTGAATTCTTTGTAATTAAAAGAAAAGATCTTCTTGAGCAACCCAAAAAAAAAAAAACTTCAGATAAAAAAATAAAAAGAAATATACACTACTGATTTTTTTGACCAATATAAATTAGTTAAATTAATATGGGGGGAGATTTTTATTTTTTTTCCCCCTGAAACTCCGATCCCACTCAGAGGATCCCTGCCGAAGTCTAACCATGGAAGCCCTGTCAATTTCTCCATTAAAGGAGACGACGAGTTCCCCAACCAGCTCCTATAAATGGGAAATTTCATGAACAATCTCTTGCCTCAAATTAACCAATCGATACAGCCATTAAACCCCCACCACCTTCTCTCTCTCATCTCTGTCTTTTTTCCTCACTTAATGCTGTCACCAGTCACCTCTTCTCACTGTCTCACTGTAGATCATCGCTGTTAAATTCAAACCCAGAGTTCAGGAATGAAATTTAAGACGTGGTTAGGACTCAGAAACCTGTGAAAGCCCCTGCCCAGATGGTCAATTACTCAATTAGGGTTCCTCAAGCATTCAATATTGGGGGTTGATTATGAGATTGAAAGCAGAGTGAGAGTAGGAAATGGGGGTGGTGGGGAGTGGCAATGATTCATGGGGAGGAATTGAAACCATGAATGGAAATGGGAACAATGATACCAAAGAATTACTGGGTAATTTGAAGCTACAAAAGCACCACATTACTAGCTCCCAGAAAAAGCCTTTTTCTTGGTCATTTCTTTGTGGAGTTATGCTCTTTGCTGTTGGTTTGATTTCTTTGTTCACTGGCCACGTTGTCTCTGATCTTGAGTACTATTCTCAGCGTTTGATTATGCGGAGTCTGTACATGAAATGGGTACTCTCTCTACATTTTGCCTTTTTATTTTGGATATTTGATTTTGGTTCTTGGTTGTCCACTTTTCTGGTGTTTGGTCTAATGTTGTTTCTGGGTTGAGCTGAGGGAGCAACCCTGATCTCTCTTTAAATTTATCCCACTTTTCATTTTGTTTTGATTTTTATTTTTTGAGTTCACTCGTTGTCTTGTCCTATAGCTAAATTTTCTTTGTGGTAAGTTATAGTTAAGTAGCAAGAACCAGCAAATGTTCTAAATGGTGGTCTATCAGCTTGGATTTATTTTCACATCATAGCTTTATGAGGCAGGTTTTATACTAATTCTGTTGAGACTTTCTCTTAGAATGAAATTATCATGCACAGCATTGCTAATCTCTGGCTCCTTCTTTCCCTTCTCTCTTCACTCTGCATCTTTTGTTCTTAACTGGCAGTAGCATACATAGAACTGCCAATTTGAAGGTTTACTGAGGGAGCATGAAATGGCTTTATGAAACTGATGTTGCTTTTTCTATATTACGATGGAAATTTATGTTGGAGCCGGTTTTGACCTGTAGGCTGGCAGCTGTCGTGAACCAATTAACATATGGAGATCAAGATATTCAGATATCTACCATGGTTGCAGTGAAAGAGGGCCGCATTTTCATTGTAAGTCTAGTTAACATATATTGCGTCTTTAAAATCTACTCAGTCATCATGTTCAATTCATGCTACATCCTACTGCTTTCTTTCCTCTTTGATGCTGAAAGAGAATGGTTCGTCACAGCTTTTAGTGATTGTTCCTGCAGTACTATGGGTCAATCTTAGTTGAATATTCTCGACAAATATTATACATGTGCTTGGTATATGCTCTATATGTTCTGATCTTACTCTTCCACTACCTGCTCTCTGTATACTGTTTTTTGGTCCTTTGCTCTTTTATACTGCTTTGGATTTCTGTTCAGATACTACTCCCCTTTTGAAGAACACTATATTACTAACCCAACTTAATGGCCTACATGTAATTTAAGTCACATATCTGAGGAGAGCAAATCCATCAACTCTGGCAAAAAGTAACCCTTTGATGGAAGTAATGCCCATAAATTGAAACTTTTCTTTAAAATCAAGTCAAGCCTTGTGGCAGACATTAGGATTCAACTTTATCACTTTAGTTCTATCTTCTCACGAGCAGGAGCTTCTTGCTCGTCTGATTCATTGCCTTCGTAGGCAATAATGGGGACAGAAATTTTCAGTGGAATACAGCCTATCCTTCACTTTTACAAGAATATCATTTCGCTATTGTCAATCTTCTTATAGCACCTTGTCATTGCCAGCCTTCTGCTTACTATTTTCTCAAGAGTGTCAAAAGAGTGTCACTTTGTTGTTGTCCACAAGCCAGCTGTTTTGTGGTACAATTCTGTCTGATTGTATGGACTGTGAACTCCATTGTCAGGTCAAGTTGGCTACCTTCCATGTGTAGTTTCTTTCGGTTTGCAAGCTGTTTTACATTAGATTTTTGCCTTCTCTCACTCTTCACAAGTTTGAAAAGTTGCTAGTCTCAAGTTAATGCCTCTTTTCCAATGCTGACTGGTTCAATTTAGCTGCTATTCCAGAGCGATCTTCAAATGGCTATTTGCTCATTGCCGCTAGTGGAGGGCTGAATCAACAAAGAACAGGAGTAAGTAGAAGTCTTCCTTGTTTTACTCTGTTCATGCTACCTTGTTTGAAATAGCTGTTATCTTCTTCTAACTTTCTGCCTGCATTTTTTCTTCACATTCTTGTTATTGGGATTAACAGCCTAATTTGTTGTCGTAGATAACAGATGCTGTAGTTGTTGCCCGGATACTCAATGCTACCTTGGTTGTGCCTTCTCTGGACCATAATTCTTATTGGAAAGATGAGAGGTAGTTGAATTTCAGTAAAGTGGATTGCGGGTCTTGCAACATTGTAGAGCTTTAAGGTGATCTTTGATACCTTAAGCCCTATTCTTTTGGTGTGACATGCAGTGAGTTTGCCGATATCTTTGATGTCAACTGGTTCATATCGTCTCTAGTGAAGGATGTCAAAATTGTTAAACGAGTACCTGAAAAAATCATGAGATCTATGGAAAAGCCCCCATATACTATGCGAGTGCCAAGAAGATCTACCCCAGAAGAGTACATGGAGCTAGTCTTACCAATACTCTTGAGAAGACGTGTAATAAAGCTTCTTCTCCTATTGCATACGTTCCTCTATGTTATATTACTGTGATTTCATATTATACAAATAATAACCATGTACTGAAGGGTTTTGTCATCCCTGGAGTGAAGCTTCACATGCTCAATCTTATTTCTACTGCCTGAAGCTCATTAACACCTGAAATATGCAGGTTATGCAGCTTTACAAGTTTGATTACAGGCTGGCAAATGATCTTGATCCTGAACTTCAAAAATTGCGCTGTCGGGTCAATTATCATGCACTGAGATTTACCAAACAAATACAGGAGCTTGGTGAAAGACTCGTGATGAGAATGCATCGGATGGCTGAGCGATATATTGCTGTTCACCTAAGGTTTGTTGCACATGCCTTTTGTAAAGGATAAAAAAGAAAGAATTTTGTTGCATGTCATGAAATACATAACCTGGAGTATTGGAATACATATGTTGTGCATTTCTTAGTGGGGGTGTTTGGTTGTAAGAACGTTTTGGAGAAAAAGAGCTATTTGAGGAGTTTTAGCTATTTTGACTAGTCAAAATAACTAAATTGGTGTTTCGTTGAATAGCTGTTTGGATCCAAATAACTCTTTCTCAAAAAAGTATTTCCACTGGCCTTTTGGGAATAGCTGTTTGTAAAAATGACATAACTATCCAAGAGTCTGAAAAAATTACACCATATGCCATTTGTCTTTTGTAGTGATATTTGATATTGTGTATTATTTAAATTTGATCTATCCAAGATTAAATCATTCGAATATATAAATTTCAATTCATAATAATAAAATATGTAGCAAATAACAAAATAATATTTTAAGACATAATTGTCATGTAGATAGATATACACAAGTTGAAAAGAAAAAAAGATTAATAAGAATATAAATTATGTACAAGTAGTAACAAATTAAAGTTTTATCAATAAAGTTAATTTGTACATATGACTTCAATTTAGTTCTTTTTGGAAAGAAAATAAGATAACTAGTAAATAAAAAAATTATTTTTAATTAAAAAGTAATTTAGAGATAAGGGCACAAATGAAATTTTACTGAATATTTTTTTTAAATACCAAACACTTCTTTTATAAATAGCTAATTCAAATAACTAATACAAACACCTAATTCAAACAGCTAATAGTTAATACAAACGGCTAACAGCTAACAGCTATTTGCCAAATAGGGCCAGTATCTGAATCCTAGACTCTTGGTTATGGCATATATACTACATTGCTAAGTAAATACGATTATTTTTTAAGACACGAAAAACCAATGTTTATGTCTTTGGTCTTAAATCAAGGCTGTACTTTTAAATTTTGCCCCAAAAAATTTGGATTTTTTTTGGGGGTGGGTGCGGGGGGGAGGAGGAAAGTCTTGTTCTTGAATTTCTTTAGGCAATGTAATCTCTTGAGACTCACTGGAGTCATGTCTCTCAAGCCCCCAAGGTGTGAGGCATGCTTCTTCTGCTCTTCTTCACTTTAGCAGGATGGAGAGATGAGATAGTAAACTATTAAGCTCTAAATTTTCAGCTAAGCTGATACTTACCTTTAGGTTGATGCAATTTCATGCAAAAAACCTCAAACAATGGCATGGAATTTCTTCATACTATCTCACATTGAAGACTCTAATTCTTTTTTGCATGTAGGGCAGCCAATAGATCAACCTTTGACCACAAGCCAATAAAATAACTTCATTTATTTTTTTCCTTCACTTATTGATATGCCTCGTTAATTTTCAATTACTTACAAGCAAAACGCTGGCTTCAATTTTTTCAGTGCGCCTGTGCCTTTTGCTTTATATCTAGGCGTTTGAGACCCTAGGTGTCGAGTGTGCTTTGCACCTTTAAAACTGAATGCCATAAGCTTTTACTGCTCTACCTGCCGAACCTCTGAGGATGTTCAAAACATTCCTATAAACAATTGAATCATAATCGGCACATTGACACTGTCTTGAAGATTTCCAATGGCGATTCCCTGTAAACGAAAAGTTTAGGTTGCTTTCAATGTTACAGGAAGGTTAGATTGTTTTGTTTTCGCTGTCATTGGTGGTAATATGGACGTTTGCTGAATTTGTTTCTTATTTTGTGTTGAATCCATTGGCATTGATGGTTGATACCATGTGTGTTATGTTGTCTGATATGCTGGTGACACAGGTTTCTTTTTCCATTGCTTTTTTCTTATCCAAAAATTGATGCAGGTTTGAGTCTGATATGCTGGCATTTTCGGGGTGTTACTATGGTGGAGGTGACAAGGAGATGAATGAGCTTCGTGAAATCAGGAAACGATGGGACACACTACCGGTGAGTTCTCAGCCTTCTTTTCTTTCAACGTTTTCATTTTTGTTCTATCCGTATTTGCTGTTGCTTATGTTTGGTCATAATTATCAGGAATGCTGAAAACCTCAGGAACCCATGATTGACACATCATCACCCTGATCTGGAATCCTAAATTAGTTAAAACTATTGTGACTAAATGACAAACTGGTTTATCCTGCAGTGAACCATGAGCTGGGAAATCTGTGTAACTGTCTTCTTGGGAACTATGTGTCGCGATCCACAGAGTTTACCCCCTTTTTTATTAAAAAAGAATATTTGGCATCTGATCTTTTAGCCTTTACTCCTTTCGAAATGGTTATGCCCTGAAATTTTTTAATAGAGCTCTGGAAAGTGTTACAAGATACACTGAAATTTATAGCTGAAGGTCTGAAACCTTTGGAAAAAGACCTCAAATTTGCTGAGGTTCCATGAAATTTGTAAAGAGGTGAAACTGTTAGCATTGGTTTAAACTCTTTACAGAGCTCTGAGATTATCCTTGATTAGGAGATCAAGCTTCGAAATTACGAGATGCATCCTAAATTTAGGTATCAGTTTAGGCGACAACCTTCTGGACCAGTAGGTATAGGTAATTAATTTGCTTCTCGAAGTTTTACAAGATGGAGCATCATCAAAGGCAGGTTCTGTGTTGCTGTCAACTCACTATGATAATTGATTTTTCTGTTTTTTTTTTGGGTTTTGGGTGGGGGGGTGGGGGAGTGCCTCACCTCTGTGGTGGCTACTTCTTGTGTGCTTCTTTAAGGTACTTAGCAGATGGTATGGATGTGCTGTTGAATGAAAATTTCAAGTACAGTGGCACAATGAAAAACATTTAAAGATAACCTTATCAGATTTGTGTCTTCTGAGCTTCTCTCAGATGCTAAATTAGCTGGCAAGCTGATGGCACGTCCGATGCTTATTAGAGTCATACTTTCCAATATGATGCTATTTAGACCATTATTCTGATGCTATGATTTGTTCTAAAGCTTCTTTGTCTGCGTCTTGAGCCTCATATAGAATGTTCTTCTATGTTTTTTCTTTGTGGTTTGTCTAGGAGTTGGATCCTCTCGAAGAGAGAATAAGAGGGAGATGTCCACTTACCCCTCATGAAGTGGGCATAATGCTGCGGGCACTTGGTTTTAAAAATGATACCTACCTCTATGTGGCATCTGGTCAAATCTATGGTGGCGAGGAAACTCTAACACCTCTCAGGGAACTTTTCCCAAACTTCTATACAAAGGAGATGCTTGCTGGTGACGAGTTGAAACCTTTTCTGCGATTCTCTTCTCGCCTTGCTGCCATTGATTACATAGTGTGTGATGAGAGTGATGTATTTGTCACCAACAACAATGGGAATATGGCAAAGATACTCGCAGGAAGAAGGTAAGGACTCTAACTCTTACATAGCAACATTGTAAGTTTGTAACTTCATTAATATACTTTCTGCTGAGGATTTCATGGCCACTTTTTTTTTTTTGTTTTTTTTTTTAAAAGTTAATATGCAAATGGAATAGCCAATATTAAGTGGAATGGGGTTAGACGTTTGGATCAGCAAACAGACGGGCAATGCACAATTCTTTTGAGAGGTTAATTAAGCGTTTAGCATTTTAAACTGTTGAATGACCTGTAATTCAGTAAATGTGTGGCAATTAGTGTCCACTCAATCTAATAGCCTCGGCCATGAAGCAGTTCCCCTGCGACAGATCTATAGTATTAGCTGATTTTTCCAACAATGTCTGTGGACTACATGGTTCAACATGCAGTCTTCCCTGTTTTGTCACTTGTTATGTGATTTTTTTTTTCATTTTGCCCACTTCGTCTGTGATTTTAGTTCATTCCGTGATAATGATACACTGAGCTTGCTCGGACAACTCGAAAAATATTTAGAGTTCTTTAATCATGCATGTAACGGTGTTCTACTAGTAGCCAAGGAGCGAACCAACTTAAATTCAAGGTATTTAGTTTGTCGCTGATAGAAGTTGCTTGTTAGGTAATAGGTACACATCAAAGTGATCACTGACACTTGCAAATATCAATTGCAATTGTGTTTATCTGAACTCAATATATGCAGACTGAGCATCCTTGAGTTATATGATCAGAAACATACGATGGAAAATGAAACTTGTTGTCATAGGTCTATAGCGTTCAGTTCTGAACTCTTAAATGTGCCATTTTTATAGACTGTAATTAGCTCTGCGCTATGCTTCACTGGACAGTGGCAGATCCAGAAATCTATGTTATTTGGATTCGGGTACGGGTGTTCGATACGGATATGTGTCCAAGTGTCAGACCTGGCTAATTTCTAGAAAATTTGCTGATTTTCGTTGTAGTTTGAAGTTTAGTTTCAAGTGTCATACCATACCCTTGTCCGAGTGTTGAGGGTCCAACAGGGGTATGGTAGGGTAAAATGAGAAGTTCGAGTAACATAGCCAGAAATTTTACGTGTGGGTGTCCTTTACGTGTTCCTATGGAATTTAACGTGTGGGTGTCCTTTATGTGTTCCTATGGAATTTAACGTGTGGGTCTGACATGGGTACGGTAGGGGAAAATGCTTCAGTATATGTATGGCTGAGTAACATTGGCTAACTAGTGACGGTGCTTAAAAATATAGGAGCTCTCTGTCCCCTTTTCATTATGCGAGTAATCTTCAATCACAAGCTGCCCAAGCTAGCCAGAAAGACACCTTGTTTAGGAAAGCTTTATTTCAGCTGTATACACCAAACGCTACAGCAATCTCTACTCAGATGTTTACCAAAGTTATGCCAATTAGTAAATTAATCTCTCCATCTCCTACAGTCCGTAGATCTAGATTCGCAGCAAAGCCAGCTAGCTGAAATCAAAGGCATTGAAATGAAAGTATCCGTGAAGAGGAGCATCTGTTCTCATGATTTGGGCGTCCGCAAAATAAAAAAGAAAAAAGTATGCATATGAATAAAAGGAAAATAAGGAGAACACATGATTTTGAAAAGTTTGTGGATTGTTGGTTTGAAATAAAGGGTCATTATCCTTGGGTACTTTGGAGTGGTTGGATGTCCTAGCACAGACGCCAGAGGTGAATTGAAGGAATTTGAGCGATACTGCAGCCAGAATCCCAACTAAGGTTGGAGCTACTGGTCCTTCAAAGAAGTGTCTTGATAACAGTCCCCACTGCCTACAGGCGACCAAACCCCTGGAAAAAAAAAGAAAAAGAAAAGAATTATGTTGTAGTACACATTAGAATACACATCAAGTATATGAGCATAGTCATTCATTTATTTTCGTATAATATATTCACATTTTGGCCCCTCTCTTCGTCAAATCCTACCTCGCCACGCCATGGGAAAAAAAGGGGAAGGACCATATATGTGTCGTAGTGCGAGTTAGAATACACATCGAATTATCAATATTCTTACCTTGCAGTATCCGTCAAAGCTTCTGTTTGCTTGTTCTTCTGGTGGCTTACAGCTAGTGTATGTAAACTTGCAATGCACCGTTTCTTACTGATCTAACTTTGCGGCCATTTTCTTTCTGAAATCAGGAGGTATATGGGGCACAAAAGGACCATTAAACCCAATGCAAAGAGACTCAGCGCTCTATTCATGGCACGGGAGAAAATGGAGTGGAACACCTTTGCCAAAAAGGTCAAGTCTGCCCAAAGAGGCTTCATGGGAGAGCCGGATGAATTGAAACCAGGAAGGGGTGACTTCCATGAATTTCCAGCTGCTTGCATATGTAAAAAACAGTCCAAGAAAACAACTAATGGGACTTTCAAATATATAGATGTTACTTCCAGAAGTAAGAGCTGGCATCGATTGGAAAACAGGCATATTTCAGGAAGGAGTGCTTCTCCAGTAGACTCAGAAGAGGATGAGTTTCTAACCAGATTGAAAAAGCGGCATTAGGGTTGGTACCATTTTTCCCTTACGAGTCGGATTTTGGCGAACAAAATTTCAGCTAGATTGTTGTAGATATATCGGATAGAACACGTTGTCGAGCTCCAGTTCTGGGTAAAATGTTGTCCAGCCTGCTTCATGAGAGCAAGTAGAGGTACAATTTGCGGCCAGGGATCAATATCAATGTCCAATGTTTGGGGATCTTCTGGTTGGTTTGCAAGGGTTTTATGTGCATCATAGACTTGGCAAACAAAATTGTTCAATTTTGGAATGTTTGGTGATCGTTCTGAGTGAGTTTTATCATGTTTACGTTTTACAACATCATGTATGTTTTCTACACGTTCAAATGTAAGACCAACTGGTTACAAACTTGGATTCTACTTGACATATCTCACTCAGTATGGATAAACAAATTATGTAAGTGGAGAAGCTCGGGAAAATTTCTAGCTAGATTAAGCTCAAAGCCCTTAAGAAACTGCACTTGATTCTTCAGATCTTGTTCTTGGCTTCCTTCGACCGATACTTGTAATTTTGGGAACTCAACAATCTTATAATAATTTGTACTTTAAGCTAACATTTAAAAAGAAAAACAAAAAATCAAAAGGCCAAAACTGAGTACAAGAATACAATAGATGATGTATTTGACTCTTCAAGTTAAGACCCCTGAGAGGGCCAGAGGGGGGAGAGTTCAGTTTGTCGCATTGCCTTTCGACCATGGAGATTAAGGCTTCTAACATGGGGGAGGCATTATTTTGAAACCGAGTATGAGAAGTGCTATAGAAAGGCACTTTCAAGCCTGACCATACGAACTGCGACCATGTACAACCCCCATGATCCGAGTAACGACGTCCACTTCTAAATGTCCTACCACCATCAAATACCAAATACTATAAACATCTACAGAGAGTAGATTTTACAGCTTACAACTACACAACAATTCCACCCTAGCCCCTAATAATAAAACTATAAATATACAGACCACTTCTATGACTAATCAAGACAATTGGTAGTCTTTTCTGCTCCCGTGACTGGTTGAATATCTGCAGCAGCATTTCATCTACGGTTATTTTCCTGTTGCAAAAATGCAGGTAAGTTTTTCACCTTCAATATAGATAGACATGAATGCATATCATAATGTTGGAGAGCACAACGGAGTACTACCTTTAGCTGATGCATTCCCACTCTGGTTCCTTGGACCTCTGTCATGTGAAACAGAAGGCATCTTTGGAATTATCATAGAACTCTGTAAACCTTCTAATAGCTGCAAAATAAACACTCTCACATCACATATAAACATACAGAAAGTTTAAGAACAATCACCGAAATCCATATCTGAGAGAGGCTAGTCAAGAACGGTGTAAGGCACATTTGGGTTGACATCACATTCCCATATAAACCGAGAATCCAGGAGGAAATGGTCTAAGTCGTTTGGCTATATAAAACTGGGGTCAAGATGAAGTTACAAGGTATGGGGTCAGTTTTGTAATCCCTAATGTGATCACTGGTTCAGTTTACAGAGTGCTACAGTTCTATGTAGTACTGCTTGGGTTAGAAGGCAATAAATAAAAAATTCAGCATGGGCACCAAAAGAAGCATGAACCAAATGACCACTTAACGAATGGGGCAAACAAGGCTTTACAACGACACAATAACCAACCCAGAATAAAACTTTCAGTTCCATTTCTACTATTAGGACATCTGCGCAAGGAGCCACCACATCTGCATCAAGGTCAAATGCTCGTGCAGTCATGCAAAAAAACTATTTGATTCCAATATGCAGAATCAAATCTACAAATGTTTCTATCAGCGAGAAATGTATACTGCATGAAGCATAGACTATTCAGATAGACATGCCGCGATCCAGCTTAATCACCACCCCATGAATAAATAAATAATAAAAGAATGCACCCGATAACTTACGTCATTTATCAATGCATCTAATAACTTACGTCATTTATCAACATCTCAAGACCAAAAGCATTCTGGTTTAGTTCAAGCAGCCAGCATGAGGTCAACAGCCACCAGCATTCCCCCAACCCCCCCTTTTGATGGCTATACACACACACACAGAGCCTAGGGAAAATCTACCTTCGTCTCCCTCATAAAAACCAAGCACGCAACCATTGGCCTACCCCCTAAGAGGGGGGGGGGGGGGACCACTAGCATTCACGTTTAAGTTGGAGGACAAGCCTCTAACAGAAGAGCAAATGACCAAATCATAAGTTTGCGAACTTCATGAAAGAGGACATAGTTCAGATCTGGGACCAGAATTCAATATATGCAAGCTGTTCCAACATAGCATTCAACACCCAACATTGATTGATTAGACCGGACCCAGGAAAGAAGCCAACTTAGGGACCATAATCAAGAATCGCGCCTATCTTGCAGACATTCTGACTTATCTCCCCAAACATAAGCATGTTCCAATTCCCACTGCCTTCAGTTTTCTAGGCCATTTATGATTTTTCTGGTCTTGCATAAAGTCCATTAGAACGACGTAAGTCAAACTAGCACAACTACACCTGAGAGAACAAAACACTAGTAACATACAATGGATGCCTGTAGGAGCACATAAAGTGAATAACAGGAGGAAGAATCAAATGGGTACTGAGCCAAGGCACAGAAAACTTACTCTATGCGTTGGCTGGATTCTGCGATTAGATCTGCGGGGCTCAGTAACTTCCGTGACCGAATTACCAGCATTGCCATTATGGACTTTTTCCTCCACTATTTTACTCAACTTCCCCACAGAAGGTGCAAGCTTTCCTTTATTCACTCGTTCAGATCGTGTATTTGATGATGAGGGCTTTCTAGAGGGGACATGCAACGTATTAGCAAGCAATGACGATAGGGGAGCTTCGGGTGCCTCTTCACAGGCGGAGGAACCTGGTGCAACTAATTTCTCTGATTGATTCTCATCATGAATAACAGACTCCTCAAAATCATTCCTATTATCTGTCGATTTGTCATTTCCCTGAGCCAATGTAGCATTAAGATTATCCCTCTGAGTTAAGGTTCGATTAGGTCTACGAGAGCTTGGGGCTCTTGTTCTTGATTCAGTCGTTCTTTTTTCTTTTGAGTCATTTCTCGATGGTGCTTTCCATCCTCTAGAAGCTGTGGCCTGTGGCATTAAGTACTTTGCAAACTTGACCGAGTCATTAGTTTCACTACTCTTATCAATCCTATTTGCAGGAAAATGTTTACTCACTTCCATAAATTTTCGCTTCTTCCCGGGCTTAGGGACCCCAAAAATCACTTTTGACCCTTCTTTTTGCTGGCCACTTCTCAAAGGTCTCTGTGCAGCATGCTTCTTATCTTCTCTAGTTGCCTTACCAATGTTAAATGTTCTATCACTAGTTGAGAAGGCTACCAACTTTGGTTCATCAGCTTTTACAGAACCAGAATCCACATCATTTGCCAACGTATCTTTCTGATCGGTTGCTGCAGCAGAACTTCCCAACTTTTGTCTTTTCTCCTGTGGTGTATCACTCTGAAGACAAATTTCACAGAGAAACCAGGCATAGCAGAAGTTACATCATGAGAATTCAAGTCTGTCAAAATATTATAGACAAGAAGCTTTGAGACAGATTTAAATTCCCATCAATTCGTACCCAACAGTGATAATAGGAAAGATAAAATAAAATAAAATAAAAAGCAATGCCATATAACTTCGTCCGTATTCATTGTTAGAACAAGATCTTGCACAACTGGAGAAATAAACACAAGTAACTATATGCTATACCTGTTCAGAAACATTATTTCCTCTCGAAGAAGACCATTCAACCCATTTTCCATCCTTCCATGAACGTGATGTCCTTAAATTCCATGCCCTGACAGTTGAGGTCTCACCTTGAGCTGCAGCCAACATTTTGAAGTAAGAAGATAAGTTTGAAAGCTTTTTGCGAGGCAATCATGGCAACTTCTGCTAACAAGATAACAATATAAACCTGGAAAATGGACTTTTAACGTGGTCTCATCTTTTTCATTTTTTTCAGTCACCACACCTTCCCACCAGCTGTACAAGGCAAATGAAACAGATGTCAGAGATGAAAGAGCCTTAGCCTAGAATAATCAACCATGAAAAAATAACACCACAAAAAAGGATGACCACAGGAAGGAAGGAAAATAAGAGCTCTAAAACAGAAAAGACAGATGCTCTATAATCCCAACTTCTGGGTATCCCAAAATCATCATAGAGATTTCGTGCATCAAGAACAGATGAAATCGTGTTTCTCCCTTTTTTTTTTTTTTTCTATTTGTTCCCCCGAGGGGTGGAGGTGTTCTGACTTCACTTATGTTCAACAAATTGAGCAGCCTGCTTATAAAGCCCCAACCCCAATCTTATTCAGCACCACAGACGACTAGTAACGGCATTGTAGTGTTGGACACTCAATGGTAATACAGCAAGTGACATCATGTTTCTTAAATCAAAAAGAAAACAATTATGAGCCTTCAAAACACACCATGGTACTCATATAATATCATGCAAATTCAGAACCTTAGATTGATGCACGCGCGCGAGAGAGAGAGTTGCAGATCTTCTCAATGTTCCCGGCTCTCAATGCTTTCCATGATGATTGGACAACTAATACAACTACTTTGGTAGGAAAACAATGCATAGCACATTATGACCATGTACTGATCACCAATACACCCTCTACGAAAGGAAAACTTAGGCCATAATTTAGATTGTAATGCCATCAAATCGAATTTATGTGGTCCTGCTTAGAAGAGCTCCCAACTCTAATAGCAAAAGAACGGCCGGAGGCTCTTGACTTGTCCTAAAGTCAATATGCCGATAGTTCAATTTAAATGAAAACTATGTTCTTCCGTAGTCTACACATAGCTAAACTGTCACTGCTACAGACCTGGAACCCACAACTCCACCAAAAAAAAACAGATACAGCTCCCATAAAAATAAAGCAGCCTAAACAGGCTTACACAATAAGTTCAGAGATGGAAAGGAAGATGAGAAAAGGGTAGCAAAGATCTCAAGAGATATGAACAGCAGTAATTTACCAGTCATCAATCCAAACATCAACCCTATCTCCAACAGACCAAGCATAGTCTCCCAAAGCAGCCCTTCGCCTCTTCCTTGTTGCTTGAAATGGCAAAGTAGTCGAGGGATGGGCAGCACGTATAACAGGCGCAGTATCCCCTTCACCTTCAAGAGGTACCCATTCACAGAGATTTGCAGAGCCTGAAAAGAGATAATAGTAAAATACAAAATTGAATGACGAGAAAGGAATTAAGTCTCCATAATCAACCCCCCCCCCCCCCCACACACACAAGGGGGTGGGGGGGAGGGGGAGCTGGGGACAGAGTAGTTCCAGCATACATACCCCATAGCTCAAAAAAAGAGAAAGAACTTGTTGAATGTTTTATCTTGGAATGTACAAAATGATCAAAATTACCTTTTTTAAGCATTTAAAAAACTCTCAAGTCCAGCCCAAACGATCATTTGTGCTTTTGAAAATGAAAAGGTAAAACAAATATTTTATTTTGGGATGATCCAAAATGATGAAATTTCCCTGTTTTAAGCATTTAAAAACTCTTAATCCAGCCCTGATCATTTGTGCCTTTGAAAATGGAAAAGTTAAGGCATTAAAGCAATAACGATAGTCACGATACACAACTTCCCCTTTACAAGTTTAGATTATTTTACTTTTCAGTTTGGGTTCCAGGCCTCAAGAAGTTATTACAACAGTCGTATTGATGATATTGGTTGCGGGGGATACCTTCCTCTGATAGAAGATCAGTATAACATACATAAGCTTTTCCATCTTCCAAACGCAAGACATTGGCAGAGTACCATGCTGACTTAAGGCTACCTCCATCTTTAAAGACCTAAGCAAATATAATAGGCAAAAGCATGAGTATTATGTACAGTGGACTGCATACATATAGAAGCAAATACATCAAAATAGCATGAAAAACGAATTGCCTTACTAACAAGAAATAGAAAAGATTGCTCAAGGAAAAAGTAAGAGAAAAGAAAACAAAAAGACTTAAAAGAGAGCAAAATCAAATAGTCAGCTCCAATAGTTACTCAAGCACATGCAACTTAAACACTAACAATTGACAAGTCTGTGTCGCACAAACCTCAACAACAGAACCCTCATTGATGCGATCCTCAGGAACAGAGTCCAGTGATTCATCAGGGCCCAATTGAGCAGTATCAGTTCTTGGAGTTGAGTCAAGTTGAGAAACCACTCCACTGGATCTTGCTGTTTCAGAACGTGTACAGTCTCCGCTACTTTTGAGCTCTCTATCACCACTGTGCATGGGCTCCATGATGCCATCAACTAGACTAACGTGGCCATCCAATGGATCATCTGATCTCTCGCTCGGACATGTCTTTCCATGACCCCCGGTCTCTGAACCTCCCCTCTCCACCAAGTGTTCTTTAGAAACCTTAACTGGAAGAATAGCACCTTCCCCCAAGTTACCGGTACTAGTCAGTTCCTTATTCTTCTCTGTCACTTTTTCAGCCATCTGAGGAGAAGGATGGGGTGATTTCCAGTAGCCTTCTGGACCAGCTTCCATTAAATCGCTCAACGGTAAAGGCTCCCCCATCGCAACAATTTTTCCTGCTTGAGATACTGCAGCAGCTGCAAGCTCAGCTGCTTTGACTATGGCATCCAAGTTTTCAGCTTGTTTTGAGGCAGCCGAAGCAGCCTCAACCCTCTTTTTAGCGGCTTCTTTTGCAGCAACAAGAATTGAGTTTGATTGATTGGTTATGTTAGCACCTTTTAAAATGGATACTGGCGTAGCATTTCCTATATCATGCATGTCTACAGAAGACCTCCCACTACCATTAGCTTTACTGGAGATGAAAGCTTCATCAGCCATTTGTTTTGCCTGTAGTGCGGCACTATATGCAACTTTAGCAGCTGCTGCAGCTGCCTTAGCAACTGATGCAGCAGCTGCGATTGCAACTGATGCTGAAGCCAATTTAATTTCAGCTTCAGTAGTCAGTCCAGATTCCTTTAGCTTAGCCAACTGACTCCATACGTTTTCACTGTGACTGATAGCTGCAGCAGCAAGAGTAGCAGCATTCTCTGCATGATTCTTTGCCTCAGCAACATTACTCATGGTCTCTTCAGAAAATGTAGCAGCTGCTGCTGTGTCCATGTTACCTTGTTTAAGGTGATCAACTGGGCAAACTGTCAAAGCATCACCAGCAGCCTTGTTCAAAATACTGGGTACAGGACTAGCAGGAGCAGGAACAGCGACAGGTAAGGATAGATTAGTAGCAACATTGGAAACCACCACCGGTTCACTTCGAGCTTCAGAAAGCAAGGAGACCTCTCCCGGATTAGATCCTGACACCTTTTTTCTTTTTCTGGGTTTTGAATCCATGGAAAGCTTCTCAGATATTGCATTTGGCTTTGAATCAGCCAGTGTGGATACTCCTTCCTGCACAGGACTGGCCTCCACAGTGTGGGAAGCAGAACAGGTAGTAACATGCTTTATGCCAGATGTTAGTTGTCCTGAAGCACCTTTTGCAGGTGTTAATTTCACTGGTTCAATCATAGTGGCTGGTTGGAAACAAATGCTTGAATTGAAGGTAGAAGTATGCGGGGAGCCAAGCCAAGGGCCTGGGATGCATGTTTGAGGCCAAGAAGTCTGACCCACAAAATTCTTTATAGGTGAAGTCTGGTAAGCATGCAGAGGTGTAACTGTGTGTGGGTAATCCAAAGTAGGAACTTTATGTGAAACGTTTGATGGCAAACTATCACGAAAGGGTGTAGCGTTGCTCCAAAGAGGTGATGACAAAGGTATTATAGGATTTACAACTGCTGCAGGGGTACCCTTGCTGTTAGATCGACCCACAGGGGAGGGCAGCACCTTATTTGAAAGAGAACTTTCTTTGACAGCTGAATCAGAAGCCCGAGCACCTGTAGCATACCATGTATCAGGAGTAGAATGTTCATGAACACAAGCAAGAAAAGATGACAAGAATCAATTGCAGACACTGCACCTGACTGTGAATGCAAGGGTGTCTCAGGAGCGGTGGAATTAGATTTCTGAATCCGCACCCTCTCAACAGCAGCTCGCCAAACCGGTTCCCAGATGCTCCGCCCGCCATCTAAAACAGAGATATGTAAGCCAACTGCACTTTTGTCAAAGAATGAGGATATAGTTTACAGAGTGCACAATATATACCAGATGGACCAAAGGCGGAAGCCATACATGCCTCGTCGGGGGCAGTTCCTTGGCTGCACAAACACAGTAAAGCCAAAAAAGTAAAAGAATAGACAAACAACAAAGTTTCTCTAGCAGTATGAACTCCATTAATGTCTTGCAAAACACCAAGGGAGAACGAAGCTTATCACACATCTTAAATCCTCCCTCCCCCAAAAAGGGGAGGGGGGGGATGTTATGAAACAGAAACACAGTTCTAGTTTAACCAGGAAGAAATATAGAGAGAACTAACATCAAAGATCCATAAACAAAAATCTGAGCCCGCAGTTGGACTTGCTGCAAGTCAGTGAAAGGCGGTCGAAATGAGGCTGGTGGAGAAGCATTATTAGTGCTTAAATGTGGAGCAGCAACGGCACTGGAAAGCTTTGTGTTACTCTGTTCTATAAGCCCACAGGGTTGCGTCACCCCGAACTGAACATGTGGACTACTACTAGATATACTCAACCTAGTAGTCGAGCTCTTTGCCCCTTTTACTGCTGCACTCTCCTGGCTTGCATCTGTTTCTTTCTTGCCCTTTTTAGCATTCTCCTTTGCCACTCCCTTGGCAGATGCTCGTCGTCCTTTGCGTTCAGAAGTGCCTTTAGGAGTTCCATCTACAGGTTCCCCATCAGACACTCGAGCACTCTGGCGGGGATTTTTCTTGGATGGCGTTCTAGCAGCCTTGCCTTTTACAGATGGAGAGGCCTCCTCAGCAACCTTTTAAAAACAACAATATATTAATAACTGACACTATCTTCATAGTATATTCAAGGTGAAAAAATCTTCGATTAAGTTAAAATAAACACAAGGGAATCAGGACACAGATTTCTGAAGAATATGCAGTGACATTAGTTACCACGGAAGATTTGCATTTATCAGCATTGGGAACTGGTGACCAGCTCCTTCCAGTTCCGGGTTCTCCTTCAGCTGTATCTGGTGAAACATTGACCTTAAATGTAAAGCTGGTGTCATCTCCCAGTGAATCTTTTGATTTTGCATTCCCAGAAGCAGATTGACTGCCTTCAATAATCTTGTCCGTAGTCACAGAACCCTCAGTTTCTTCCTGTTCTTTACCCATTTGAGAAGGCTCACTTGAACTTATAATAGTTGGGGAACCACAGGATGTCTTGTCAAGCTCTGGCCAAATATAACGATGCTTCAGTGACAGATAAATGAGACTTGTTCAGCTAAAAGCAAGAACAGCAACAGTAAGGCACAGGACCACAAATGTAAGGGCAAGCCCAAGATTACAAATCTACCCAGTATAAGCTACAAATATTCTCTCACCCAAGAAACTTCAAAAAATGTAAGTCTAAAGACCTCTATGTCACTTTCAACACCATTTTTTTGTGGTGGCCCTCATTGAAGGATCTTGCGAGTAAAAAGTAGAGACACTTATGCTATGTGTGAATCCTTATACCTTTGTGTAACAAATACCTACAAATATCCTCAACACTATCAATATCAACACTCATACAACTAGCAACCCTGAATGCAGGTAGCTGGAAATCATGATTGTAATAGTGCAAATTTAAGCAATTGTCAGCACCTCTAGTCATGTAGTGGTGTTTCTTCCCTCCCTCGTCATCCTCCCCCCATATCACTAATCATTTTTCTGTCTCTTCTCAACACAAAAGCAATGAATTGATGTTATTGTTGCCGTTATTGTTGCCAACATGATGATGCATTTCATTTGTAATAAGATCTACATCCAGACAAACATAGCATTAAATCATGCAGTCGCTGCCCTATATTAGTCGGCCCCCATATCATGCTCCCTAGAACAAATAACGCACAGCTTGAACAAATATGTTGTACCGTGTACAGCATGAACGATATGTGAAAGGAAACGCATGCTCCAGGAAGCATGGTATAATTTGCTTATATTAGTTCACTGTTTTGTCTAGAAGGCTTCATAGGCTCACTGTTAATTGGAATATGAAACATATCTAGTTTCAAATAAGAAATCACTCACATTACGAACCCTCTTTTGGCTTGGGAGGGCGATTTTGGTAGGAAAGCTAAAAAGAAGAAGGCCCTGGCTTTTCGTAATGTGATTTCTTGGAACATTTGGAGAAAGAAACCAAGGGGTCTTTGAGAGAGAAGAAACTTCCCTTCAGCGCTTAAAATACAATTTCATCAAGAGTCTTTGTTTTGGGTTAAAGGGGAATTTTTGCTCCTCATCTTTTGATGTGGTCGACTTTGTGGATAGCTTGCATATTGGTTGCATATAATCTTTTGTAGGATGCTTTCCTAGCATCCATCCATTGATCCATTAATTTAATATACATAGTTTCCCTTATTAAAAAAAAAAAATTACTCATGTAAAAAAAAATGGAGATACCACTCATATTCCGATTCAATGTCCAAAATCATAAAAGCTATGACAAAATTGTTTTAGTTGTGAAGGCCAAGAATGAAATTCTAAAGAATGATCTAACTAGAGCCAATTACTGAAAGCTAACTGCAATACTTCTTCCAGAACAATGAGAAAACTATTCAGCACTTCTTCACCCCACCATACTCTTCCCGGTTTGAAATACAAATTGGTAGCAGCGTCGTCACAAAGGAAGAAATACAAGCAATCAAGCTATATTGCAAATTACCACATGATAACAGGAAAAGATATAAGTCAAAAAAGTTCTTAAACATACAATAGCTAGAAATTTATGCAGGGAACGAGATACAAATTCATTCCATTACTTCAACCAAAACCCTTTAGAGCATTCCAACAGAACGAAGCATGAGGCAGTGCACATATCTGAGCCCCTTACATCTTGAGTTCGAGATTAAATCTATGAGGCTATCCTCTTCTTAACAAGGCCAACTAGTCAGCAGCTCCATCAAGTCACACATGAAGCCCACAAGTTGGCTCAAACTGGCATACAACTTCATCATCATCGTACTGTTTTATCTTGCTGCTGCCTGTTTTGTTACTGATTTATGATTTACCCTACTATTTGAGAAGCCAGTCAAATTGCTCCAAAGTTTTAACTTACACATATCTCCTGTTTTTCATTTAATTCAGTGGCCCGGGATGGGGGGGAAGGGAGCTAAAATTTCCAATTTTGAGCAGTTAAGCATGTCGGCAAACAGACTCTACAGATTCCCACCACCATGAGACCCAGATTCCGCTGCTTCTGCGGACTCAGCAGGCCATGCAAACAGAATCTCTTTATCCACACACACACACACACACACACACACACACACACACAAAAGGAAGCCATCCTTAACAGGAAGGTCGGCTTTATTTCATTTACAGGGAAAACATTTTTAGAATAACGGATAGTAGAGCGGTGACAGAGCCCAACAGTAGTGACAGACTGGTATACAAGCAGTTATAAAATGGTAATTTATAGTAGTTGTAACAATAGTAGGGGAGAACTGACTTACAGTAGAGACAGAAAGTAGTAGTGCAGTTGTACACTAGTAATAATGGTCGCAAAGGACTGGTACCGACCAATGATAGCCACATCAGTAGTAGTATAGTGGTACTTTAGCCATAGTAATATGCAGACCAATAGAAGTAGCAAAATGGAAGACATGTGCTAGAAATGTATTTACTGATAGCAGCCGCAAAGCAGGAACTGGTATTTTAGCAGTTGTTGTAGTAAAGCTACTATTGACTGATAGTCATGTTACTTGTACTATCCATTTTACCCTGGCATACCATCTCAAACAAGGCAAACTTGGGCATGGGTTTGTACACCGGGACACTTCTACTTTAGACTAAAAGTTTCCCATAGAAGATAGCTGAGTCCCACACTTGGGCACATATTCACGCTACACATGTGACCAAGTCCCAAGTAACATAGCTGACGCTTGCAGTAGTAGCATTGGTAGTATGAGCTACAAAAGCTCCACACAAAGATGAACAAGGACAAAACAAATAGCAAATAAAATAATCACCTGCAGCTTGTGCTGACTCCTTTTCTCCCTCTACCTTCATCGTCACGATATCTAGACTTCTCCCACTAACCAAATCAGTATCAACACTCTCCTTCAAACTTGACTTGCCGCAACCAACATCAACCTGCGGGTGATTTGAGCAGATAGAATTCATATCTTCCATTGACGGAGATTTGCTGACGTTGGTGTCATTACTTTTGTTCAGATGTTGTGGAGGCTCTGCAGCCATTTTAGTGGATGGAATCCCAGCAGCATCATAAGCCATGCTGTCTTTAACTTGTACAACACTATCTAATTCAGTACTAACATTCGCACCAGACTCTACCCTGGCAGCAGCCTCTGTGCAATCATTATCTGGATTAGATGACCCAATCACAGCTGCCTCGCCTTCTCCATTCTCAGGGTCATCCTTCAGTCTAGCAGCAGTCCTGCTTGTTGCATAACGATCCACATCATTATCTGGAGCAGATAGCCTCATGTTAGTCTAGATACCACAAAGATTGAAAAATATAAGAAACAACAGAGCTATATAAATTGTACTTAACCATGAACGCATAATTATATCATAAAGTCAGAAAAATACCTAATTCCATTTTGCCAGCAGTTTGATGCTGCAATTTACGATCATTATTAACTATGACCCTTTTGCTTAAATCTAGAGATTCAGTCATCTCGTCAGTTATTAGAGATCCAGCATTCTTAGAGAGAGGCTGTTTTTCGTCCCTCTCTTTAATTTTGCAAGTGTCCTGCTCCAATTTAGAAAAATCAACCTGCCTATTTGCCAGCTTCTCCTCAGTCACTTGCTTGGAATCATTTTTAGTAGCAATCACTAAGAGTTCAACAGGTTCCTGTATGGGGGCTACAGAATCATTATGGCATCCTTCAACATTTTCCGTTTGCCTATTTCCAACAGCAGAAGAAAACATGGGCATATCAGAAGATTCACTGGCATTAGTCTCATTGTTGTAGCTAGAACTTTCTACGGGGATCTTTTTATCATCACTACGAAATATAGGCATCTTAGCAATACTATCACTTTCAACACTGCTTAATGATAGATCTTCCAACTTGTCACCATCTGCCCTTGGAGCTAACGACAAACAATGATCCCTCTTCTGCTCCGGGCTCGCAAACTGTCCAGCATCAAGGCTGCCTAACTCAGCAGAATGCTTGTCAAGACCATTTATGGATGAACCATCAAAAAAGCCCTCAAAGGGACCAACCATAGGTCTTGCAGGGAATTTTTCCAATTCATGTTTGCCTGTCTCAGTTGAGATTGAATATAACGCATTTCTCTCATTTCTTTCGGATGACTTCATCTGAGATTCTCCTTCAATGACCTCTCTCACACAATCAAGCCTCACTCCAACAGTATCCTGATTATTTAGTCCCCCTAATTCTTTGACTGAACAAAAAGAACTGCATACAGTATTATTAGCTTCACTGGCTTCACCTACCTTTCCTTCCAAACTCTTGGAGTCTTCTAACCCCTTAGATGTGGAAACATGCTTTTCTCCCCCATCATTACAACCTTCTTGCGGAATGTCTGCATTTACTAGCTCTAAGCCTTCCAAGGTGCTAAGAGCCCCAGCATTGTAATTAATACCATCAGCAACATGCAAAGAATCTTCTTCAGCCCCAGAACTCATAGACGTTTCAGCAAATGCTTTCGGTTCTATTAAATTATCATCTTGAAAGGAACGTTTTCTTTCATCTGATGTCCCACCCTCCCCAGAGACAAGGGTTGGTGAAGCAGCCTCAAATACAGGAAGTTCCTCCTCCACATGCATTTTTGAAGCAGGACTGTCTTTAAGGAATTCATCCTCGTGTACAGCCTCAGAATTCACAGCATGTCTATCACTTTTCTCATCCATATTAAGTACAGATTCCACATTTTTTGCCAAGGTACCATGATCATCACAAGCATCTGGCTCCTGAATAATGGATTTATCAGGCATTGTTTCTTCTTGGCCAACAGATTTTAAAAGCATTTCAACAGATTCTGAGGATGTTGCCTCAGACCAAACATTATCTCTTCGAGAAATTGAACATGAATCGCCTGGAGTTGAATCAAACTCCATTCCATTACTCTCTCGAGAGAAATCTTCTATCCACTGGCTATCTTCTTGACTTTGGATACCCAAAAAAACCTCAGTTTCAACAAGGCTATCAAATTTCAAATGCCCTTGCAGGCCCTCACCAAAATCAAACTTTGGAAAATCATATGGTTGTAACACCGAAGAAGATTTAGTTTTACCTTCACCAGCTAACTGAAGATTATGGTAGGAAATATCATTACCATCATAATCCATGGGTAGATTCCTACATAAGATCAATTATCAAATGAAAATTATGAGACATTTAACATTCCGTAAATCACTCAAGATCTACACGGCAAAAATGATTGCAAGCATACAACCAACCAATTGTTAAGCACACAAGTTAACAAGCATGAGTAAATTTTTAGCAAGAGTCAGAGGAAATAGATTACTCCCAGGGTTAAAGCTCAGTGGTCTGCAGACATGCCAAATTTTCTTGCAAACAATTTGTTTGGTGCAAGTCCATATTTAAATCCATAACCCAAATACTAGCTAGGCAAGGTGTGGGGTCAAATGTAGCAACCATACACCCTGAATTACACCTGGTCAATGGATAGGAGCACCCCATTTCAGGTCAACTAGTTTGAATAATGAGTCCGGTCAACCTATACAATAAATGGGCCACACTAGTTTTGGGACCCAATTTTTCTGTCAGTTCCCATCCCGCTCTCCAAGCCACAAATTTTCCTTCCTCACACCACTTTGTTCTTTAACCAATCTGTCCTCCAGTTAAGATATCTGAGGAAGTCGTCAAAATTCCACTATTCTTCTATTTCAAAAGTGTATCAGCTTCATGTGGGTAAATGATTGGTTTGCTGCTGAAATTCAGTCAATCATTTTCTCCTTCAAACCCAAAGTTTTCAACCTCAAAACCATTTCGCCTTGTGCAAATAAAATTTAACCCAACAATGCAGTGGTACCACATTCATTCTATACCACCTTTTTGTCCACCAGCTCAACATTGCAACTCGCAACCAAATAATAAATAGCCACCTTCGACATCAATAATAATACTTTAGCAACTCCAATTGTGAGCCATCTGAAGAGGTCCAAATCACAATTCCTGCAAAACCCTAGTCCTTTCCTCATTGATGTTTTCACTTGATCGTCTAGAAATTGCAAAAATTGACCTCTTCTACACATTTCCATGCTGTGAAAACCGCTTTTTGGATTTACTCAAACATAAAACATCACCAACTTGCGGTGTACATAAAAGGACTTTCAGAATCCTTCTAATTCTGTCAGATGATTAAGTGGACTTGTCTAAATTAGGAGTGATTGCGGTAGGAGGGCAGTGAGGCACTAGATACCAGGGCATATAGAATGCACCTAAGATCAGGAATTGCATTGCATCCTCTTCCTCTTGCCGTACTTGTAGGGTCATTATGATAGTGGAAGAACTAGTAATGAAATTTTACAGGGTGGCCCATTATATGCCCACTGCCCCAACCCGAAAAGTGACTTTTTTGGGTTTAACCATGGTTTTTCTGAACCTGATACAGATTGCCCCATAGGCCCCAACAAATTGACCAAGTCTACCCTGAACAGTAGAGTAGTCGATGTGTTCTTCCCATTACCTTGTTCAATGCGAGAGCTTATAGATATTCTGCACAACCCCATTTCCAATTCAAACAAACGCTTGATTCCTTTTATGAAAAACAGAGTCAATTACTTCAAAAATAAATTAGGTGCCCGCCACAGAATGTAATGACAGCATTTAAACTAAACCATCAATCCTTCTTGAGAATATGCAGGCAGCATCCACTTCAACGTTCCACGCGATCATCAAATATCTCAGAACTAAGCTCGTATTCTAGTCCCCGCAGCCAGGCCCGAAACAAGTCATATCGCTGGTCACATATTCCAGCTAGCTTAGCAAAACAAGACCATGAAGAACATTAAGCTTTTGACATTGGAACGCAATCATGGAGATGACCAGTTGTAAACCATTTCAAGACATTTGAAAGAAAACTGATCTTCCTGAACAATTAGGACAATGCCAATTTGTTCACCAAGTACACAGTTGAAGGCAAACTTAGAAAGATACCAAGGGAACTACATAAAATTTACAGCTGTATAGCCTAGATTTCGAAATCAAAGCGATCTGTAATTCAAACAAGCAGCAGCCCTTGGTGGGTAGACATGATGATGCGACAACAAACATGCGAATATGGTTCCCATTCAGCCAATAACCTGACTCCAGAAGGTACTGCTCACTTGCACGGCTGTCACTAACTCATTAAATGGCTCCAATGGCCAATTGCATAAATTGTGCTAGCGGCATTTAGGATAGAACTAGAAGCACTAGGGCATCTAGAAATTTTGCACAACAGTGTTGGTTTTTTAATTTCCTAAATTTAATAGTAATAAATAAATTTCTATGGGTGTTCATTCTAAAATCTTGAAAGAATTTTGAAGGATTTTAAAAAATATATAAAACAATTTTTTCAGCTAACAGAGTCCACTGACACTGCTATATGTAATCTGCATCTACCCCTGACTAGAAGGGCAGCTCATGAAATTCTTGAAATAGGGGAAGTAATCCATGTGAAATAATTCCAAGCATAAATGCTGCATCCCACACAGTACAGCTTTTTGGGATGCAAACTATCCTTGTTAAAACATCCTTACCGAAAGTGCTCAATTTCGTTAAATCTTTAAATTTTAGACTAGGTGAAAAGCAGCATAAACAACCATCCAGAATGTAGAGGAGACATCATCAGAATAACACACTCCACTTGTTTGGTCCTTCTCTCACAAAAGATGTCAGAATCCCAAAAACCTCCAAGAAATGCTAGTTTGTTCCTTATTAAGGAACACAACCAACACATGCTAGATTGTAAGCTCATATTCACACCATTTACTTCCTCGATCCTACAAAACAAGTTCCATCTCCAAGGCATCTGATTAACCAACAAACTTCCAGCTTCCACAAAACAAAAGCTAAGATGATGATGATTATGACAATGATAATCAAGACAGAAATAGTCCGTTTTAAACACATAAAATCATCAAAGGTTACAGAAAAAAACCCAAAATGGAAAGGAAATTATATTCAGGAGATATTGTGATAAAGATCTCTAGAATAGGAACCATGACATGCGATCTCCAACTCCAACCAAATTTCCAGCTTGCACTGAGGTTATATTATCACCACCTCACAAATGCCAAGAGGGACAATTATGAACTAACAGGCATATGAGGTGGTAACACAGGAAACCTTTTTTCAAAGAACACCTATGTAACACTATCTCATTGTACAAAAAACATTTTTTAGTAGGATAGTTGGGCTATTGGGTTTACTCTACATCCGTTGAATTTTGTTTTTTAAAACAAAAATGAATCCACAAGCTAGTTTGGCATCAAAACGAATCAAATATATCAAACAAATTAAACAAAACGCATGGAATTTTTCCGGGCTGGAAAAACAAATACAAAAACTTAAAAAAGAAAAGATAGAAGATACTCACACTGGATATTATCCTCTACAAAGATATCCGAATTAATTTGAAGAATTAACGTCTCTTTCCAAGTCAAAGCGGGAGAATAAACTTTAAAATTCAGCAACAAAATTACACTAACATTACCAAGCAGTATTCCAAATCAATCAACTCGAGAAGAACACCACGGCTTTCTAAATGAAAAACCCGCCAGTTCCGGGAGGAAAAAAAAAATATCACGCTGTTTTAGGCACAAGAAGAGTAACAAGGAATTAGAGACAGTACCTCCCTCCATTCGTTGCCGAAATCTTGGCCGTTGATTCAGCACTTTCCCAATCGAACGGTCATCGCCTCACTCACCTTAATCTTCAATCCAAAAAAACCCTAGGGTTAGCCATGGAAGTTCGAACTCAATCACACAGTTCACTCCGAAATGAAATCAAAGACAAGAACACCCCAAAAACAGCAAATGAGAAACCCTAGTTCACTCACCTACTAATTCTGAGCTCCCAATTTGAGTAAAAGAGGACAGCAACAACGAACGCTACTGTGGAATCGAAGAATAGAGGAGAGAGAAAGCTAGAGAGACAGAGAGAGAGAGAGAGAGTTGTCTTCGATTAAGCGCTGAGAAACAAAAAAGCGAAAATGCTAAGCAGAGAGAGAGAGAGAGGGCAAAAAAGAAAAATCAAAATGAGCAATTACGATAAAATTTAAAAAACAAAAATCGTGTGCAATCTAGGATCTACGGTTGAGAATTCAACACGTGTAGTGATCCGAACAGTTGAACAAAGGTGCCTCGGCTGCGTCACAGGCATCAATTGTCAAAAGTTTCGCCTCAGCTGATTGGGCCTTGACGGATATTCTGTTACCGACCCGGTGAGATTAGGTTTTGATTTATCTTTTGTGTTTTATTAGCAAATTTATGACAGAAGGACAATGTCACATGGTGGACACGTGTCTACGTATTACTGGCTGGCACAGAATCGGAAGAGGTTAGCCCTTCAGGGTGCAAACTATTATATACACCCAATAGTTTATGCTCCCGAATTCATGAAAGGGCCACCTTACATTGCCATGTCATCGAATATAATTCTGAGAAAATCTAAAATTATTAATTAGAATATTTTTGATTAAAAAATGGGGCAGTTATTTCTCTATGGGAGCCCACGCAGCAGTGCTGCCGTTAACCGTTTTCCCTCCTTATTTTTATTTTTTTTGAAATCAGTTTGACAGTTATTCTCACTAATGGGTTATGCTGCAACAGAACAGCAAGGAGGTACCGAATTGCAGTGGTGATGAGATTATGGATTCATTGCTTCTGGTTATTTTTCCTGAAGTTTAATAGTAGACTATTTTATATGAAGTTTGAAGGTGTTTTCGTTGTCTATTATCCGTATTCTAAATGGACAAGAGCATTGTTCAAGATAGAGTTGACGATTGTGGCGATTGCTCCGTTTCTAAAAGTTTAATTCATAAGTTGTGCAATTACTGAATGTTGCTATACATACAAACATATATATATATATATATATATATATATATATATATATATATATATATATATATGTAACGCCCCCCATCGCTAATGTCTTATTATTCTAACTTAACCACAAATTTGTTATTAATTGCAGTGAAAGGTTTTTAATTTGATCGGAGGCATTACCGTCGTTCCGTAGTGGAACAAGGCTTTCTGATTCACTAAACCTTAGAATGAAATAAGCATTTGTTCCCTTATACAGTCCATCATATACGTGATAACTTAGCGTAATAACACTAGGCATTTTATTCCTAAAGTTTCAAAAGAATAACAAATAAAGTGCAAACCGACCATCACTGTGAGCGTTGGCTAACTAATGTTCAGTAAATCTCCGTTGTTTGCTACTTCTTGGCTTATCAAGAGGACGGTGGTTCATTGCTTCCTATACCTAAAACAGAAAACATAAAAACGTTTGAATGATGAGTCGAAACTCAGCACGTATATTCCTATGCAGTAAAATAAGTTTTATGTGAAATTAGTTGGTTCGGCCGCATTTCAAAACATTTTACTTTACAAACAGGAGAGAGACAATGTACAAGTAAAATTGATTTGCTGATTATTATCTGGAAGTGGACCCCTTGGTCGATGTACGTCTTGAAACGATCATACTTTAGGTGCTCACCCCCTAGGCCGATCGAGACGCCTGAGTTGACGCCGCGTGCGGGTATACTGAAGGGCAGAAGCCCTAATGATTAGTCATTGGGTGGGGCCACTTGTTTATGTGAGAAAACACTGTAGAAATTGGTTCATTAAATGAATCTTATATTAATTATCATTGTTGAGAAACATGTGAGTTTTCGAAGAGCACAGACAATGTACGTACTTGGTCCTTGAGATTCTTTCTCCTTTATAATGGAAAGTGTGCATTGGCAGCTTGAAGCGATTGAGGTGGCATCATTCCTGCTTCAAATATGTTATTTTTTTCGATTAGTATCGATTAACAAATTTTATTAATTTCCTGACTGATTAGATAATTAAAATTCCCTTAACCTCCCTTATTCTTATTAGCCTTACGATTATTACAAGTTTAATTGCGTCCAATCTCATTTTTCTCTCTTTAAGGATGTTGACGCTCGTTTAATAATTGTCATGACCAGATAACGATGGGGCTTGCCTTGGATTATTAATGTCACAGTCATTGACACCTTCATTCGAATTATTATTATAAACTCGTTAATGTTGTGTACTTGGTTTTGCTTCCTAAACTTAATTATTGTTGTTGTTGTTGTTGTTGTTGTTGTTATTGTTGTTGTTATTATTCTTATTCCTATTATTATTACAGTCATCCTTAGTACCTCCATTGTTATATAGCCATTATTATAAGAATTATTTTTGTTAGTCGCAGTGATTTTTCCCAGATCAAGGGGTTTAAGACATTTGAGTTTGGTGTACAATCCTAGACTTATTTTTCCATATCAAGCTCATGCTTTTAGCCCAAATCGAGATGTCTTCGCTTCGTTGACCCCCAACAGACCTTGATTACCATTTACCAAGTTTGAACAGTATGAATTGTATCACCCTGAGTACCCTTAACTACAAATCACTTTGCATTCCTATTTTAAGTCCCAAAGCACTTAAATAATTCGCCCATGCTAATTCCATCTCCTTGTTCTTACTATTAAATTCAACTATAACAGTCATCCTTCACAATCACCTAAATTGCATTACGATTCCCATCCAAGTTTATACACTTAATCCGATTCCAATTCTTTTAACTCAAGCTCATTCTTGGCATCTCACAATTCTAATATCAAGTACTAATTTCTTTCAAAATTACAAGGTAATTCCTCTAATATCACTAAACCGAGGTCACTCAAGAGTTTCTCACAAGCTTTACATCCGTCTTGATATCTTCCATAAACTGTCCATATTTTTTGCCATTAATGTTAATCACCACCTTGCATGTTTACTACCTTCACCAAGTTATTAGCACTCAATTTCAACAAATTTTCCAAGCACTGGCGTACTCAATTACGCAGTTAACTACAACTCACGACCATCATAAAATTAAAATACGGTCCCCACCTCAACTTAAACATCCATCTTAATAACAACTCCACCTATTCAAAATTCACATTCTCATTGATTCCATTTAATATTTATCAAAATATGCCAAAACATTACTAAAATGGCATGAATAATAAACATCCAACCTTCATCCCCCATATTCATTCTCAAACTCAACTTGCCAACACAAATCAAGTCATCGATTAAAGCCAAAGAAATCACAAATCAATGCTCCCAATAATTAAATTCATCACCATTCACAAAAGTTCAAGCATAATCCAATCGAACCCAATTTAGAAGGAATTAGGGTTTCACACCTTTCACACCCAATTGGAGCTTGAATCAAGCAGAGGAAATTGATGAAGTTGTCAAGTGGTGGTGGCTGGCTCTGCGGTCGTCGACGGTGGGGTTGCTGGCTGGGGATGAGGGCGGCGTGCGGCGAGGCAAAGGGAGAGCGTCGGGCAGAGGACCGGGTAGAAAATGGGGGTCGCTGGGAAAGAAAGAAACAGAAGAGAGACAGGGGTCTATTCGGGTTTGTGAGGCAGCCGATGGTGGCAAGAGACACCGGCAGCGACGTCAACGGCCGGCGAGCAGTGAGGGGCCGGCGACACAGAGAGCAGGGGTTGTGGGATTTTCAGTCGGGGGGGTGTCGAGGTAGAGAGAAGGCAGAGGAGAGTTTGAGAGTTTTGGGGGGTTTGTTTTTGGGTTGAACCCGACTTATGTTGGTTTGAATTTTTTTTCCCCCTCTTAGTGTAATTGTTTCTCAAATTGGTGGTCTTTCAAATAACTATTTATTTAGCATTTGAAGGATTTCTTAAGAGTATGATCAAGCCGCGTTTGAAGCCACGTCATCGTTTCAACCTACAATGCACACACACACACACACACACACACACACACACACACACACACACACACACAGATATATATATATAGAAAATGTTGAATTGAAATGCGGTGCCTAACTTGATTAATTTATCATTAAGATGATTCAATGTAATTAAAATAAATATTAGGTTCAGGTTGTTACAGCCTTCCCCCCTTAAAATAAATTTCATTCTCGAAACTTGCAGTTTTAAAGAAACTTTTACCGTACTGGAAACTCTAGAAGTCATAATTGTGAGATATGATGACATCATGTGGATCTGAAAGATATTTTTTGAGTTGTGAGATGTGAAAGACGTATACATGTTCTAGTTCTGTTGGTAACTGCATCTATAAGCTACAGGGTTTTACTCCTCAATGATTTCATAAGGCCCGATATATCCTGGGCTCAGTTTGCCTATCAATCTCACAGTGGTATGAACTACTGAAATTCAACTTGGTCGCAATTGCTTTTTGCAGAGCTTGCCAAAATAGGGGTTCAAACTTTTGGTCTCCGTAAAAGGTTGTAGGTATGAATTAATATAAAAATATTTTTCTAAATTCTGCAGTGAAACGGACAAAGTTTCTTTTGAAAACTGACCATTTTCCAGGCTTAAAACCTTACATTAAATCCCTGCATTGAAACTAAGTACAAAAGGAGGCCAAATCAAACTCAACGGCTACACGCCGAAGATCACAACTCTACGGGCCATACGCCCTGAGTAAACCATTCCATAAAGTTCAATAGTAGAAGAGAAATGAAAAGTACAACTCAACGGATCACACATCCGGAGTACTAGGGTTGCATCCCAAAATAAATGATACGCATTGCAAGACTTCAGTAATAAACTTATGCAGGCTCATCTTCTATCTGTGCACGTACGACCCCTTTTTCGAAGCGAATTGTGATTTCAACTTCGCATGCATATATCGACTTCTACCTGTCACATCGAAAACCTGAGGAAAATTCTTGAATCATATCAGTGGTGATTGTTCTGTGCCCTCTCAATTTGGTTAAGTAGTTATAAGTTTGACTTACTGATCAATGTGTGACATATCAAATGAAGTAAGAAAGAATATTGGCGACCACTTAAAATCAAGCAAGAATGGATTCAATATTTAACAAGTTCCAAGGACATGGTGGACGATGCTGGAAATAGATATGAACACTCTTAAGGAACCACTAACTTTTAAAAGTTTGAAATTAAAGAAGAAGCAGATAACATTGAAGAAGGCAACGTTTAATAATGGAACAATTCAATCAAACATAAGAGATGATAGAAATTACAGAATTAATGCAAAAGACAAATGAATTAGCAAAGTTTAGTATGCTACCTAAAATCTTTTATACAAATGCTTGGGTTGAAAAAGATAAAATGAGAAAAAGACGACACCAATACGTAAATCGAAATGATTAAGGGAGAAGTTGACCAATAACTAAAAGTATTAAGAATCGTTGTCGATATATGATTTCTAATGAAATGGACAGATGGCCGATTTCGAGATGATGGGTAATTAAAATATTACTGCGATGTAGACGGAATGAAGATAACTAGTAGTGTAAATAATTTAAGAATGGGGGGGATGAGAAATAAACAATCCGATCATTGGTTACATAGGAACCAATACATTGCACATAAATCCAAAACCAAACTAGTAGTAAAATGACAATCTATACAGTGATTGAATGTTAAGGCTAGGTAAACTCACGTTGCTATTGAAATAATGGTCGTGAAAAGTAAACTGAACTGAAGCAGTTAATAAAGGCAAGAGCGAAAGCAGAAGGAAGGTAAGAGAAAAAGCAAGAGGGGCGTAACCTATCTTAATGACAAGGTTTCCTAATGAAAATAAATGTCATGAGAAAATTCAATGAGGGAAAGAATATGAAATGAAGGATGGTTGCTTGCCGAGCTTAATGTGAACAGGAAGGGATTACAAATTAGATTATGTTATTGCATACCAAGGGGTGTTAGCTCTAGGGGTAATTATGACAAGAAGGGTCTAATATTAGCTCACCAAGGTCACAGTAAACTCATTTGCATCAATACAGGAATGTAGATTATGTTTTCAAGGGTTGACATAATCAAAAGAAAGTTATCTGAGTTTCAATTGGTATGCAATCTCTCACAAATCTTATTACTCCCCAATTCTCTATCGTTGTACTTGAAGTTGTGTTCCAGTAATGCTCTTTTGAGTTTAACATCTCAACCTCATAAAACCATTAAGAATCCTTCCATAGGGTCCATGCAACATGCAGATATATATGTTCAACTCACCACTTCCAATTCCTTATCAACACAAACTGTAATGCGTCAACAAGTGCCCCAAGGCCAATCCCAATAGCCATTGTACTTATTATGCTTCCCCAAGAATGATTTGTCTCAAAATCTTATTTACTCCTGACGAACATATAATTTATGACTTTTAGAATTTCCAATGTACAAAAGCAATGAACCCATGGACATATTTGGCATATCATCAAGTCTTTTTCTTATAGCTTCACTTCTGTAGATTATCGTCTTTCACCAAAACAAGCATACTCCAAATTGTAGACTGTCACCCTCGCTACTTTGTTGAATCCAATGTCTAGGTACCCTTTCTTCTCACTCTTTCCTTTTATTTCATTGCATCATTTTTTTTCCCTCAGTCTTTGTTAATCTTAAAGAGCTTGCTTGCCAAATCACTTAATGTTCCATAAGGTAAGATTTTCCCCACTTAATTTATTTTACACAATCCAATGAACATAGCTTGACCCATTAGTACCCATGACCTAATCCAACATAATAGAATAGAACCTCATATGAATCTTTTGGAACTAAAATTCATCCCTAGTAATCTCCGGATGTCCTTAGAGATTGTTTTAACCTCATAATAAGGGTGGTCATTATCGGCTCAACCACTCTTGCAAAGATATTTCTTTATCGGTTATAAAGGACCAGCATGTAAGCTGAATGAATGAAAGGATGAGGATTCGTAATGCGAGAGGCAAGGCATATAAATTTTTGATCAGGAAGGCAAGGCATATAAATGACCGGCATATACAAGACATGCAGTTGATTCACGATGGTCATGGTAGTAAAGTAAATGATCGATGTTATAGAGTTGAGAGGAAGTATTAAGTATTAAAGGTGAAGAAAGCTAACAGATTATCAAAGAGACTTTTGAAAGTCCTACGTCCCCATATGTGAATAAAAAGACGAATATGAGGGTTAAAACCACCAGAAGGAAAATTTCTGTAGCATGGGTGGGCATATAAACTCCGAAACCGCTGGCAGATAGAAATAGCACAAATCATTGTTCATCATTCATAACAGGATTTGCCATAACCTTAGCCTGATATATATGATTTGAGTCAAAATTTCTCCTCACTTCCCATGTTTCCTTCATAAATTCATTAGATATAGAATTCCATCTCAAAAAGTCATTGAACTCAATAGAAGCTATTAAGCTTAGTAAACTTGGTATTTCCTTTGAAAGACCCATAATGGATTCAAAGCTCATTAACAGGCTCCCAGGTGCAGGAATAGATCTCTTTGATAAAACATAAAATGATAACTATAAAGTAAGGCATATAACTGTGTCATGTGAGGGGTAAACTAATGATGTAGCAATATGACCTTTAAACTTCACATGCTTGTTTATTGAATCGAGCTTCAATACAATCAACAGGCGAGTAAACCGACCAACGATTATTTTAATGGTTACGGTTTAAAAATAGAGGTCGAGAATTCGATCTATGGTACAGCAGGTTGGTGTTTTTATCAGTGGCTTAATATAATCAAATTTCGAAACGCCTTATCCCTTCCTTATTTCCTTCTTCACCATCATCACTTGACAATTAACTTATGGCATACCCTTATACCATCACATCATACACCTACGTATGTACCTTTTTCTTTTCATTCAATCCTCACCAAAGACTCATTTAAAAATACTTAAGGCAACCAAATCCAGCTTAAGCTTCACCTAACCATTTACCCTTAAATCACATGTCCGTGACATGAACACTTACATATATGAGTGATAACTATCATCAAAACTTATTTAAACATCATCAAATTAATACATTTAGACACTAATGAATCAACATAGCTAACTTCAGCACCATTCAAGCCGTAACCCTTAATCCATCAAGTTCATGGCTACGCTCATTCATCCAACATACATTTCACTTTAATTAGCACATTCAACTTGTTTAAATACCCATAAGGCAATATAATTGTAATGGACATAATTAAAACAAAACTTATTCAAGAACTTCTAAATCACCATATTCATGGCTACACATTGCTCCAATCACTGGTTAATCCATTAATTGCATTCAATTTTCAGTAAAATTATTCTACACCTCCTTAAATCAATACCACTAATCTTAAGTGTCACCCAAATATTTAAACCCTAAATCACTATGCTTAAGACATTAATACTTCCACATACAACACATGTATCTCGATACTTTCATTCAAATATTCAATAACAACATCAAGGTAAAAGCTCCATGGAAGGCCATGAGTATTCGTTTCCCCTTAAATGATCTTACTTTGGCCAATAGTACACTAAATTACTCCATGATAAATTTTTCTCAATATATTTCCTTGCATCAATATCCACAATCCCCCAATATTCATTTAACAGTATTTACTCCTTAGCTTGATACATACCATCCACATAATGTCAGGTAGCACTACATAAGTTGCTGAATTGCCAACACCGAATTCATTATACTAAAACGGTAATTGTAAATCACCCCCAATGTTGTGATAGGCCCTCAAACATTCATATTATTGCACAATTTGAACGATTATTTCATAATGATGCAACCCATGAATATGGCTGCATAATACATTTCCCCTGTCTAGCAAGTTAAACGTGGTTTGGCACCGCATTAATAGCATAAAAGTGTGCAGACTTTACTTTCTTACCATGTTTTAAACCTCACAATGCACAAGCATTAAGTCTTTTCAACACTCCTTAATAAAACCTCCAAATTGAAAATGTCCTGGTAACTCGAACGGCAACCCAAGATGCCCCAAGATTTGCGATAAGCTTAGTATATGTCCTTGGAATACGTACGTCACCATGAAGTTACCAAGAAGTTGATCGAATGGTTCTCCACTCTACTTTGATAGCTATGAAATTCCTAATCTATTATTTAACTACGTTGTTGGTCCTAACAGCAAATGATGAAGGCTGGATAAGTGTTTGCTAAAACACTCTCATGATGCACGGATACATATGGACTATTTGGCTAACATCTCGTTTCACTAATCCAACCTAACTCATAAACATCCCCATAGCTCACAATAGTGCTAAACCTAGCCCTGATACCATAACTGTAACGTCCTCAATCGCTAATGTCTTATTATTCTAGCTTAACCACAAATTTGTTATTAATTGCAGTGGAAGGCTTTTAATTTGATCGGAGGCATTACCGCCGTTCCGTAGTGGAACAAGGCTTCCTGATTCACTAAACCTTGGAATGAAATAAGCATTTGTTCCCTTATGCAGTCCATCATATACGCGATAACTTAGCGTAATAACACTAGGCATTTCATTCCCAAAGTTTCAAAAGAATAACAAATAAAGTGCTAAACAACCATCACTGTGAGCGTTGGCTAACTAATGTTCGGTAAATCTCCGTTGTTTGCTACTTCCCGGCTTATCAAGAGGACAGTGGTTCATTGCTTCCCATACCTACAACAGAAAACATAAAAACGTTCGAATGATGAGTCGAAGCTCAGCACGTATATTCCTATGCAGTAAAATAAGTTTTATGTAAAATTAATTGGGCCAGCCGCATTTCAAAACATTTTACTTTGCAAACAGGAGAGAGAGAATGTACAAATAAAATTGATTTGCTGATTATTATCTAAAAGTAGACCCCTTCATCGACGTAGTCTTGAAACGATCATGCTTTAGGTGCCCAACCCCCAGGTCGATCGAGAAGCCTGAGTTGACGCCGCGCGCGGGTATACTGAAGGGCATAAGCCCTAATGATTACTCATTGGGCGGGCCCACTTGTTTATGTAACAAAACACTGTAGAAATTGGTTCATTAAATGAATCTTATATTAATTATCATTGTTGAGAAATACGTGAGTTTTCGAAGAGCACAGGCAATGTACGTACCTGGTCATTGAGATTCTTTCTCCTTTATAATGGAGAGTGTGCATTAGCAGCTTGAAGCGACAGAGGTGGCCTCATTCCTACTTCAAATATGTTATTTTTTTCGATTAGTATCGATTAACAAATTTTATTAATTTCCTGACTGATGAGATAATTAAAATTCCCTTAACCTCGCTTATTCTTATTAGCCTCATGATTATTACAAGTTTAATTGCTTCTAATTTTATTTTTCTCTCTTTAAGGATGTTGAGGCTCGTTTAATAATTGTCATGACCGGATGACGATGGGGCTTGCCTTGGATTATTAATGTCACAGTCATTGACACCTTCATTCGAATTATTATTATAAACTCATTAATGTTGTGTACTTGGTTTTGCTTCCTAAACTTAATTATTATTGTTGTTGTTGTTGTTGTTATTGTTGTTGTTGTTGTTGTTGTTGTTATTCTTCTTCTTATTATTATTATTACAGTCATCCTTAGTACCTCCATTGTTATGATAGCCATTATTATAAGAATTATTTTTGTTAGTCGCAGTGATTTTTCCCAGATTAAGGGGTTTAAGACATTTGAGTTTGGTGTACAATCCTAGACTTATTTTTCCATATCAAGCTCATGCTTTTAGCTCAAATCGAGATGTCTTCGCTTCATTGACCCCCAACAGACCTTGATTACCATTTACCAAGTTTGAACAGTATGAATTGTATCACCCTGAGTACCCTTAACTACAAACCACTTTGCATTCCTATTTTAAGTCCCAAAGCACTTAAATAATTCGCCCATGCTAATTCCATCTCCTCGTTCTTACTATTAAATTCAACTATAACAGTCATCCTTCACAATCACCTAAATTGCATTACGATTCC
The DNA here is from genome assembly GCA_029747015.1 of Carnegiea gigantea. Taxonomy (NCBI): domain Eukaryota; kingdom Viridiplantae; phylum Streptophyta; class Magnoliopsida; order Caryophyllales; family Cactaceae; genus Carnegiea; species Carnegiea gigantea. The sequence goes on along the minus strand of JAKOGI010000350.1, from coordinate 395,275 downwards.
TATCCAAGTTTATACACTTAATCCGATTCCAATTCTTTTAACTCAAGCTCATTCTTGGCATCTCACAATTCTAATATCAAGTACTAATTTCTTTCAAAATTACAAGGTAATTCCTCTAATATCACTAAACCAAGGTCACTCAAGAGTTTCTCACAAGTTTTACACCCGTCTTGATATCTTCCATAAACTATCCATATTTCTTGCCATTAATGTTAATCACCACCTTGCTTGTTTACTACCTTCACCAAGTTATTAGCACTCAATTTCAACAAATTTTCCAAGCACTGGCCTACTCAATTACGCAGTTAACTACAACTCACGACCATCATAAAATTAAAATACGGTCCACACCTCAACTTAAACATCCATATTAATAACAACTCCACCTATTCAAAATTCACATTCTCATTGATTCCATTTAATATTTACCAAAATATGTCAAAGCATTACTAAAACGGCATGAACAATAAACATCCAACCTTCATCCCCCATATTCATTCTCAAACTCAACTTGCCAACACAAATCAAGTCATCGATTAAAGCCAAAGAAATCACAAATCAATGCGCCCAATAATTAAATTCATCACCATTCACAAAAGTTCAAGCATAATCCAATCAAACCCAATTTAGAAGAAATTAGGGTTTCACACCCTTCACACCCAATTGGAGCTTGAATCAAGCAGAGGAAATTGATGAAGTTGTCAAGTGGTGGTGGTGGCTGGCTCTGCGGTCGTCGACGGTGGGGTTGCTGGCCGGGGACGAGGGCAACGTGCGGCGAGGCAGAGAGAGAGCGTCGGGCAGAGGACCGGGCAGAAAATGGGGGTCGCTGGGAAAGAAAGAAACAGAAGAGAGACAGGGGTCTATTTGGGTTTGTGAGGCAGCCGGTGATGGCAAGAGACACCGGCGGCGACGTCGACGGCCGGCGAGCAGTGAGGGGCCGGCGACACAGAGAGCAGGGGTTGTGGGATTTTCAGTCGGGGGGGTGTCGAGGTAGAGAGAAGGCATAGGAGAGTTTGAGAGTTTTTGGGGGTTTGTTTTCGAGTTGAACCCGACTTATGTCGGTTTGAATTTTTTTTTCCCTCTTAGTGTAATTGTTTCTCAAATTGGTGGTCTTTTAAATAACTATTTATTTAGCATTTGAAGGATTTCTTAAGAGTACGATCAAGCCGCGTTTGAAGCCACGTCGTCGTTTCAACCTACAATGCACACATACATATATATATATATATGTATGTATAGAAAAAGCTGAATTGCAATGAGGTGCCCAACTTGATTAATTTATCATTAAGATGATTCAATATAATTAAAATAAATGTTAGGTTCGCGTCGTTACAATATATAATATATATATATATATATATATATATATATATATATTATATATATATATATATATATATGTATGTATGTATGTATTTGTTTGCTTTCTATAATGTTCTTGCTAAATGAGTTGTTGTCGTTTTGGTTTTTTGGTAGCTTTGTTTGCAGGGGAAGCTTTGGATATTATTGTTAATGAAGGAGATGACATCGTTTCTGGTGAGTGTGGTATGTTTTTAGTAAGGTTCATTAAATCATATGCTAGTTATGTGCAGATGTAAATTTGACATGTTTCACAATTTGCTTTGCATAAGTTCACTGCGGACGTGAGGATTGTTCACTTTAAAATATGATGGGTGTTTCTCAGCAATTGTTTACTAGAAATGTCACTTGGATGTGTGAGTCATTCACTAAGTAAGGTTCATTGAGTGGCAGTTTTATTCGCTTCACTAAGCATTTGAGGAAGGTTCGTTGAGGAAGGTTCATTGTGTATATGTAAATGTCACTGAGTTCACTAGTTACTGCGCATTAGTTCCCTAAGGATTTGGGGAAGGTTCACTTTAAAGCCTTACTCAGTGAAGACCTTATGAAATATTGTGCTGTTTGGTATTTCTGCATGTTGAGTATTTACTTTGCATTAGTTCACTATGGAGTTGAGGAAGGTTCACTTTAGAACCTGCATGGTATTAAAAGTACATAGAATATAGAAGCGCACCCTAAAACTTCTGCTATTTACTGCTTTTTGGGCAAGTTCACTGAGTTCTTAAGTTAAGTTGATTGAGTAACTAAGCTTATAATTCCACTTTAAATTGAATAATGTTTCATGGTTTTCATGAGTGTGTTCACATTGTCGTTTGCATTCGTTCACTAAGGAATTGAGGAAGGTTCACTTTAAACCTTGATTGGTGTTAACACTGAATACAACATACAAGTGCACCGTACAACTACTGCTACTCAATGTTTTTGTGGTTATATTAGTTGGTAATGGATGTATTACCATTTATCGTGTGTGTTGTAATTCTATGATTGCCTTTATTGTTGTGCTATTTTTGTAGGTAATTATTCATTATAGACATAACTAATATTCACTGAATATGTTTAGTATGTAGTTTAGGATGTGGGTTCAGTAAACAGGATATTGTTGAAACTGAACCTTTGCAAGAAGTGTTGGTTGGGGTTGATGCTAGCTCAAAACGTGAAGCATTTCACATCTACAATGACTATGCATGCAGGGTTGGATTTAGTGTTTGGTATTCAAAGATACGTCATAGATGTAAATCCAAAGGAGAAGGCTTATGCATGTGCCAGTTTTGTTGTTGGAAAGCAGGATTCAAGCAAGATAAAGGTCAACATCACAAGGATCATACGAATGTAGATGTGAGGACAGGTCCTCACATTGCAAAGCGTTTATTCAGTTTCATGCTGATAAGGATGGTAAATGGATTGTTACTCGGCATGACACTGATCATAATCATGCTTTGTGTAGTCCAAGTAAGCGGCATTCATTGCCTTCACATCGAGAAGTATCTGAGGAGGATATTTTATTTGTTAAACAACTTAGAGAGTCGGGAATAGGTGTTGCTTATGCATATCGTGTGCTTAAGAAACAAGCTGGGGACTCTCCTTCTTTGGGATATGGTTTGTGATACGTATATAGCAAGTTGTCACAATTGAAGGACAAAACATTTGATGGTGGAGATGCGCACTCACTAATTAAAATATTTAATAGGCGTCTCAAGTATGAGAATGATTTCTTTTCTGCATTTGAGCTTGATGTGAGTAATTATTTAGTAAGTTTTTTTTTTTTGGCGGGATGAGCAAATGTTGGATGATTATATATTGTTTGGAGATTTGGTTATGTTTGACACAACGTATCGAACAGACAAGTATGATATGATTTGTGCGTCATTTGTTGGGATGAATCATCATTCAAAGAATGTTATGTTTGGTTGTGGGTTGTTGATGAATGAGAAGATAGAGTTTTTTATTTGGTTGTTTAAGACATTCTTGAAGTCTATGGATAGGAAGCATCCAATTACTATGATGACAGATTAGGCATTTTTTATTGCTTCTACAATTAAGTTGGTGTTTCCTCTTGCTCGTCATAGGTTGTGTTGTTGGCATATTATTGAAAATTCAAGGAAAAACATTAGACGCCTTAGATCGTGTGAAGGATTCACTAAGATTTTTAATAGAGTTTTGATGGATTGTGAAACTGTGGATGAGTTTTAATTTTTTTTTGAGAGGTATGTAATTGTTAAAGATTATTACTAGTTGTATAAGTAAATTCAGTATGAATCAGTATTATAAATTAAATATGGTTCACTATTGTATTCCATTGTGTTCACTGAATTATTAAATATGGTTCATTGTTGATTTTTAGAAAATATGTTACCATGCATTAAGAGTGTGCAATGTTATAACTATTATGCCTTTAATTGTGTTCTGATTATTCATCAAAGATGTGTCATGGTTGATTCTTCTTTTTGTTTCTTTTATTGGAACACCGTGCATTTTTGTATTTCCATGAATGGCATATATCATACACCAAAGTTGTGACATTGGCTTGTGTTGTTTTTTAGTTATTGGCATGAGTTCATGAATCTTCAATTTTAGTATTTGTAAGTGCACTACCAACATTGGAATAGGTTTCCAACTTTTAAAGTTAGTTTGGGGTGTTTTGCTTATGATTTGATTTGTATTTTTTAGGATGATGGAAAAGTACGATTGTAATAACAATCGTTGGCTTTGTAACTTGTATACTTCACGTAAAAAATGGTGTTCGGCGTTTTCAAAAGTTTTTTTTTCTAGTGACGTATTATCTTCCTAAAGGAGTGAAACAACAAAGAGATCTTTGAAAAGGAGGCTACGTGTCACAGCTGATTTTTGTGATTTTTATAACATCTTTTGAGATGTTGTATCTGAGTGGAGGAGTAAAGAGAATGGTGAAGATCATAGATGTAGCAAAGGTAATGTAGAAATGACATTTTCTTCAGTAAACATCTTGAAACATGCTATGCCTGCGTATGCTGTTGAAGCTTTCTTGATATTTGAGAAGGAGTTCATTGATGAAGCTGCATATAATTACAAAGCAGTTGAAAGTTCTTCGTGTGCTCTGTCTTTTGAGGTGTGGGGTATTAGGGTTGTAAGGGATTCTCATGGAGTAGATCCATACGAGTTTTGTCATATCGTTACATATAATAGAGATGAAGGTGTTGTTGAATGTACTTGTAAGATGTTTCCGAAGGTGGGGATTTTGTGTTCCTATTGCCAAAGGGTTCTACATGCTTATTGTGTTGAATAAGTGCCTGACCAATACATAATTAGGATGTGGTATAAGGGCATAAAAGATGGTCAAACTCTTGATTTGGGAATATCTAATGGTAAAGAGCATGTAGCTTGCTCTTCGGTTTGGAAGATGCAAATGATAAGGAAAATGAATTCAATTATTACAGCTAGCCAAATGAACAAGAATGCAAGGGCTCATTATGAAAAGTATTGTATAGAACTTAAGAAAGTAATTGCATTTGATGTGGGTTACATATTGATGAAGATGGACAGGGGAAGGATTCGAATTCACTTCCGAATGTGCTAAATCCTCCCGGATCTCATCACAAAGGTGTTAGGAATAAGAGATTTAAGAGTACAGTTGAAAAGAAATGTGATCAATTTAAACGGAGAAAGTCAACGAAGTTGTTAAAGACTGATGTGGGTTCGTCTTTAGCACCACCCCATGTAATATTAAAGTTGATTAATTATTTAAGTTTTTTCCTGTGGGTGTGCTCACTTTTGTTACAGTGAATATTTGCTTTGATGTATGCCTTTTTTAGATTTGTTATATTTTATGTGATATTAAAGTGGTCAGTGATTTTAATTTTCATTTTGTGATATATGAAGAATGGTCCATGTTGTCTAAGTGCTCTTCCGTATACTGGCATAAGTTACTCGCATATGGTTCGATAGGTACATTACTAATAATGTTATTATTGTAATGCATTGGCTTTGTATTGGAGTTGTTATTTACTATATTTTTGATTTAGCAGATTTCATTGTTGACACTTAATCTTTCATCTTCAGCTTCGCACGTTCAGCATCATGTGGGTGAGGTACATATTTTGGTTCATTTACATTTATTTGTTTGGTCATATTTGTATAGGACATTTTAAGTGGGTGTTCAACATTAAGTTTTTCAATGAACAATATTGAATAGTATAGTGAACATTTTAATTGACTCATTGTAGGTTTTCATTTTTATGTAAGGCTCATTTCCATCGTCGTATTTTCACCCGTCTTACTATTCACATCCATCTAATATTGGTACAGGGTTTATACCGATCGCAGCTTCAGCAGTGCTACAACAGTTTCATACTGATAAGTTTCTTGCAGATGCTACTCCTAATGATGAACATTGAAAGTCCTAGTGCGGAGTTAGAGCCCATTTTTTTTTAAATGTTTGGTTCTTATGTATCAGACTAGTATGTATCGAGTTATTGAGACCATATGAGTTGTGGTCTCCACCTATTTCAATGTTGATGTTCCCTTTTAGTATTTATTGTTTATAAGTTCTCTTTGGAGTGTATGCTATAGCCCAAATTATCTCTAGTTATATAAGGTCTTTGTCTGTAATTGTTATTCATGGTAGCATTTTCACATTGTTAATGTATTTTGAATTATATTTTGACACTGTAATGAACATTTTGAAACTGCATAGTGAACAATTCTGTATTTCATAATTGTATATGTTATTATCTCAATTTTTTTTGGGTGTTGTGTCATATGTTTATTTATAATTACTTATTCATTGGACAGACCTTCTTATGTTGTCAATTGGTTGGGATTTTAAGTGCCCATGATTATGTTAACATGTTTCTTTATATTTTTACTAAATTTTCCGTATTTTTGGTGTCGTTTCTTTTTAAGTGAGAGACGATAGTGGACTAAATTGTCTCAATAATGTTCACTTTTCGGAGTGTAAATACAAGTAGTTCATCAAGTCTTCTCCTTTTATTTAGTGCATGTTTTGACAGAGTTCATTATTAGTAACCAAATTTATTTTAATTGATGTATTGGTAAGCATCCAAGTTAATAAGTTGTATATCATAATTTACAAATATGACCAGAGTAATGTGAGCTACGTGGAGTATCATGGTGAACACACAACATCATAATGAACTACATCACTTTGTTCACTATGACTGTCGTGATTGTTTATTGTTTATGGTTGCTGCATATATTCTTCCTAATTTAATCATATTCTATTCCTTTTTTTGTAATGGATGGACTATAATGAACTATATGATGTTGTACAATGAACTAGAATGGTCAGTGCAGCGATTTGTATAGTTTTGTTTTGTATAGTTTAATCTTGAATTATGGTACATGATTGTGCATCATATTGGATAACATCGATACTTAATGGACATCATTGACGTTCGTGCAAGGCATTGTTGCTTTAGGTGCACACATACTTGTATTGAATATAGAAAAGGAAATATTGCAGTTTCACACTATAAAACTTGGACTTCAGGAGCACTCTGTGCACTATGCACGTAGTTTTTAAATTATGATTTAATGCATAACACTGGAGTAGTACTACTGTTGGAGATGTGGCTGTTCTCTTTCTCTTTGGTGGTAGTCTTTTTTGGCTGCCTCTTGGATTTGCACCTATAGGCTATTCACTTCACTTTGTAATATCATTGCTGCATACATTGAACGTAGATGCTTGACAAATTCTTCCTACGTTTTGGCTATGTTTATTGGAGATAATAAGTTTTTAATATGATGTGCTTTTTGAACGTTTGCATATAATATTAGTAATTTAGAGGCTGTAATTGGATTATGGAATCTCTAAGTTACCATGTTTTTCTCAAATCCAGGTATCCAGGACTTGACATTTCCTCCTTGAAATGCCTCCATGTGGCGTATGGCATAAATTCCACAATCATGAATGTTTGTGTTATCTTACTAACATAGAGTCCCAAACATTTGGACAAATCTTCTCACGTCAATTCCTTTTTTTTTGGTCCTCCATCCAATAAGTAGATTGCGAATAGGTTTTTCTGCGCAGAATATGGGGACATATTAATGAATAACATTATTGTCTTTGTGTTGAAGTTAATTAATTATACAAGGCTAAACTCCAACAGCAAGCTTTAGAAGATTACAACAAGTTCAACATGTTGATGCTAATATGAAAAGGCCATGCAACCAAGACAAAGATGCAAAGTTGGGTGCATGGGCATGAATCTTCATGCTAGTTATCATAAAAGGCAACACACAACAGTTTCTCATTGAAGCCATGAACCTTTTTAGCTGAGTGATCATCTAAATAGATGAGTGGCTAATAAAAGTACTGTCCAGGTTAGATTTCAATGGGGCCAACTATGAAACAGTCTCTCTACACTACAAGTGATCATTGCTAAAGTTATCTGAGTTACTAAACTAATGGTGGTAAGTTAAATAACTACTCCTGAAGAGGTCACAGCCCACATAACCGCTAGACTTACTAACAGCTAATATTGAGCCTGCCAATGTAATTGTGCTTACTGACATATCTACATCTTCTCCAAGACTTTGCTTAAGTTAATTAAATCTAAGCCAAGCAACATGGAATGAATTCCCTGGCAAAACTTTTGCCTAAATGCAGATCCCCTCCCCCCCAACCCCTTTTAGTTGTTCATGGGAGATGAAGTTGTCAAAGAAAGGCTATTTGAATATCCCATAGTAGTTGACTTCCATTGTACTCCCCTATTTATGGCAAATCATCAAAATTGGACTCCCCCAACAAAATCATATTCTCCGATATGAGACATGAGTAATTCCAAGGTCCCATTGTATAAATGTTAGGAACACACATGGAGCATCGTGAAAAAAAAACATTTACCATGGCCATTGTGCAGTGCTTAGATATTGATGCAGTCTCTCCTTTGCGATTGTCAAGCACGACCACTTTTTTTGTTACAAGGTCGAATAGATGACAAAAAAGTGGTTGTCTCTAAGAATGGAAAAAAACACCTGCATGTCACATTAAAAGAATCAAGTTATGCATATAAAGGTTTCATTTCCAGTTATGTTGAATATATATTGTGGCAATGATGGACCCGCCAGTGTTTAATGGTGAACTATGGTCACATACAGGATGAAACGCTTCATTAACTGAACATGTTTAGTGTTTCTTATTCATGCTGGTTACTTCTCTGCTTCAAAATATATTGAATGAGATTATTCACAATCTAGGTGGTCACTGGTCATAATATACCCTTTTTCCAAAGTATAATTCGTTCCTGGGAATGTCACTGAATGTTCACTGTCGTCATTCTGCTAGTTCACTATGTAGTTATTGGTTGTTCACAATTTGTAGTGTTGAAGATCTCCGGTAGATTTGAAGTTTCATTCTCTATGGGCAACTGTAAATTCAAAGCACCCAATTAAATGGTATTCAACAACAATGAACTATAAAATAGTTAAGTACATTACATGTATAGTGTATATTTCTTACATAAATAGTTGTGTTGAAGAACATTCTTTTCCTTGTATTGGGATTTCTTCTCCTTTCCATCCAGTTTAAGAGAAGACATAGTACATCCATCACAGAACTCTATAAGTCTCGATTTATCCCGGCCAATGTCTCAAATCCTTCCCTGAATATCCATAATTTCTTATCTTCTTCTTCATGCTCATACTCGAAGAGTTTCTCCCTATATATTATTTTTGAATCATTAGTTCTTTAAGGAATAATATATGATGAGAGCACAATATGAATAACATTGTATGTGTAAAGCATTATACTTATGTTGATGGGTGCAATTCATCTGCTGGGAGAAACGCATAGTCTACTAACAACAACTGTTTAGGAGTCAGCTAATCTCTAGCCTCTCTATAGTCCTTAAGATATGGGGATCTACATTGAAAGGGCATTTCTTTAACCATCCTCTTTGACTGGTGTCTTAGCACCACATGTTTTTCCTTTTTGTTTCCCCGTTTTCATGCTGGCTTCTGGATCTCTTTGGTATTTTTTGCTGTGTTCCGAACATTGATAGCATTTTCATTGGCTTGTTGTAGATGCTGCTCAGAGTTCTGCTGTAACTGACCCTGTAGGATCTGTGTATACTCCCATTCGAGGCTGAAATGATGCAGGTGTTATGTCTCCTGTAGGTCTGGCACATGCTTTCCTTTCAGGTGATATTCCAAGGTTGAAACTTGGAGGACTGCAGGCCATCCTTGTTCTTTGCTCCATTCTTTCTATAGCCATGCTTTCTAGCTTGTCCACTTGTTCTAGAAATTGTGGGCTGCAGTAATACGGATTATATGGGGTCAAATAGTCTCTTACATTATCATTCCCACCTGCTGTGTCAGTACTTTGGGGTTGTGAGCTTTGCGTATGAGTTTGTGTTCTTTTATTTCCCTATTGCGCTGCAGCAGCTGTACTGACGTTCTCCTGCACATGTTGAATTCGTTAATTTGGTGAAGTAATAATTGAATATAACATACTTAGCTTATCGTTATTGAGCAGCAATAAAATTTTATTTTGGATAAAAAGTTATGCTTGGTTTGTTTTTTACACAATGTACTCAAATCTAAATTACTTTGTTATTATAATTATTTCTTTAATTTAATGTGATACTCATGAAAGTTACCTGAAGTGGTTCATCATTGAGATGTACGACGCCAACACATTGTCCATTGCAGTGTGGGCAGTATGGACATCGATTCTCTTTAGTTGTGGTTACCCTGGACATCGCACCAGCTCCTCCTTGTTGAGGTTGGTCTTCTTCCAATTCTTGCATGTAGATCTCCAAATCCACTTCAGCTAAGCGTGGTATTCTTTGGTAGTCAATTCTTGCCATTATCCTACCTTTCCTGTATTCTCCTGCTACTTGTTCCTTTTTGTCTCTGTTTCTCACCTTGTCTATATCCCAATTAATTACAGTTGAAAATTATCTTTCAACCTTTCTTCCTCTGAATTAGACTCTATCCAGGTAGAACAACTGTCATAATAGTTGAGTATTCTATATATTAGAGTTAGTTATGTATATAGTAGGGTGCAATTCTATGGTGTACTCAGGTTTAACACCAATTAAGTTTTATAGTGAACCTTCCTTAATACATTAGTGAACAAATACCAAGTAAATAGTAAACTTACACATAAAAACTAGATATCAGTATTTATTTTATAGTGAAATTGTGAGCTAAATACTGAGTGAACTTTTCTAAATTACTCAGTGACCTCACTTAGGTTTTAGGGTGAACTTCTATGTAGTATGTGGTTTTAATAGTATTCAAGTTTTATAATGAACTTCTTACAATTCCTTAGTGAACTAATGATGAACTCAGAGTTATTGAGTTTGAGAGGTCTTAGATTTATATAAACATACTTCCGTGCTCAGTTTTATCACTTGACTTTAGTGACAGTGAGAAATGTGCATTTTGAGGCGGATTTCTTAGCAATATTTCAGAACTTCTCTCAATTCCTTAGTGAACAAATGCAAATTAAATAGTGAACTATTAGACAGCACAACAGTTTATATACTCTTCACCGGATAAGTTTTTAAAGTGAACTTTCCTTAATTCCTTAGTGAACTTATGCAAATTAAATCGTGAATCTCATCCACAAAAACAGTAAACAATATTATTTTTAAAGTGCAATTTTATGCTGCATTTAGTTGTAATACCCATCCGATTTTAAAGTGAGCATTCCTCACTTCATCAGTGAACTTATGCAAAGTTAATTGTGAAACAAGTACAATTTGCATGTGCACATAAGTAGCATATTTCTCAATGAACTTTACTCATGTACTCAGTGAATTGTGTAAAACTGTTATTGAATACATCTTATTCAGTGTATTATGCAGCCATGTAAGTGAAATTTATATTGAACTTTACTCAATTACTCAGTGAACTCATCCAAAAAAAAACCAATGATCATTTTAAGTTTGAGAGTGTTCTTCCAATGTTGCATTAAGTTATCGTGCCAATCAGGTTATAAAGTGAACATTATTGAATTCATCAGGGTACAACTCCAAAGCAAATAGTGTAACAAGAAAAATTTACACACACATAGCAGTTGCATGTTTTCAGTTAACATATTCATTTACTTAATGAATAAATTAAAAGTCCATAGTGAACATCACTCATTTACTCAGTGAACTATTTCAAAGTCCATAGTCATTGGTTACATACAAATGTAATAGGCTGATAATGGTATATACCATTAGGAATAGCAGCGATCCAGTAAAGAATATGCTCTTGTCTTTTTTTCATTCTACCACTGCATCGTTCAGGCACTTTAGTGCATATTTACACCAATTGTATTTTTGGATTTCATCGATATTCCTCAAATACTTCACTACCTGGAAGTGGCAAGTGCCATTTGCATTGGGGGTCCAGCTCTTTCGACATTCCATCTTCTTCTTCACAGTTCTAAAAACTCTATGTCAGCATCTGAACTCTACCCTTCAATAATTTCGTGTTCTCTCAATTGTAATCCTAGTGTTGCATATACATCTTCTTCATCTATTAGGAGTTTACCATTGTCTAGGTTTAGCGAATTGTCCCAAGGATTATATTTTTCTAATAGCCACCTAGCTAATTTTTTTAGGATTAATTTCGTTCTCATCGACAGAATTCCTCCAAACCCTGTATGCATTATAGCTGACCATTGGTCATAGTCTAGCCTCTCTACTAATGTTAGAAAGCCACCCGGGGCCATTCTATGCATGAGCAGCCCAGTCCATGGTCGAGTTGTTATAACTAAAAGATCTGTATTTGCACTTACGGGTTCTTCAACTTCAAAATTTCTAAATTGGACTTTCTTTCTAGCAGTTGTTTTGGTTCCTTTTTTCATTGTTGGTGGCAAACTGTCTCTATGGTGCTGCTTTCTTTGTTTCTTGCTTGCAGGCTCAGGTTCAGGTGGAACAGTGTATTAAGTAGATTGACCCACCTAGTCATTAATATTCTGTGGCTCTGATTCTTTGTTGTGTACTTTTCCTTGTCTCTCAGCTTCAGCTTCACTGACCAATGTTCTGTAAAACATAGTTGCTGTCATATGTATAACCAGTTTTTTGCATAGCATAATATATCATAGCATAATTTATAATTATCTAATAATGAGTTCATCATAATATGCATTCATGATTCATTTAATTATTGTTCACTTTCTTCTTTAGAATTATTCACTGTCACTAATTTTATCCTTTGTTCCTCACTGACTATACAGGTTCTTAGGGTTAGTTCACTATTTTTGTGTTTTTCGTTCACTTTGTTTTTCAACAATTCATATTTGCAATATCCCCACCAAAACAAGCCACACAACATGCAAAGGTCTTTGTAATTTCGAAACTGAATCTTGCCCTAATTCATTCATTTTTTCGCATGCTCTATTGGTTCAATAACAATCAACAACTCACACACTACTTCAATACTGCAAAACTCAAGCTCTTGAACGTCCAATTTGGTGGTTTGTTTTAAACCTTTGAACACAAATTAGATAAACACTTACCTTGATTTTCTCTTATATGTAATGGTAACTCCATATTTTCTTCTACCGTTGTCATTCACTGCATTTTCGGGTTCATTTGCATCTGCTGTCTGCATGGATTCTTCTCCATCTTTCGCGGTTGCTGGGATCACAACTGATGCACTTTTGATGCTCTTCAAAGTGGAGATTTTTGCTTGAGATTAGGTGATTTGTTGCGTTGCTGGTGGAAGAAATTGAGTAGAGGTAGAAGTCGGGTAGAGGGAGGAGTGTTGGTGAACGGAATTGATGGTGGAATCGAAATCGTATTTGATGGTTATAGTGATGAGTTGCTCCATTTTCTTGCCGTTGCTGCTACTGGCGGGTCGTGGGCAATTTCTTTTTTTTTGTTTTTTTAAAAATTTATTTTGTGTCTTACATGACATTTTTTGTCCATGTCAGTGTGGGAGTATATACTCCAAGGTCTGCAATAAATATATTGTTTAGGAGGATGTTCGTATCTAATCATGGGCAATGGGCATTGATTCAAGCAATTTGGGCCATTGGATTTGTTGGGTTTTTTTGTCCAAATGATTTTTGAAATTTTTAGGTTATTTTGGTGAAACATTCACTTTCCTTCGATTTAAAGGCTAATTTCTTAAGCAAAATGATGCCTCTTAATCTTCATTTTCCTCTTGAAGGGGAAAAAGGATTAATAATCTTTACAAAAGATGGCGATCCAACGTTTGGCATTTTTTTCAAAGTGAGTATTTTGTCACTAATTTTAAAATATTTTCTAATATTATCTGTAATAGTCCTGGTCAATTATATTAATAAAATGGGGTTATATAAATCTCGTTGGTAAGATTATGTCAGTTAGAGTAGCTCCTTTATTGAATGTCTTGACTGTAGGCTTATATATTGTGTCAACTTTCATTGTTGAATATAGAAACTAAAAATAGATATAAATAATGAATTGCATTGATTGAAGAATTTGCATTAGAGACTATTAAAAAAAAAAGAATTTGCATTAGAGATTAATGTTAAGGAATACATATTCTAAACTGAACAAAATAATTTACCGGGAAGATTGGCCTTCCCCAAATTAATAATCGGGAAGAACGGGGTGAGGGTGAGGGGATGGACACAGAAGAAGAAACTACTACGTTAGAGCTAACCAAATTTAACATGTCACTAAATAAACAAGACTAGTTAGGCTTTGGAAAATTGATATCAAAATTGCAATGCTCTTCAAATATGGGTAGGAAATCTAGGGGAACCAAGCATTTCTCCTTTGTATAAAGCTTCTCTTGAACAAGGCTTGATGCTAAAAGTGGAAGGCTGTCCAAATTGACCTTTTTATCGCTTTTCTGCACACACAAAATTCAAAAATTCATTACCAAAGTGAACATCACAAAAACATGCTTGATTTTCAATTAGATTATCAAATCTCACTAATTGAAATTTCCCACACATATTGATGATATATTTCAAGGACTACGGAAAGATATTTCTATGGCTTCTAAAAGTAATAAGATTTGTCCTTTTACTTCTAATATTTGCTAGATTTGCCTGCTTTAGCATTATATAATGCTATTTCGTCACACATCACTAGTGTCCATGAACAATTAACATGACTCATTTCTAATTCTTCCGAGTGCCTACTTCAATCCTTAAAACTCATTCATATTGGAATTGAAAGTAAACTGATTTATAATTCCCCGATTCATAATAAGTCAAGACACCCCGTTTCTCAGACCTAAACATATAGTGATAAAGTAGTGCTAAATATTTACAAAGTTACATGACATGGGTAAATTTTAATATTCCCAAAAAGATACTTGAATTTTTTGTAAGCTAGAATTCATAGCCAGAAACAAGTTCCCTAAATTTATGGGTGAACCCTAAAGCTTCTATTCTTTTCACTGGATTGGAGTTAAGCTTGTTAAATAACTGCCAATGCACAACCTCTCATTTTACACATTTGGGTAAGCATTTCAAAAAGCCTTTTTCTTTCCCCTTTTTTAGCAATAGCCCAAAATTTGTCCAATAACTGCCCAAAACAGAACAGCCTACAGAACAGGGTAAACACAGGGAAGAAAGAAATTGCACAACATGAAGTGAAACCCTAATCAATTATCAAGCACCCAGCTACACCCACATTCAATTATCATCACATAATCACTTGAAACGATGGCCAAAAAAACCCTAAAATTCCAAAATTAATGGGGGAAAAAAATTAGAGAAGTTGATACCTCTGTCAGTGTTTTCATGGACTGAAGAATCCCCAGCTGGGCTTGCAAGAATTTGACATATTTAAAAGCAGCTTGAAGCATTTCAGCTGTGTTCATCTTCGACCCACCCGGTACGAGCTTCCCTAGCTCCTGGGTCTTCTCTGTTATCTTCCTCCTCCTCTCTCTAGCTGCCCTGCTTTGAGCCGATACTGCCTTCGGTTTATAACTGCTGAAACTTCCATCATTGCTGCCATCACCATTGACATTGGAATTGTGAAATTGACAATTGGGATTATTTTCAACCACCTTAAGTTGATTTTCTTTGCTCAAATTCAGCCCATGATCTGGGATTATTGAGTTGAATCCGGGCACAAACGCGTCGAAACAGGGGAGGAGGAGCTTTTGTTTCTTGGAACAGGGGAACAATTGAGTGCAGTAGTCCTCAGCAAATGGGAGGTTTTCCTCAGGAGGGAGAAGCAGGGGAGGTGGAAAATCAAGGTAATTGTCGCTGCTGTTGAATGCCATCAACCCATGATTATCAAGATTCTGATGATCATGATGAGGGTGATGATCAAGGTGCACGGGTGGAGGGTTGAGCAGGGGATCACTGAAGTCGAGTAGAGTAGGAGGAATAGAGTCAAAACAGAGGAGCTCTGTTTCTAGAGAGAGAACGAGCTCATCGTTCTCCTGGTATTGCTGCAACTGATGCTGATGCTCAAATGGGTAAATCTGGGTTGAGAAATTAAACAGATTTTCCCAATCTAATGCCATTGATTTTCAGTTTTCTTGCCTGTGAGAAGTTGAGAAGTTTGTCTAGAGCTTGAATTAAGCTGAGGAAAAGGAGCAATTTTCAGAGAGAGAGAGAGAGAGAGAGAGAGAGAGAGGGGACTGAGCAAAGACCAGAGACTAGGGTTCGGAGGAGTGAGGAAGGGGGAAATAACCGCTTTAAACTGCCAGTGTTGAGGAGAGAGAAAGAGAGAGAAAGTGGTGGGAAGTAACTGTCACAAGGAATTTCGGAGTATCCGAGGAATTAACAGTTAGGGTTTTGGGGCTGTGCGAAGTAAATTTGGCGGCTGTGTATAAATTTTCCTTTTTTTTAGCTATTGTCTATTATTCGTCCCATGCAATGACACTACGAGGGTGTTGATCAAAGAAAATGCAATTAATAATATTTCAGAATTTCAGGGTAAAATTGCATGATTCTTGGGACTACACAAATGGTGTAATTGTTGCATTCAATTAGTTTCTTTTTGTTTTTAAGAATAATTTTGAAAAGAAATTTGAAGTTGGAATTTTTTAAATCAAGAATTTGAATTTTTTTGGGGTCATGAGAACATCTTGGATGATCATCAAAGCAACGGATTCAATGATATTTATAATTAATAATATAATACGGATGGGAAAAATCCTTACATTATTGGATGGTAATGCAGTTTTATTTTTTCGAGTTAATATAATTTTTTTTGTATAGGGGGTCGCAACATATATGTAGTTTACTTTATTAGCACTAATTTTATTTATGACAAAGCATTCACTTAAAGTCACATTTAAGAGTTCCAACATTTAAATGAATGACTACAGTCTTAAAGTAATTAAAATTCATATATAAATATTTTTCCGACTCCAGGCACTAAGAGAGTTTAATTTGTAACTCTTTGCATTTTCCCATGCATTATTGTATTGTGGAAATGTTAATTATTCTATTTGTCATTACTATTTGTACTTTCACTCCAACGGGGAATGAGCAAGCACTTAATTTTTTAAAGACGTGGAACATATTATTCATATAGATTTACAAAGGAAAAAAATAATAAAATAATAGAGGGCCACATAGCAGTGACGTACTCAAATATATATCTAATTTTTATCACAAAAATATGACACAAACGAATCATACATCCACGCAAAAATGTGCAAGATGCCATCAAAATTTTGAAAGTTTCATGGTTTTATGGATAATTTTATAATCCATTTTTTTAGACGTGCTTACAAAGGGAATTATGAAGCATTGTAACATGCACACGTAATGCACGCAACCACAAAGGAATTAACCATTAGGAGTCATTTGATTTGTGAGCTACCACACTCGATTCTTCTGCTCTCGATTCTTCAATATGAATGAAAGTGAAATACCCTAGCCATGTAAGCTTTCCTTGGCAAAATGATTAGCTACTGGATTCACCTCCTAAAAGCAATGCATTACTTGGATTAGGGGTCAGCGGTTCCGATACCTACCCAAAAATTTGAGATCTGGAATTGGAATAAATCAAACTAGGACCTAACTTTTAGGAACTGAGATGAACTGAAACCGGCGATTCTGACTCTAATTGTAAGTACCCGACACTTTTAAAATAGAAATTTTATCATTTGAAAATTTATTTTGCCCCCTTTTTCGAAGGGTGTAATTGATCGTAATATACCAAAGGGTAGAAAAATATCGGCTAACTCATGCTTGAAAAAGAAATAAAATGACCCTTAATTTGACAAAGAAATCTGAAAAAGAAAACTACAAAGAAAAAGAAATGAAAAGAAATGTAATACCAATATTTTTTTCCCCGTTTCCCCTAATTTTAACTGTTTCCTATTTCAAAATTATTTTTTTTTAAGAATTGGCATCGAAACCGATCAAACCAATTCCTCATTCTTGGGAACCACAATCTAAATTATCTGGCCGATTTCGGTCTAATTTCATGGTACTCAAAAATTATGTTCGCCCCTACTTGAACATCATTTCATTCTTTTCCATTCTATGACAATTAGTTAAGCAAGCACGGTTGATCAGAAGTACCATTGCAACTTCAAGATCTAGGGTTCTCTTCATTATCCTTGCCAATGAAGTACTACATAAAATTAACAACGAAATGATAAGTGTCTATATTACTACAAGACACTTCTTAAGTATCTTGTTTGGACGTCAAAGTCATGTTATTATGTACTAAATTTTTTTAAAATGGTGTGATTGAATAGTAAAATATTATTACAACCTATAAATTGCGTAAAATATTATTTTTAATCATAGTTTTTCACAATTAGAAAGTTATGTGCGTAATACATCTTCTGGATAGGATTAATTCGACTAAGATGTCATTTTATATCCGTTGGCATAAGTGACATAGCTGATAAATGCTAGAGCTTTACAATTCATAATTAACTATAATTGTTAAAAATTTGGCGAGTTTAGCTCATAAGACATGTTAATTTGGCGAGCATAGCCGACTAGTAACTATTTATTTTTTCTTGTGTTTCCTTTCAAAAAATGAATTTTTTTTAAAAAATAAAAAAATCCCACTCCCAACAGAATAACAGAATCTCCCTCATACCACCAGCTGTTCGCCCTCTCACCGGATTCTCTCTCTTGTTCCCCAATTAACCTCCCTCTCTCCTCTCTCTTTCCCCCTCTATCCTCCTAGAATCTCTCCCACTCCCCCAACAGATTTTCTCTCTCCCCATTTCAGTTCTCACTCATGGTTTATCCTTCCCAGCAAATTCGCAGCAACTGAGCATGTGGGATGGCATCATATATCAAACACACACACACACACAGTGAAACACAACACATTATGAACACAACACATTATGAAGCTCACTCTATTTCTACAAAACAATGAAGATAAACAACTAAAATACAGCCCAGGCACTCCTATACAACAACACTGGGCAAAACATCACCATTATATCAACACAATCAAGAGCAGAGAATCCCCACCACACACCTGCACCTGAAAATGATGATCAGAATTCAAAACCACCGAGGCTTTTTGGCTAGTTCTTCTGAGAATACGTATCTGAATTTCGAGCTGTAGGGCAACCACTCTATGATCTGAGATGCTTTCTTGACGTTCTTGGAATCGATGCACCGATGAATGGAATCCTGGAGCTTCCGATCAACGTTATCACATACCCATGTGAGAAGCTCGTCTGACCCGATGGAGGATTCCTTGGCAAACCGCTCGAGTAGTCTTGGAAGGAACACTTTCTTGGATTTCTTGACCACGATGTTGGTGTGGAGAAACTCCCTTTTTGCTCGCTCTACCTCATCTCTTATGTTTGAGGGAGTGTAGACCTTAAGCTACACATGAAGAGAAACATCAGATCAGACCCAAATTGATACGATCCAATTTGATGAGCAAGACTGAATAGGACTCCAACAATTGACCCAAATATCGCCAACCAGGCTCCAATATTCTATCAACTCATTTTGAAACAAACCCCAGAATATGTCTGTCTAGAGTCTATGGCAGTTCGTAATGTCTTAGAATGAAGGGAAAGATCAAGATGTAAGTTCAGCACTAGAAATAATAGGGCAAGTAGAAGCAGGAGCAAGAAATTACCACAGGATCAGAAAAGGCTCCACTGCAGAGTGCAAAGCATACAAGGGACTGTGAGTTGGGAAGACCGAATTTTGAACTAATAAGTTGCCTCTCTTCTCCAGATTTCTTTCGGTAGGCAGTAGATAGGATAGCCTCAATCCACTGCACAGATAATAATAAAGTAGCTTCCATCACCTCTCAGAAATTAGCTCCTCATATTATATTGTCAGAATATTGTAACACACACTGGATTACAAAACTTATAAGGAGATCCTTCAACCAATAAAGATGAAGTACCAAATTCACCGAACAGTTTTCTTATTGATCCAAATCTAAATCCATTCTCAAGAATCCTGTCTAGGCAATAATAATAATAATAATAATAATATTATTATTATTATTATTATTATAATTTGGGGGCGGGGGGGCACATGCAACAATCTTACCTCTAAGTTACTCTTACCTTGAATTACAGAAGGATTGAAACAAATAGCCCCACACATAAACCACTGAATGCCTAGTAGTCCATAGAAAGGAGGCAAATGACACTTCAGAGAGGCATTTTGGTTTAATCCACTATAATCCAAGCCATTTCCTTGTTGATCCTCACCAATAATTTTGGTTGTGATTAGCTAGTTGCTAGAGAACCAGGTCAGGCTACCTAGACATTGAACCATGCTTTGTTGAAGCATCCTTCCCTAATCTTTTCTAATCCTAAGAATGACCCATGGATGCTAACAATGGTCCTTTGGGTGATTCCATTGTTGTTATGGGTGGGTTAATGCAGTAGGTTCATGGATTTTTCCTTCATTTCACTGCATTTCACTGAAAGGCATTGAGGAGGAGAGTGCATAACTGCAAAAGCTGTTCTGACTATCTGATCTTCATCCCCGGTACAAGAAGGAGCCGCCAACACCAAATTCCCCCCTTCCCCTGTTCCACCAATTTTTATAGGGAATGATGAACCATCGCTCATGCTACAGAGGGAAGTTCTGCCAATTCGTCTCACCTTTTAGCTGTTACCATTGCAGGTTCATTATTCCTTTTCGTCCTTCCTTTTTGCGCTTGACTTTCAGCAGATAAGCAGAGGTAACAAGTACATGCAGAAGCATATTAGAGGCCAGCAGATGCCAAAACAAGGAAGCAAAATCCATATTATTTTGTGTGCTAAGAACTAAACGCTTAAGCAGTGTGCAGTGCCTAGATTAGGCGATAGACACAGTCAATTGTAACTGGCATGTCACTGTGATGATCATTAAGCTGTACTTGTAAATGACAAAATACTGAAATTATTACCCCTCCAATTCGAGGTGTATGGAAGCAGAATATTGCATTTTCTATGGCATTTGCACTGACAACAAGGCCACTGATATTGTAGGCTGCCTGCAGGAAAGAAAGAAGTCCTCTCAGTTAACCAGAATGCAGGATGTATGAACTATGCAGTGTAATAAAACAGAACATTGTACAAGGGGAATACAGAAGTTCAGCACCATTTATAAATCCTAGAGATGCAGGGTGAATTTCATCAAAAGCAAGTTTGAACTGCACTGCAGGGCACAACAATCAACAGGACAATAATCTTCAATGATCTACACTGCCATGCTATATGGAATCGGCTGCCGTAATCACGTGTGGATATTTATCCAAGCATTGAATTCCAGTACTTCCAAATACAGTGCATGACATGCACCTAAAATGAAGAGCCCAACTAAACTCTGCCCAAGTATCTGTAGCCACGTCTAGGGATAAATATCAACTAGTAAAATGAGTCTGTAAAAAGGCAGAAATTGTAGGGCTCAAAAATTTATCTATCGACCTCACATTTGGAACACTGCCTACCCAATACTCAAGCCTAAAATAAATGTTATACTTGTACCATCGGCCATCCCAAGAAGAGCCATCTTTATCAGTACTAGCAGCAGTAACTGCATCCTCCTGTCAAAGCTCAAGTTTATAAAAGATACTGTTAAAGTGAAAAAGACTTTGCTCTAATGAAAATGTCAAAAGTAGACAGCCGTGGAACTTTTTCTTTTTTTTGGGGGGGGGGGGCGGAATTCGTGGTCAATATAAACTCAAAGAAATCCATTTGGTAGTTTAATCTATAATCTCACACTCAAAAGCCAAGGCAAACTACTTCTGAGATGGGCTGCAGAGGCAAAGCTAGGCTTTCATGTCAAGGGGGGCCAAAGTTGAGGGCGAATACACACAATTGTCATAAGTGTCTTAGGTATTTGGTGGCCAATTATTTTTGAAGGACACCCACATAATTTTTTTAGCGAAAACAAACTCGAAAAATTTGGATCCCATTGTCGAAGTAAGGAAAATTCATCATACTAATGGGGGGGGGGGGGGGAATTGCAACATTTTGCAGAATGATATATATGTATTTGAGTTAAACTTAGTAGTAAAGTCTATTATAAAAGACTACGGTATGTAACTAAAATAGTAATTCTTACCTAAAAATTAAAATATGATCAAATGAAAAATAATAATCTATACAAAATTGAAAAGAATGGTATGGAAACTAACCAAAATGGTAAGACTACCAAATAGCACCAAAATAGGCAGAGAAGATGGAAAAGGGATATGAAAAAGATAATAACAAAAATCCCACTAATGGCGCCAGCCCCCAACAAATGCCAAATAAGCAGATGAAAAAGGCCAAGAATGGGATTCGAACACAGCACCGGCCTAAATTATTAAGGTCCGCCTACCACGCCACCATGCACATGATGCCTCTAATTGGCACAGATCTTCTATCAAATTTTCATGTATCCCGGGGGGGTGTATGCCTGAGAGTTTCCTCGATATTTAACACCATTAATGGCATGGTTTTTCCCCCTTTTGGGGGAGGGGGGAGGAGCGCAAAACTGAACTAGTTGAAAACCATAGAAGGGTCTACCTTGTGGAAGAGAGCTAATCTTCTCAAAGGACTATGGGGAACACCATATGCTAAATACGCCTGCAGCAGAGATATGAAGAACAATGAAAATGCAGCCAAACAAAGGATAAAGTTATCAGCCAAAAATTATATAACACCTACATGCATTATGAGAGAATTATAAATGTTGATCCAAAATGCAATTTGAGCTTTGGCTTCCATTTGACTCACATCCACTCTTTCCAGTTGCTCAACAAGAGCTCTGCAATTGTAGAATAAAAAAGACAAAAACGAAAAGAAATTCAGTATTTGCATAACTAGAAGCTCTTAGGCAAGGCTATCGGCAACAGAGTCTGTGTGCTGCAATCCCATCTAAGCATAATTAGACCAAACTTGGCAATCAAAAAATAATTAGACTAAATTTGTATTGCTTAGTGAAGATCTAGAAATTTTCAAGGGTGTCTCACGTTTGAATTTTATGAAATTTGGTGCATACCCACTAATTTTTATGGGTACCCTTTAAGCCAAAGAAATAAAATAAAATAACTAAGGTATGTACACTTTTTTTTTAAAAAAAAAATGCATCTAACAAATGCCTGGGGCACCTGTTCAAACAAATAGGTCCACCCTTTATTATTAAGTAGCGAACTTAAGTCTTATACTGCGATGTATTGCCCAGGCAATCCACAATTTGCTCCAAAGCACAAAGACCACCCTACTACTAAGATATATTTTTCAAAGTGCGGAGTCCATGGGTGCATACCCTGTCACCAGTCACCACTGGGAATGATTAATGAGAACTACAGCAAAATGAAACAGCACAGGAAGCAACATGCAAAAGTCCAACTTTATTGATCAAACTCAGCCTATAGTCATCGGGAGACCAGAGATCGTATAAAGAAATCAATTTGGTAAAATCTCTGACGTCAACTAGGAAAGGTTGACTAGCATATGCTAAAAGCAAGAAAAAATTGGCACCAAAACCTCAAGAATGTTTATTCAGTAGTCCAACAGGACCAAGCTCATTTTCACATTTAAAAGCCACGGATGGCCTTTTCAATTAATTTCATGAGAACTGAACTACACTAACTCCCCAGGTCACAGGCAAAGCAACCATACAGTTGCAAACTTAAGTTGATGCTGCGAATTTAGGCCAGTTGAAGGAGCCTTTGACAAGCTCTTAAGATAAATCTCCTCCAGAGCCACAAAGACATCTGAAGCTTGATGAAATATTAATTCTCTTCCCCAATACAATAAGTGAAATAATGGGACTCACCTATAGCTGCTGATTGCATAAGAGGCGCGAGAAAACCGATTTTTATCTGTTGGCATCGAGCATATCTCGACCATGGATTTTGAAGAATGGCTTTCTGCAGAAGGAATTCGTCTGGGAAGATTAGCATGAGACTTCAATGGGGAAGATGATTGGTTACTCTCTGAATTTTCTTTCGTTGATTCTGTGCTGTAAAGCCAGCAATACACTGCTGCCATACATCTGACCATTTCCTCTGACAACTTGTTGGGGCACTGGTGGAGATGACCCCTGAGAGTTTGTACAACTGAAGATTTCTCTCTGGTGGGTGACTTCCCATGAACCTGGAACAAAATGAGATCGTTATCAATTTCCAAACAGGAATCAGGAAAAGGGTGATCAGAACTGACAAGGGAAACATGCTAATAGGTAGGAGACAGAAAGGGGATAAGTAGAGAAGCTAATGCTGCCTTTTAAATTTTGTGGTTCGATGCTCAGTGTACACAACACAATAGCGAGGGAATCTCAAGTATTTTAAACGCTTTGAGCTCACTTGCAACAATGAGGTTAGTGGTCAAATTCCCGTGAATGAGGATAATGGAGTTCGATTATGACGTTTGCACTTTGCACTACTCTGATGTTGTCACCTCCTCCCCTTGAAAACGCCCATAGCCACAAGATCAGAGATAAGATCCTGTGGGGGCTCTTTATTACTAAAGTGAAGGAGTGAAGGAGAAAGAGAAGTTATAACACAATATGTCAAGTTATTAGCTTTATTATTGTTTAGAACATAGTATTTTAGTTGTATAAAGATTTTCAGTATTTTTTAGGTTATAATTTATAAATACACTTTCCATGATATGTTATTGTCAGAGGTTTTAATGGAATACAATTTATGAGTTGTCAGAGCATTCTCCGTCATCTGATAACAGAACAGCTCTGTACCAACTAAAGACCATCTGTTGAGAAATTGATGAAAAACTTTAGGAAGCTAATACAGTGGATGATTGGATAACGAATTTTGGGTCAATCACTTCTCACCTCTAGGATTGGGATGCACTGATGCATGTGGCTTTTCTTCCATTTTTCAAGGATGACAACTTAAGTAAAACTCTTGCTGCCTCACCAGAAGGCTGCCTAAGTAGGTGCTCTTTGTTACCTTCTTGTGGGGGGTTTTTTTTTTGGGGGGGGGGTCCTTTAGGACTAATTGTGATCCAAAATCACCATCGCCAATGACTTCAAATTTATTGCTGTGGCACTGCAGTCACCATCGGGTATTTACCATCTTTCAACCATGCTGACTAAAGTTGATGGCGTACCAAGCACTTAACAACTCGTTTTAATACTTTGATAGAAACTTATCAAGTAAACCAAGGTCATGATCATCTGAATGATTGGTTAGAACGCACTAATATTCTTATGGATAAAATTGATAAGTTGTTTCACAAAAGCCAGAAGCACTCCAGATTGAACATGCTGGATCAAAAGGACAACACAATTGATTGAACAAGTTCTTGAGGCAAGTGTGAGAGCGCGTTAATTAGGTTGTTGTCAAGTCAAATCAATAAGAAAACATATGTAATGGTCCACCAAAGCTCAACAGTGAAGCATATGCAGCAGATAAAGAAGATGAAGTGGAACAAGTTGTAGAAATTGACGGGGTTCCTAAGATAGAACAAAAGGCCATTGTGAACCTAGTCTAGGATGCAATTCTTGATGTTATCAATGACTTCTGATCCAAAGCAGCCATATTTGCACCGTATATCCTGGCCAAGCCTTACATTTGCTTCGACAAATTCTAACTCCCACATCTAATGACTACTAACTTTGTCAAAACTTTTGATCGACTTTCTCTAAGAGTAGAATGATGCAAACTCAAGGGAATAAAAAGATTTATGATTTATTGTATAAGTAAAAGTAATTTTAGGTTATGATTATATTTTCTTTTTGACTACAAATTTAATTACAAAGGCTTTTTAGGATAGCAGACCAACAAATATTAGTTTTGTTATTGTTTAAAAAGTAGTACAACAGTACTATTAACATACTAGATTATTTTTCTTTTGTTCTTAGTAGTTGTCAAGTTATAAATACCTTGCATGCTATGTAACTTTCAGAGTTGATTAGAGAATAGACGTGATTTCAGTTTGGTTGGAATCTCCATTACTTACTGACCCGCATCGGTCACTGGTAGCAATTCTATAAGGTCGAAAATGCCTTCCAATCATCTAAGCCAAAGCCATATATGAAATAGCAGGGTACTTGCAGCAGACATTCCCTTTCCAACTTTCTGAATCACTTATCTTGCACCGCATCCTCTTTCACTTCTCCCACTGGTAGCGTAGTTGTCAAGCAAAAACACACCAAAGGACCTGCCTCTTGTAGCTAGATACAATGCCTGTTCCCCACCTAGGCCCACAAAGTTGAAACAACTATTTCTTTTGGCTCAGCATGTGTGACGCTAATCCTTGTAAGCCTACATAAACATGGACCATGGCCCCAAGTTGACCCTGGACAATAATATAGCAATAGGCCCTCCATGAATTTATGACATTATCACACGAAGGCTTTGTGAGCCATTTCTCTGGTAAGCCAGAACACGTTTGGTGATTATCAATGTACTCATATCCAAGCCCACCCAGATTAAAGAGCTTAAAGATCCTAGGGAACCCCTTTCCCAACAACCATGTTGATCCATGTCCTATACCTTTAGAGCACTTTCAAGTAATTTAACTCTTATTGACTCATTTGCTTTGCTTGCATCATTAATATCCAACGATACAAACATTTACGACGGTACATCCCACCTAAACATGAACCTAAGATTTATCTGCTAGCATCATGATCCTGTACCATTTGATAACCATGCCCAAGCCACAGAACTCCACTTTTGTTAGCCTTGTAGTTAGCTAATATAAATTGCAGTTATTTGAAAGTCGCCGTAGATTAGATGTCTTCAATGCTCAAACAATCCTCCACAGAAGACCTCAGAACAATGTCTCACCTTTTTGGTCTCTTAGGGTAGAGGGAGAGATGCTTCGAGAACATAAATATGCAAACCATGTATGTCCATAGGACCTTTAGATTTTTTTTTAATTTTTTTCCCCCCAAAATTGAACAAATCTTTTTGTGCCTGCCTGAAATTAAGACAATGTTATCATTCTATAATCATTTTAAGCACCACAAATTAGACGAAATGAGTGAGTGAAGCAAGCATTTGGTCAGTCACCTTACTGAGGTTAGAAAAAGACCTCTCGTGCTGAACATCGACTTTCGCCATGCACATTGAGGAATGTTTGGGCTTGCTGTCCTTCTTTCCAGAATTGCTCTTTGAAGAAAGAACTCGCAAAGGGAATGTCTTTGAGGAACAAAATGCACTTGAAATTATGCTCGGATGTTTCCTTGCTCTATTTCTCATATGGGCAGGAGAACTCACACCTGAGTTTTGCTCTGAAGGCGGCCGACTAACACAGTGCTCAAAAATGCTCCTATACAGAGCAAGAACATGCTGCTCCCGGTTGGCAACCTCTTCTTCAAGTAACTCGATCTCAGCAATTAGCTCCTTTGTCTGTAAAAGTCATGTTATCAAGGATTAGTAAACCAATGATAATATATATTCATGCCCAAAAATGAAAGAAACGTAGAAGAAAGCAACATTTCAGCAATCAACTTGCTCCATCTGCATCAGGAAGTTAGATAAATTTGCTATTTGTGGATGCTAATACCAGATGAAACTCAATATAATTTCAAAGAAGTCCACAATTAGAAGTCATTGGCAGTCGATAATTTCTGTATATTTTCATTCACCTGAGAGGCAAAATGCCTATGACCAGGAGACAAAGTACTAGAAGCTCGGCCAATCGCTTTCTCAAGCATAGCTCGCATAGATTTCTCTTGCTGCAGCCGGAATTGAAGTAGCTGTATCTGAAGTAGTGTTGGATCATCGTAGAAGAAATACATTAGCCATTTCATAAGGCAACGTCATCTCAATTTAAACAAGAATTGAAGGGAAAGAGCATCAAGCACGAAGACTCACATCCTTTTCCAAGGAAGCACGATGGTTTGATGAGCTTGTACTTGAAGCAACGGATTGTCCATTGGATGGGGTTTGGGAACCATAGGTCCTCGCAGAAATTGGTGAATCCTACGAAAAAAAAGGAAAGCATGCAATCTTTTAATTCCTCCGAGGGTATTTGCTACTGATCAAACATGTATACATACATATTATTTCCAATTTCCTTTACAGGTCACATTTCAACAATCATCTACTCTTTGTTTGAACTTCACTCAAAGTGGAAATACTACTAATAACCAGGAGTTGTGATCTTACGCTTGATGAGTTGTGGTGGCACTCAATGGAACGTGGAACCTTTACTCCGAAAATATCAATATTCCTGTCAGATGCACTGCAAATCCAAAAGATATTGAAGACGAACATTAAGACAAGGATATGCTCGTCCAGATATGGTAAACTGCACAGTTCATCCATCAATTTCTCCACAACAATAGACTAGCTGACATGCACTACTCTTCAGCTCCTACATGTTAGATCATAGACCCACCCCCCCCCCCCCCCCACCCACCCTGCCCTTTTCCCATAGAAGATCGCAGAACCTTCAAGCAAGTCACGAAATTGGTATTTACTCTACTCAGCAAAAAAGAAAAGGACTTAATTGGCAATAGTAACAGAACTACATATGGAGCTATAACCCCATTGTTTTCATTTATCAAATCAAAATTGTAACACAATGTCAATTCCTTCTGTGAAAGATCCCAGAAGCAGTAGAAGAAGATAATTCAGAAATCAACTCACATTGTCAAATGTCAATCACAATCTAGTAGAAGAAACATACAACCCCGCCAAACCATAACCAGCAAACTTGCTCTCAATAAAATATGGAATCCATCAATTTAAAATTTTTCGAAAAAAAAGGCACCCACAAAGAATAAAACCAAAGAATACAGGGTAGTAATGAAGTGTTGTCACCTCCTTGAACGCCTATGGTGAGCAGGAACTCCATTCTCTCTCTTCCCAATAATCCCTTCTTCTTCACCAACCACACTCAAACCCCCCATCAAAATTTGAAGGGAAAAAAGAAGTCTTTCCCTTAATTCTTTTCTGGGTTTTTCTCTAACTATTCACACCTCTATCCAAAAACGCAAATCCCCCATTTCTACAATACTAACACTGACAACCCCAATATAAAAACCCCAGTTGAATGTCACTCAACTAATTCCAAGAGCAGTGATGGGGGTGGTAAATGAGCAAGGAAAGTGACAGGGACAACTCAACAGGTTAACATGAAAAGGGTTTTGCTAAAATTAAAATCTAATTTGTGGGTTGATGAACATATGTCTGGTTTGTCACAGAATAACTAATAAATAGCAGTTAAATTGGGGAAGGGGGAGAATATTAGCACTCAGAAACGAATTTTTTTAAGTACTGAAATTAGAGAAAAGGAGTTACCCCTAATTTGTAGGGCAAAGGGGTGAGCATGAGTCAGTAAGCTGAAGAGCAGGGAAACGAAAGGAATTGAATTGAATTGAATCGAATTAAATGGGGTCAGATCTGCGGCGTTGAGAGCATTGAATGAGGTGGGCATTTAATTTCATCTGCGGCCTTCTTTTTCCTCCCATTCGAGTACAGGTGACCTTTGAATTCTTGATCATCAATCACTGATTCACAACGTTGGATTCTCTCTCCCTCTCTCACACACAACCCCCCACCCCCAGAGGGGTTCATCGTTCGCCGACAGCTTGTTCATAATCTGCATATGCTACTATTTCTCCTGGTTGTTTTCAACGATGTAGCCATAGATGGATGTCTCCAGCAACACCCGGCACTTAGTCGTTCATCCTACTTGATGCCCCCCCCCCCCCCCCAAAACCAAAAAAAAGAAAAACAAAAAAACATACATTCCGAAACCGTTCTTTCTATTGATCTTTTTTAATTTACTAATTTTAATTAATTTCAATTCACTTTAATAAAAAAAATATCAACTACAATCCACTTCAATAAAAAATACTAATTTAAACTAATTGTAACCCATTGTAGTCCATCTCCCTCAAAATTTTATTCACTATTTTAACCAATTTCAAAAAAATATATCAACTTTAACTCAGTTCAATCAATTTTAACCCACTTTAACCTACTTCAACCTATTTCAACCCACTTCAACAAAAAATATCAACTCTAACCTATTTCATCTCACTTCAACAAAAAATATCAACTTCAATAAATTTTGACCCACTTCAACCTACCTCAATCAACTTTATTTTTTACCAACCCTAATTTACCCATGAAAAGAACAGGCCCTCAATCATACTTATATTGAATTCAAATAATTTAAACTTTGAAGGGTTTGGATGCTAATAATTTGAACTTTAGAAATAACTTTCAATGCTCTGAAATTTGGGTATTAATTTCAATAATTTATGGTTCATTTGAGATTACATTTTTTAGATAATTTTAAATAATATTAGCCCTAAAAGTTAAAACAATATAAGCAAATAAAATTCAAGTTGTCTGTATTTATTTGAAGTTCAAATTGTCCATAAAATACAATTTCAAATGACTCTTGCACCACTAAAATTAAATAACCCCAAGGTTTAAAACGGTGGAAGCTACTCATGAAATTTGGATTATCGGCGTCCAAACCACCCTCCAAAGTTTAGATTATTCGCGTTCAAAAACGCTTACTTTATTATACTATTTTTTTCCTACGAAACATACTGATCGGAAAAAGTAACAAGAATGCTCATAAGGTGGGTTTCTTGAAATCGAACTTTTTTATTTACCGAGTTATTGGTACTAAGACTGATAACATCTGGATCTTTTCTTATCCTGCCTAATGAGGGAGTCCCATGGTAAAGTCATTGTTGTTGTACAACTAGATGCGGCAAAAATTAAGTCAGTCCAATAATCGGATCTGAACCCTTTAGAAAAATTTGGGTCTAAATACGATTTTCTCGACCCAACCCCAAATAAATTGATCCCAAAACTCGCAAACTATAGTTCAAATCTAGCCCAGACCCGGACCTACTCGCTCAACCCATTATATTCATATTTTTTTAGTTTTTAAAAATTTTCCTTCTTCACAATAATGGTTATTCTTTAATTATAGAATGCCCTCGTCTAACTAAAAATAGTTGGTACTAAATGAAGATGCATGTTGGTATACAAATGGATCAGACATGTTTATTTTGTCAAAATGAAAATGAAAGTCTTGCTCATTTGATCTTCAAATGTGTTCAGAACCATCTCAACCAAAAGTTTAAACTTATGGTTGAAAGTTCAGGAATATGTTTATACTGTAACACGCCTTCTCACACGAATGCCCTTTGGGCTTGAAACATAGATGCTACAAAGGCCCCTTCGACCTTGCGCGATAAATAAATATGGAGATTGCTGACGTTGCAATAAATAAATATGGAGATTGTTGACAATCGAACTTGAGACCTCTCGGTCAAAAAGGCTCTAATACAAAGTTCAAAACCATCTCAAGGAAAAGCTCAAGCTTATAATTAAAGGCCCAAAAATATATGTATACTCTAACAGTTTACAATCGAGCAATGGAAGATATGACATAGTTTCAGCCTAGTGACAAACATTGGGTGAATGGCAATAGGTGTTGCTGCAACATTCAAGTAGCAAAAAGTAAAAAGATAGAACTCACATGACGCACTCAACTAAAAAAATAGAAGAGTTTTTTCAATGTACAGGGGATGCTTTTACTTACAACTAAGGAATGTGGAAGAATGTTTTTGAAAGAAGAAGCACGTAGATCAGCCTTTGTCACTTTGGGGTTGTATCCCCCAAGTTTTGATGCGCTGGTTGATATTTGACTGTGTTAAATGCAAGCTCACCTTTTTACCTAAAAAAAGTTATTTACTATATCAAATCGGTTAGAAATATATTATGTAATTGTCGCAACGTTCACAAATTAAACAATAGTACTTTTTCTTTCCCAATTCTATTATTATAAAATAAAATCATGTATAACTTATGTGGACAGCTTTAACAAATGGTGTGAAATAGGCACACAGCGTAAGATAGTTGTCTAGTCCTAAGAAAAATAATTTAGAATAAGATAAATTTTACAAATGCACGGGTCAAACTGTTATATGTTTAGTGAAATGAATATGTCTAGTCATATTTAAATAATATTACTATGTAATAATCTAATTTTTTATGTTATTTTTAAAAGATAATTGCAATATCTTGTACTTTTCTAATTCTTTTTTATTTGGTTTTCATATTAATTGGCCTTGAGTTATGATGCTAATGGAGGGCAACGGCTTAAGCGTGTTCGTGTTAGAGTCAACCCTTTAATATAGTGTGCGTGATTGCATTGTGGTTGGTTAGTTAACTAAAATATCTAAATTATTGAATGTGTTATTAGCAGGCGTTAACATGATCTAGACGAACTGACCCATAAATAACCTAACCGATTATTGACCTTATTTTAATGTATAGTGTAACGTTCCACATCGGTGGTTGAGGAGAACGAACCACCCTTTATAAGAGTGGGGATACCTCAACACATCGAAGTACCTTTTGGTGAAAAATTTAAACGCCCGTTAGCCGAATGACAAAACCATGCAGGGGCATCCTTCTAGTCCCCAAAGCGGATAATACCTCGGTGTTGGGACTCCTGACCTGTTACACTGGTATCAGAGTGGGTTCCCAGATCGATGTGCCAGCGCGGACGCTGGGCTCCCTAAGGGGGGAAGAATGTAACGTCTCACATCGGTGGTTCAGGAGAATGAACCACCCTTTATAAGGGTGGGGATACCTCAACACATCGAGGCGCCTTTTGGTGAAAGGCTTAAACGCCCGTTAGCCGAAGGACAAAACCGTGCAGGAGCACCCTTCTAGTTCCCAAAGCGGACAATACCTCGGTGTCGGGACTCCTAGGCTGTTACATATGGGCTGATCCATAAATAGTCTAACTGAAATGAGACTCGATTCTTTGCCCATTTGCACATAATGTTCATATATCATAATGAAGACTTTGAATATGTTTAATTTTCTTTTATGAAATTACAAGTACTATGCTTTTTCATTAAATATAAACAATTTTATGTATTAAATATGCCGAACTTCGAAAAAAGAGAAATAACTCACAAAAAAAAGCACTCTATATCCATTGGGTTGGCCTGGAACTCTCAACTCGAGATATACCCGCTCGTATTTCATTCTAACCGAGAATATGCTTGACTCGTATTTTATCTGAACTCGAATACACCCAATCCATACTTAACCTGCTTCGCCGAATTGACTGGTCTATGTACAACACATGGTGCCCGCTTAGCAAATGAGCCATTTAGTTTGGTATAAGTATGGTTAAGTTCAGATCGAATCATGTTTCAAGTCAACGACATTCCAAGTTAGTTTGGGTTCATGTTCCAATGATTTTGGGTTGGATTGATATCGGATTAACTGATGAATAAGTCTAATAAGCTTATTTTACAAAAAGAAACAACTTTGTCGAAAGTTTCCAGTTGGTTTTAGTTTGGTTTAGATCAATCATTTTTCCGATATATGTTTTAGTGAGCTTGCTTCGATCTTCAAGCTCAATGTGGGTATGGATCATTTGAATTGAGTGTTAGGTCTCATATCAGTTTTTGTCAGCTCTACGTACCCTCCCAATGGTATTTTAGAACATCAATTTTAAATAGCAAATGACATAAATGCTTTTGTCAATGGATCCTCAACAATTGAAGTAAACATTCCCTCCCTTCTCATGGCTCATCAGTGCCGGGTTGATTCTTTCTCCTCAGTTACCAGAGCTTAGCTCGTTTCCAGATTTTTAAACTCCTTTTTTCCCCCAACTTTTAGGGTTTCATTTGATCCTTGAATTTCATACAGTTTAGCTTACGATGTACTTTTCTTTAAATTTTTCAATGAAAGTAGAGGTTCATGGTCTTTGAAGAAATGCAAGATTTAGCTACTATGCTCTACGAATGCAATTAACAACTGCTACCTGAATCAAGCCCTGCCCTCTCTTTCAACTCATTTGATCAATTGATCTTTCATGTTTTAGGGCTTGTTCATTTCACAATTAGCATATTGCTCACTGTTGCTTATCACGTACACGTACTTATCAGCCCTCATCGCTAGCCGCTTAATGCTCTACCATACCTCACTACTACTTATTATTCCTTGTCACTCCATACCTTTTTGGATACGGGGTATAACTCCTCCCTCATAAAGGAGTCATACTTTTGTTTTGGAACCATCTCCACTTTCAGAGATTATTTCTAATTTATCAGACCTTAATTAGAATGATATTTAAGAGTGATTCCTACTTTAAAATTTGACCCTTCTAATTCACTAGCCCAATTCCCCAATAAAAGTTTCCCATGAACTAATTAAATGGCTTCTTTACCATTTTTTATAATTTTAAATCCAACACATTCAAGCAAGTATCAACAATTAATCCTAAAAGGGTACAGTTCCATGCTTGAGTTATATATCACAAGTACCAACAACCGATTTAAGTTCTATAGATTATTCTAAGAAACTTATGAAATCTATTAACAGCAGCTCCAAGTCTGATGCGGCGATGCGTGGCGTTGGCAGCATTCTGTCAATTCACCACAAATGAATGGGCCTCTTGACCCGTCATTCAAGGACTAACTAGTGAATTCCCCCACAAAATGCGTTGATTGTGGATGGTGTGAACAGATTTATTATAGAGTTGGGTAACGGATCGATTCGGATCGAGTCATTTAATCAACGAGTTAATTTCGTGTCGGTATTAGTAATAGTTTAGATTTACTCAAAATTAAAAAAATAATATGTTTTCAAGCTAAATGGTCAAATCATGTCAACTTTGGGTCCAAATCGTTTCGGTTCATGTCGGATTTGTGTTTCTCTCTGTAACTTCAGGTCGGATTTGGGTCAGTTTATCGTGTCGGGTTAGACCTCCCCAACTCTAATTTATTGTGATAAAGGATAGTTTTTTTTAAAGGGGGTGGAGCCAACCATTAAGCCTTTATTTGACGATATTTTGATGGGTCACAATAGGCCGGAGAGGGAGGCATAGCTGTCAAGTTACATAAGACAAACTTGATCCATCAATCTCACAATTTCATCACCGAGAAATACATTGTTTCCCCTAGGACGTGAACATGAGTAAAAACTAAGGAAAATAGGCGTGGGAACCAACTAAATTGCCACCTTTTCGGCATTTTGATAAAGGACATGTAAAGATCTGAAGTTTCATGAGAACTTATTATGCCACCAAGACATGTCACTACAAAAAAAGTCATTGGGATGATTGGAAGATAATTGTTAGTTATTAACTCATTATATTAGTTGTTATTATTGGATGATATGTGTCAAGATATCTAACAGCTTGTACAGATTATTATAACAATCAGTCTTGGTCAGTTAGTTAGTTAGGCTGTTAGTTAGTTGCCTCCTGTACATATATGCTCATGTATATATACGCCTCTGTACATACATCTTCAAGATGATCAAATACAATTTTTCTCTCTCTTCTTTGTGATCATTGATATCTCTTGACATGGCATCAGAGCAGGATCAATCCTGTTTTTCTTTTCCTTTATATTCGATCATGTTGATTTGATTCATCAACAGGTCTAGCTTACATCCTCTGTTTTGATTACTTACATTCTTTTTCGATCATTTGGCTTGAGTCAACAAATGATCTAGCCCAACTCTATCAAGAAAATCAGGATTTCTGCATTCTTTGATTCTTAAAATCTGGATCAATCACAATGATAGATCCAAATAGCTGCAATTCATAGCAGGTGAATGAAAATTGTGATCCTCTTCATCTGCAGAGCTTAGATCATCCCGGTTTGCAATTGGTTAACACAAAGCTCAATGGCACCAATTTTCAGCCATGGAGTCGTTCAGTACGAATTGCTCTTAACATTAGAGCCAAGCTTGGATTTATTGATGGCTCATGTGTCAGACCAGATCCAGGTTCTCCAAATCCGCTTCAATGGATCAGACGTGATAATTTGGTAGTCAGTTGGCTTCTCAATTCTATAGTGCCTGAGCTGTCTGATGTTTTCTTGTATGCCAACTCGGCTAAGGAATTATGGCAAGAACTATGTGATAGATTTGGCCAAAGTAGTGGTCCATTACTCTTTCAAATTGAGAAAGAAATCACTGAATTACAGCAAGGCACTGATAGTGTGGCTGTCTATTACAGCAAATTAAAGAAACTTTGGGATGAATTACAGGATCTTAGCGAAATACCTGTGTTTAAATGTCCAACCTCATGTACTGCTATGAAAAAGTATATGATCCTTGGTCAAAGACAAAAGTTGATCGAATTCTTGATGCATCTTGATGATAACTATGATGCTATAAGGGGGCAGATCCTATTGATGGATCCCTTGCCTGATCTCAATAAAGCCTACTCCATGATTGTTAGAGTGGAGAAACAAAAGCAAGTCACCGGTCACATTAGTGCTGGAAATGAAATAGTAGCCATGCATGTCCTTAGGTATTTGAAAGGTACTCCAAACAAAGGTCTCTTTTATCCAGCTACAAACAACTTCACTGTCACAGTCTTTTGTGATGCAGATTGGGCCGCTTGCCCTATGAGTGCTAGATTTCTCACTGGTTATTGCATTTTTCTGGGATCTACTATGGTTTTTTGGAAAACAAGAAGCAAAAAACAGTATCAAAATCTTATGCACAAGCATAATATAAGAGTATGCCTTATACCACTTCAGAACTTAAGTGGATTTCTCATCTGCTCACTGATTTACATGTAAACGTGCACTTGCCTATCACCATGTATTGTGACAACATGGCAGCACAACATATTGCTTCCAATCCAGTTTTTCATGAGAGAACTAAGCATCTCAATATTGACTGCCACTATACCAGAGATAAACTTTTGGAAGGCTTTCTGCAAACATCACAGGTTTCTTCCACGGAACAATTAGCTGATCTTCTTACCAAGCCTTTGTCTGAAGTTCAGCATCATTACTTGGTTTCAAGGTTAGGTTTGATGGACACTCCACCAACTCCACCTTGAGGGGGGGACGTCAAGATATCTAACAGCTTGTACAGATTGTTATAACAATCAGTCTTAGTTAGTTAGGCTTTTAGTTAGTTGCCTCCTGTACATATATGCTCATGTATATATCTGCCTCTGTACATACATCTTCAAGATGATCAAATACAATTTTTCTCTGTAAACATTCATCTCTCTTGACAATATGATTAGCTATGTTTGTTTGTATAAGCTATATGCATTAGTTAGTTTTGTAAAAAGTATTTGGTGAAATTAATGATTTCTCAAAAAGATATGTCATGTGAGACAAAAGAATTAATTTTGAAAACGGTCAACCATAATAAAGCTAAATAAATTAGTTTTGGAAAAATAATTTTTAGGGGTAAAAAATTATTACGAAAGGCCAATTAACCTTTGTGACTGAGGCATGAAAAAACCATGTGCAGAACATGTCTATAGTTCTTTAGGAGGTGTTTCGGAAGAAACTTACTTGAATGGTGATGACATCCGGACTTACATGTGGCTAACGTGTCACTTGATCGCGTGACCTGATGTGTACTCATTTTGATGACCTGCACGAAAGTCGACCCCTGGCGTTTTCCCGAGGGAGGTCATTCCCATGCTCAGATCAGTTTCAAGAAGAAATGTGGAAGCAGATAAAGAGTAAAGAGCATAGAGAAACAGGGAGTTTACTGTTTCAGGAAAGTGTTCAGTGAAGTAATCAAGTTATGAATAGTAAGAGCCCCAAAATAGGAAATGTTGGGATATTTATAGCATTCAGGTTAGCATCCAAGGGCAGAATGACAAATTATCTCTTGATGGGGTCAAATTCTCTCTTTATGGGGTCAAATTACCATTATACCCCTCTAGTATCCTTCTTCCTTCCTTGTGGTCGACTCTGACCGCCATTGACATG
The DNA here is from genome assembly GCA_029747015.1 of Carnegiea gigantea. NCBI lineage: Eukaryota > Viridiplantae > Streptophyta > Magnoliopsida > Caryophyllales > Cactaceae > Carnegiea > Carnegiea gigantea. The sequence goes on along the minus strand of JAKOGI010000350.1, from coordinate 357,906 downwards.
GTTAATGCTACATATCGCCTTCCTATTGGACGGGTCACTAAATTTTCCAATCAGGAGCCATAAAGGAACGGGCAGCAATGTAACCCAAGCCCATATAAAATTCGTTAAATTCATCCCATTAAAACCATCTGAGTGTTAAAAATACATTTTAAATGGACATGCAGTCCGTATAAAAAATGAGTATGGATAGGAGTAGGGTCCACGTATTAATCTACCAACATTTTGTACCCATCTAAAATCCATTTTGTTATATCACATAATTCAAACGTTATTTGCTATTTGAATTTGGATTATATATTTAACTGTGAAAATTTTAATGTGACTTGGAAATCAATTATTACTTGCACTCTATTTTATACCAGTAGAACTTGAAGAACTTGGTCATTGATTAATATTTGTTATTAAAATACTCAAACTTTTGCCATTAATAATTTTATCATACATGAAAATTCAAAAATCCAAAAAACCAATAGATGTGGATGTAGAAACGATTTCAAACTCTGATAGAAATATCTATTATTTTGTAAAATAGGTGTATGTATATATGTGACTCAATGTGCGTCGACCTGTTACATCACCAACTCTACGTAAGGGTCAATAAATTAATTTGGAATAGAATTTTTAATTTTTTTTTTTAAAATAGACTACTTGATATTCCAAACCCACCCCCCAACCCAACCCCCCGGTCCGCTACTTGACATTTAGGCCATCTTTGGCAAAGAGCTTTCTGGGTGCAAGAAGAGTTTTTTGGGGGTATTAGCTGTTTGACTGTGGTCAAAAAGCTCTTTGGGGTGTTTGGTTGATTAACTTTTTAGATTAGCTTTTTATACCTAAAAAACTCTTTTACAAAAAGCTCTTTGGGATAGCTTTTTCAAAGAGCTTTTTGATATTTACTATTATAATGACCATGCTAATCTCATAATTTGGACAAATTTACATTACATGTCATTCACAAGTGATATTCCCGAATATTGGATGCTTATGCTTTGAATTTTTCAATTTATTATTTTTCTTTTTTGGGACAAGAGTTGTGGATGGTCATGATGTTGAAGATAATGCTTTTAATTTTAATGCTTTCTTAATTTAATAAATAATTTATGTTAGTTAGTCTTAGATGATATATAAATATTTTTTATATCACATAATTTCAATTGCTATTAAAAAAGAAAACATTTAACATTAAATATATATTTTGATAATAAGTACTAAAATTAGGAAAAAGTATAAATGTAATTTTACATATCACATAAGTCTTAATTCATAATTCATATCAAAAAGAAAAATAAATATCCAATAAAAAATTATTCTGTTAGAAAAATAATGAAATTGAGTAATGGGCATAAGTGGAATTTTATCAAATAACTTTGTTAGAAACAGCTAACTTCACTAAACATTTTTTTCACAAACAGCTACTGCAATCAGCTAAGTCAAACAGCTAATGCAATCAGCTAACAGCTAATAGCTAATGCAATCAGCTAACAGCTAATAGCGAATAGCTAACAGCTGATTGTCAAACAAGGCCTTAGACGAGTTGCATATTAACTTCGAAGAGCCTCATGCTCGTGGCCTCCGGCTGTATGTCTGCGGTTCTAGGCCTGGGGCGGTCATCTTTCCAGGTTTGGAAATTGGAGTGTGAGAGTGGGCCGTTGGGCCTGGATGTTATACCAGCCCACTGGGTTCCCCTGAATAGGGGCACAGTTAGATTCCAGCTTACCTTGTTAAAAAAAATATTGCATGCATATTGACTTTTTCATCAATTAAAATGAACCACATGCAGAGACGGAGCTAGAAAATCTCGTTAGGGGCCCGGTTGATATTATGGTTGATGATATGTTATTTTTATTTTCATCAATGCATTTATTTATTTTTTTTAAAGCACAAAAATCCATCCCTAAACCGATTATTGAGCCTTGGTAGATGTCCTAGTTGTCTCTAATTTCATCTTTATGATATATCCCATCAATTTTATTAGATCATGAGCATTTTAATTTTCTTCGTGACAGAGGTACAAATATCTTTGCATGGCAATTTAATAGATAGTTAATAGTGATAAAGTTCCTATGGATAGTGAATAAACTTTGGGTAAAAATTTGATCAAAATCAAAATGAAATGTTACATTTTCATTTTAAACCAAAAAACAGCAGTTGAATCAAACCATTTATTAGAATAAAAAGTGAAAAAAAAACTGATTAAATCTAATATTGAACCTAACAAAAAGGCATTATTTGAGAAAAGGGTTATGTATAATGAAAGAAAAATTACAAGGTAATGGAAGATATAGAGTGAAATAAAACAAAAGACAATTAAATTATTTACATAAAAATTGAGTTTTAAAAAAAGAAAATAAAGTTCAAAAGGAACAGGACTTTGAGAATGGTTCTATAAGTTGTCAGCGAGAAAGGAGCAAACAAAAAATAATACTCATTTGTGTTTAACAAGGATCAAACACAAGCCGCCGGTTGTACGGCCACAAGTATACGACTATCATCGTAGTACTCGAGGGTCGTCTCCACAGGGACAAGACTTAGATTAAAGTCACTAAATATTAAATCAAAATACTAATCTACTTTTCCAAGTCAATTAAATTATCCAAAGTATTTACAAAAGCTTAGCAACTACTAGTTCATATCACCACAGGACTTACTAAGATGAAATCAATTAATTAACTTCGAAAACTATTTAATTAACTAGGAACACAAACCCATGCCAAATCCAATCAATTTTGCTGCTGGAATATCAAGGAAAAGGGGAGGTTACCTGGGCAAAGCAAAACACAGTCCGTATCAACATTTGGAGAGTCATGGAAAACACAAACCAAACCAAATAAAAGCTAAGCTACTGAAAGAAGAACAGACAGAGAAACAGAACGAATAGAGAAGGCATAACAAACAAAGCAAATCAATGAGAAGGAAGATAACAGCCACGGCATCCTTGCTCACCCACGAGCTCAGCCTAGCTGCCTCAACTCCACCAAGGGTGCAGAATGAAATACCACCATCTTGAACAAAACCTCAGAATCAAAATCAAGGGAAGGGGGGTGGTTTAGATTCGGCCAATCACTAAAATTCAGCACAGATTAACTCGAACCAAAGCAAGACCAAAATCTAACCAGACTGAGCTTCGAGGCTCATAAAAGAGAAGATAACCTAAGAACAAGAACCAAACCTGAAAGTCAGGGAAGAAAAACAGAGTATACCAGGGGAAGAGGGAGCTGAAGATTCAACCAGCACTGAGCAGATTCAGAGCAGATAATTGCAAATGTCGACTCAACACTAGCGAATTGAACCCAGTAGTAGCAAGCTTCGATTCAAAGACTGAAGAATTCAACATTCAAATAATTAAAATTGTAGGCTAGTGACAAATCTACCACTCCTAGAACACAGGGAATAAAATCGAAAGTTCAACTCAAAATTAAAACCATAACAATCAGGCTAAAGATTGAAATCAAAACTATAAAACTCAAAAACCTCAAATTCGAGCCCTAAAAACGGATCTAATAATCTGTAACTCCAAAACTCAAAACTAAACCTGATTACAAGACTTTGAAGGCTGAAAACAGATCTACCATTCGAAATTCAAACAAGAACAAACCCAAAATTCCTAATATTAGAATTAAACTAACAAAAACCCATAAATTAAAACCTACAAACTTAAAACTAAACCTAGATGACACCTAATTTGCGCCGCATCCTCCAATTTATACTCTGGGTCTTCAATCTCGACCCTTGAATTCGTGCGAGGTGGACGGTGGGATGGATGATGCGCTGGCTGAGATGGAGGTGCTTTGGTGTGGGATGCACGGTTGATGGCGGAGACGACTGCTGGAGATGGAGATGCTGATGGTGCTGGATGGTGTCGGGGATGAGGATGGAGAGATGAGTGCCAATAGAGAGAGAAAGACCGAGAATGGGGGTCGGGTTCTGTGGTTTGGTCGATGAGAGAGAAAGTGAGGGTTAAGGGGAGGGGGTGAATCATGTGCTGTGCGCGTGGGGTTTGGGGTTTTTTTTTTTTTTTAATTGTGGTTTTCTCTCTGTTTTTTCCTTGGGTTATAAAAGAAAACGGGCTAAGGATTTTGGGTCGGGTTTGAGTCAATCTGGCCCAATGCTTTATTTTCGGCATTTTTTCGTCATTTTCTCGCATTTTTTTCAAATTATTGAATACCTACAAAATAAAATAAAATAAAATAAAAATCTAAATATAACAATTATTTTGAGCATAAATCGGGTGTAAAGATATCGTAAAAATAGCATATTTTAAGCACGAACACCAGTCAAGGAAGCACTGCCACAAACACAACATGAAAACCGACCACTATGCTACACCACATTCTAGTTTGAGTAGGGCCATGGCCCGACTGCCTCCCCCTTAAATCCGTCCATAACCAGATGGCGCTTTTTTTGGGTTGACATAATCAGGATTTGAACACAGGGTTTTGGTTAACAAGATGACCTATGAATTCATGATTAGGTGACTATAAATAAAATGGCCCTGTAATAGTGAAACTTGGAAAACAAAAGAATTATACTACAAATTAAGGTTTGGGTCTTTGCATTGAAGATAAAACTAACTATGATGCATACACGGACATTTCTTTCATGTAACAGGCATTTTATTTTTGCCTGCTGATTGGGGAACAATTAGATGAGATTTGGTTTGTATTTTTGACAATTTTGAATATTTTATCCCCTAGAACTATTGACCCCCACTTTAATGAAAAATGAGGATACAAAGAAACAAAAAGAAAAATGCAACAAAAAGCAACAAAAATCGGTATGTGACATGTTCATTCCAACGCTTAGCAATGTTAGCTTGACGCTCCGTGCTTATTTTCACTCGCAAGCAAATTTTAGCGACTCTTGCAACCCTAAATCACTTCTTAGAGTTCCTTAGTTTTTTTTTGCATAGTCAATTCTCAACCTCCAAAAATCATTTTTGATTTCATTCCATATTTAGCTTTACTATGCCTTCTTTTCTTAGAGTTCATTAACTTCTTTACATAGTCCGTTCTTGACCTTCAAATTTCATTTTTGATTCCATTCTATTTTAGCTTAACCCTGCCTAATGGTGTATTCGAACCAAACCAAATCTGAGCTTGTCTAAGGCTCGAGCTTGTAAATGAAGCTCGATCTTGACTTGTCTGAGGTAGTAAGGCTCGAGCTTAGGCTCGACTCGTCCAAAGCTCATTTGAGACTCAAGCCTAACCATGGCTTTTCCAATGTTTTATTGCTTTGAGTCTAAACTTGACTATTTAAGACTCAGATAAGTGTGTGCCTTTTAACTTTAAGATATAGACTGCTCACTTTTTAAAGTGAGTATATAATGAGACTCTCAAATAAATACAAAAGGGTTGATAAGGGGTACCTATCGACGTAGTTATAGGACAATTATAATTGTTTCATTGTCGACAGTTAATATTGATGGGTTGCTAACGTTATTCATTATAGGGTAATAAGGTTAGGAGTGTCAACTTGCATAAATTCTGCAATCACCCTGACTCTACCTTTGTATGAGCATATGAGCATATGAAAATTCTAAATTGTAAACAGGAGGAGGAAAAGAAAGGAGGGAAAAGTTTGATTGGTAGGTTAAAGAATGCTATGTTGTTGTGCTAGCCTTATCGTAAACAATAATTCTTAATTAAAGTAATTATTGTTGTATCAAAAGTTTAACTATTCAAACCCGAATATTGTTTCTTTGAACAAACTTTCTAGGCCTGTTAAATCGACTCACTGAGTCATCTCATTTAGACTCAGCGAGCTCACGAGCCAAAATTCATCAGGCTCAAGCTCGACTCGGATAGCCAAATAAGCTAGAGTAATTCCTCAACCCTTTCGGCTCCTAGACCACGAGCAGTCGCCAGAAGGAACTATAAGAATCATCGACTAGTCTCACAAATTATTACGAGTTCTTCATGCGTGCTTTGTCATCACTCATACGCTATCCGGGAAAACTTCTCAGGAGGTCACCCATTCCAAGACTTCTCATAACGCCCTGACCCCTCTCGGGTCAAGGATAGGTGTCGTGAGCGGCTTCCAAGATTGTTGACTAATCTCACAAACCACCACAAGCCTTTCCGGTATGCTTTGTCATCGCTTACATGCTGTGTGAAAAACTTATTAAAAGGTTATCCATCATAAGATTTATCCACAGCAAGCACGCTGAACTATGGAGTTCTTATGGGTGGGCTCCCCAAAAAAAAATGTGCATCTTTGGTGATATAAGTGGCCACTTTAAATCCTTTAAGCCACACTCAGGATGTTACACTTCTGCATACGATGCATGCTTAACTATGGATTCTAAAGAGTAGGCTTCCCGAAAAGTACTGCGCACCTATGGTCATATAACTAGTTTTATAAAATCCTTTACACCTTACTTTTAACCACATTTGGGGCGTTCCACCTCAGCTTTCGCTCATCACGAGCAAAGTTTGACAAGTCCAAAAGCGAGTCGGCTCGCGAGGAGGTAGCTCAACTCACCTACACGGCTACACCCCTAGGCCCTACCTATGCCAGGCTATGCTTAAAATGATAAAGCTAAGATCCAAAGTCACTAAACATCTACTATATCAAATGGACGTTAATTAAACTACCAGATCACCTAATACAAACACTACATCCATCACGTCATAGCCACACAACAATAAATAAATACATAAGCATGTTCACTGCCAACTTTTTCAGCAAAATTGTCTTTGACGTTCTCTTAGCCGCAAACACATAATTTCTGAAGGAGTGACCCGTGAATTTATGGATCCACTGTAATTATTAGATTCCTCATCTCCTTTGTTAAGATAATATTTATGAATCAACGATTAGAGATAATATTAAGTATTGATTAATATTATGATATTAATATACTGGTCACTAGTTATTTTAAGCTTTCCCAAAAACATAATGAAGTGGGTCATCACATTGGAATCATGTATGATGTATGTATGTCACATGATTATTTTTTTTTTCCGATTATTAGTTGGTATAAATTCATTACAATAGTAAAATGTTCAAAGGAAAATACCAATAGCTAACGGCCACCTACGTGAAATCTTTGTTAATGCAGAGAAAGAGAGAACAGACAACTAAATTCTAGCAAAACAACATTGATGAGTAATATTCCAGTGAATGTAACACAAGTGAACTAATTTAATATTAAGAAACCATAGTTGGAGAGGTTGGAAGTTCAAAGCTCATTCGATACAAGGTTTGCACTATTTTATGTGTAAGGTTTAACCTTCTTACTATTTCAACATAGACTTAGGCCCTATTCGACAAAATTAGTTGTTTATGTAACGGATAGGGGTTCAGGTAGTAGATAACTAACTGATTAGGTAGCTGATAGCATTTCTAATTTAACTGTTGGCGAATAGCTGTTTAGATAAGCAGTTAAAATAAATATGTTTGGTAAATTTAGTTGTTGAATTAGCTGATTATTGTAAATTAACGTAAAAGGATATAAATAATTTCTAAATATAAAATTTCCAAAGGATATGTTTTGGCCAAAAAATATAAAACGCTACTTCTGAATACCAACAATTAAAACTATTAGCTTTTTAGAAACGCTGTCTAAAATGTTAAACTCTACTTAAAATGTTAGTCAAAATACTAGGTTACCGAGCACTAAAAAATTGGCTGATCAGTATATTGACTTGGATAAAACACTAAACGCTACTCAAAATGCGATTGTCGAACATGGCCTTAATTTCTACATTCGCAAGTTTAGGAGGTGACTAACCCCTTAAAAACGGGACTTTAGGTCCATTACTATTATGTAAGCAAGCTAGTTTAAGAGAAAACTGTATTTTTTGGGGTGCAAATTGAGGGTAGAGACATAGGTAACAATTATATATACTAATAGCACTGTAGAAACTTCATCGATCACTAACACAAAAAAATAAACAAACTAATTGGGATTAATAAATCTTAGGTTTCATTGTCACAATCATGATCACCAAAGTCCAAAGTCTAACTAATAGCAATACGTTTGTGTCTTTAATTAGTAAGAATTATGTAAGGTAGCCAATTAATCAAGTTTAATTAAGTGGGGTTTGTTAATTAGGTGCTCATAATACACCCTTAATCAAATAAACATGGTCGGTAAGGCCGGCTCTCTAATCAAATTAGGGGCGCCAGGCTGCTAGCCAGCCATGTCACGTTCTGTGGGGCCCCCTCAGCTTGAGATTAAGTATTAATTAACGATTATGCATTAACACAACCGTCCACTTCTATATAAGTAGAGTGATTTATACTTGTTTGATCATCAACGAATTTGCATCCAACTAATTAAACACAGTTTCTCTTTCTCTCTCTAAATTTCTCTCTCTCAAAGATCATCAAAATGGTGAAATTGGCTTTTGGTAGCTTTGGTGACTCTTTTAGTGGTTCTTCAATTAGGGCTTATTTAGCTGAATTTATTGCCACACTCCTCTTTGTATTTGCAGGAGTTGGCTCTGCAATTGCTTTTAGTAAGTAATTTTTCGTTATATTTTTCAATAATTTTTAATTTTAATTTATTTTAAAGAAATTTAGGCGGCCTAGTTGGGATAGCCCTCAATTGGGCACTAGGTCCAAGGCTGATAAAATTGTCCGTAAGCCTTGGCTGAACGCTTGCTTTCTAGAAGAGGAGTGCTCCTATTCGAGTTTGATCCTGGGTGGTATCTGTTCCCGATCGGACCTCAGGTTGATAAGATTGTCTGTTAGCCTAAAGAGGCCCCAAGAGAAGTAGATCTTTGGTGGTATCGAATACAAACTTTAATATTGACCACTAAGCTGTTATATTTGTGAACTTGTAATCTATTATAAGCTTTCTATATAGGTACTAAAATATGATTTTGTGGTACGTATGTAGGCAAGGTGACAGGTGATGGAGCATTGGACCCAGCAGGGCTAGTTGCTATAGCTGTGGCTCATGCATTTGCCCTATTTGTTGGGGTCTCCATGGCAGCCAATATTTCAGGTGGGCATTTGAATCCAGCTGTAACTTTTGGATTGGCCATTGGAGGACACATCACCCTCCTCACTGGCTTCTTTTACTGGATTGCCCAAGTCCTTGGCTCTGTTGTTGCTTGCCTTCTCCTCAAATTGGCTTCCAATGGCATGGTAAGTCATTAATTAAGATTTATTTTCTAATTATTATGTAATAAGACTGTATGAATCATCATTGAATGAACTTGCTTTGAGTAATACGGTCCCGGGGAAGAAACATATAAGATATGCAACCAATAAGGTCCTAACCTAGTGTTGAGACTGATGTCATGGCCTAATGGGTCAGGATCCAAGTTTGATTCCCCTAAAACATAATAAACTATATGAATCATCAACCGATGGAATTGTTTTAAGTAATACCGTCTTAGGTCAATTTGAGAGTGTTTTCTTGTAGAAGTAGAGCGTGAGATATTTTTGATTAAAATTTTTGGTATCTACATAATTGGATAAGCATTACTACTATTTTTCTGTTCATTACTGTGTTTTTAGCCGATTAGTTAAAAATACTTTAGATACACTAGATTTTAGATCAACTTTTTTTCTGCTTCATATATTACGTAAGTTATATTGATCTTTTTACCTCATTTGAATCCGAAATAAATTCTCTTTTGAATACATCAAAATTCACATTATTGATTATATTGTTTTGAATTTTGAAACAGAGCATCCCAGCCCATGGAGTAGCCTCAGGGATGGGACCAATTGAGGGCATTGTGATGGAGATTGTCATCACCTTTGCACTGGTCTACACAGTGTATGCCACAGCTGCTGACCCTAAGAAGGGCACAATTGGAATTATGGCACCCATTGCTATTGGGTTCATTGTTGGGGCCAACATCTTAGCTGCCGGCCCATTCAGTGGTGGCTCAATGAACCCAGCTCGATCATTCGGCCCGGCTATTGTCGGTGGGGACTTGGCTCAGAGCTGGATCTACTGGGTCGGCCCGCTCATCGGAGGTGGGCTTGCTGGGTTGGTCTATGGTGACGTCTTCATTGGCTCTCACACCCCTGCCTAAATTATGTGTCTTCCTTTCTCAACTTCTTTTGGTTAAGAATTGTGAATTGTAAGGGAAATATTTCCCCCGTTCCTTTTTTGCCCCAGTTTTTTGTTTTTTTTGCTCCCCCATTTTTTTGGTTGCAATTGTAAGGCATTTTCTGCCTCTGGTGTGAGATGTTTGGGCAAGCATTGTATATGATAAAAAAACTCAAAAAAAATTTCCTTCTCCGTCCTTTCATCTTTTGTTTATTGTGGAGATAGATATGTTTTTCAACAGTCTATTGTTGTAATGACACTGTCATTGCTTGTGGAGGGTACAGGGTATGTATCCCGACTTCCCTAGACCTTTTTGTGAGAGAATCGTTGTAGATGTTCTCAATCAGCGTGACTCATTTTTATATTTGTAAATGTTATATGCCATACGGTATTTGTGAACTTGGCCTATATTATCCTCGTTACACGAGCATAATACACTTTAGATTCGAATTTATATGCTAGCCTTTAATTATTTCCGTATGTTTATGTAGTGCAAGGATGCACAAGGGTTGATTTAGGTGGGAATCAAGCCTAGGTCTTGGACAAGTAGATAGCGACTTATGCTATTAAGTTATAGCCATAGCAACTGAGACTGCAAACGCGTTGAACACACAGAATTAAGGAAGAATATAGGTATTGTGGCAGAGAAGTTGAAACAGAAACTTGACTTTCAATCTAAGGCCGCCTTCGTGGAATCCCACAACGCCAAAACAAAGCAAAAAGGCAAGTCTGTTGCATATAAATCGAATAGAGTATTTAGCTCCAAAGCTCATGCAGCCATGCAGCGAGCACAAAGCGAACTATTCTTTCGCCTTTTACTAAAGAATACCGTGTGCTTGCTGCATAACGTGGCATACGTGAATTTTTGGAGGAGCCTCCTTCAATCGGGGGTTTCCAACAATTTATGCCAATTTTTGGAGGAGCCTCCTTCAATTGGGGGTTTCCAACCATTTAGTGAAGTCCGTGACAACTGCGTATGTATTGTGAAGTAATTGTTTGAGCTTTAGTCAGCTGTAGTGTAAAGTAGGAGACGGATTTTGCCTTATGTCAAGACAAAAGTTATTCATTGCAGAGGTTATTGTATAGTATTTTGAATCCCATTCGAAATCCAGGGGGGTAATGCAGTCGTGCAATGTGCCTCTAGACATTTCCATACACAGCTAGCCATGGGCTATACTGGGTTAGTTGGGATGTAGTACAACCACGGTCCTGAAGTGGCCGGTATTCAACTGATAAGGTGGATGGTTCAGGTGAGAAGTGGTTCATAGGAATGGGTTTGCTCTGCTGTTTACGGGTGCAATGAAGTCAAGTGTTGATGCCTCAGTTCAAGTCCAGGATCCAAAAGTTGGCAACTGGTAGTGCACTTTTAGGCCGGGCAAGCTCTCCTAGAAGCTTGGCTGAACTGCAGGCGCTAACACTCACTAATTTTTACTGTACATAAGGGAACTGGAACTTACGTTAGACGAAACAACTTTTTAGATATGATGAATCAGAGTGGATACCAAGCGACATTGAAACAACTTTGATACGAAACAAAACTGTTTTTAACAGAGTTCGACTTATTTCATGTCTAATTCTCAAAAATTTTTGAAGTCCAGTCTCGCAATAGTCTGACTGATTGTAGCCATAGAGGGGCTTTGGGGCCGGGGTGGGGGGAGGCTTTAAAATAGCGGAAGAAGACACTAAATAGATTGGACTGCCTTCCTGGCAGAGTTTTTAGTCCAAGTGCAATGCAGTGATCAGAACACTGAGGCTGGTCACTGAGAATTTGATGCAATCCTCGTGAAGTCCCTAAAAAACAAAGCACAAGGCAAGTTGTACATTTCAGCCCTTTCGAAGAGCATAACAAGCTGAATTAAAAAGAGAATTGGGGGGATGGGGCTATTTACAATAGCAGATGCCACATGGGCACAAGTTATTTACTGAGTCCCACAACGGAACCCAACGCAAAATAAAAGTCTGTTGCACATAAATTGATTAGAATATCAAGGGTTCAAACTGACGTAGCCACGCAGTGAGCGCAAAGCGAAATATTCTGTCGCCTTTTACTAAAGAATACCGTGTGCTCGCTGCATCCAAAGGCATACGTTAATTTTTGAAGGAGCCTCTTTGTAACTGGGGCCTTCCAGCAACTCAGATATGAAGTCTTTTTAACAGCTTACAATGGCAATGGTACAGTGTGTGAAGTGTGAAGTAACCAATGGTATTTCGATCAATAATGATACAAAGCAGTAGATCGTTTGTCTCATGTCATACCTGCTGCTGCTCATTTAAGTACAATGTGCACAATGCTTCAACGAAAAAGTTGGGGTGGGGGCACTTTTTAATACCAAGGTGGTAATCCAATGGGGAGAAGTATCCCAGCGAGCCTGATTTAGTGGTTTTGTGCAGGTAAAGTCCTCAGCCCCAACTCTGTTAACTGCCTAATTTGCGGTTTACTGTACCCCTTCCCATTGGTAGTGTAAATTCTACCTTGATGGGGTTTGGAGAGATTTCCGGATATCATGTCCATCTTACTTGTACATGCTCAGAGAGCAAATGTGATCTAAGTTCAGTTTATTTTGTCCAGAGAGCCATGAGTGTGACCTTTCATGTTAACTTTCCTGGGAATAGGCGGTTCAAAATCTGGGGTTTTCTGTGGTGTGTGCCTCCTACCTGTTGTGCACTCCAGTCAATGGTTAGCCACGGGCATTCAAAATTCTTTTGGTAAGGTCTGTGCTGTGTTCTTTGTTATTTGCTAGACAACATGGAAGGAAAGGAAGCAAAAATCATTCAGGGGATGAGTGCCAAATGTGGATGGTATATTTGATTTCCTTCTTGGATTGGATTGGTGGATAAAGACTTGGGAGGATGAATTATATTTCTTTTCTCAATCGATCCCTCCAACAATTTGTAAATTGTAAGGGTGGCCACAATGCAGAAACCAGGCATTCAAGTTATAAGGTGACAAGGCCATGGTCAGAAGAGGTCACTAGAAAGGGATGAGCTCTGTGGATTGCATGAGTCAAATGTTGAAGCCACTGTTCGGGGCCAGAATCCAAAAGCTGCAATTGGTGGTGTTCTTTTAGTCCTGAAAAGCTCTCTAGCTAGAAGCTTGGCTAAACTGCAGGCATATACACACACTGATTTTAAACTGTATAAAAGAACTACAACTTATTTCGGATAAAACAACTATTTGATATGAAAAACAACTGTTTTTGACAAAGTTAGCTAGAGCTCATGTCATATCTAATTCTCAGAATTTTTGAAGTCCTATTGATCCTATTCTCGCACTAGTTTGTTTGAATTATTGCAAAAAGATGGGCCAAAAGGGGATTTTTTTTGGCGGGGGGGGGGGGGGGGATGGTAGCATCTCCTAGACAAGAATACTTTTGTAAGAGATTTTTCTCAAGGTGTAATGCAATCAGATCATGAAGGCTAGTCGCTGAGAATTCGAAGCTGAGTCGAATTTGTTTGAAGGCAAGCTTTACATCCAACCCATTCTTCAGTGAGCCCCACAACGAAAACACAAAGCAGTTGGGCAAGTATTTCCCATATAAAAAGATTAGAATATCAACTGATGAACCCACGCAGCCACGCAGTGAGCACAAAGCGAACTGTTCTTTCGCCTTTTACTAAAGAATACCGTGTGCTTGTTGCATATAAGTGGCATACGTTAATTTTTGGAGGAGCCTCACTTAATTGGGGGGCTTCCAACAACTCCATTGTCAAGCTTTTAACAAATACAATGTGAACCGATGGCATTTTTATTTCTTAGCAGCCGGAAAAAGGTTAAAAAACTGTTTGGATTTAGTTGAGCTTATTGTGTGATGTACTGAGGTCTGGCTGTAGAGTTCAATGTTCTGTGCAAGCTGGTCTTCTGTCATTTTCTAGACATATCACATATGGAAAGAAAAGAATGCTATGATCTTTCGTGTCAGTTGAAGTGTCGCAAATGTCGACAATATCTTTGAGCTGCTTTCTAGATTTGGTTGGCAGACAAAGGCAACTAGCTTAAAGTTAGAATAGTTTCCTAGAAATTTGGTTTGCTCCATATATGGGTGTGCAAGTGCAACGTTAAGTGGTAACGCCTTGGTTCAAAGCCGAAATGCAAAAAGGGCAATTGGTGCTGTGCTGTGCTTAGATGTTGACAAAGTATATGCAGACAGATCTTAGGGAGGTGACTGACACTCACAAATGCCACCTGCATATAAACAATCGGAACAAATCTGACCCTAAAAGAAACTGCAACTGTTCTTAACAGCTCTATTGCCAGTCCAATTGATTCCAATCCATCCATAACTGTGCCTTTCCCAGTTTTAGTAGCTTAATTATGTCTCGGCAAAATTGACCGAACACATATACAATCGAATTTGAAGCAGATAGAAATCAAAATTTGACCCAATCTCTAAATGATCTGAATGCCTTGAATAACTCATCATCAGCCACGTTGGAGAATGCACATGTCTTTTAATGCCTTGATTTATTTGCAGCAAGCTTATGTTACTTGCAGGATGACATCAACATGTTCTTAAACGGTTTGTAAGGCTCAGTTCAACGAAGAGCAAAGACATATATCAGGTATGCTGTAATAGCAAAGCTTTTTTTTTTTGGGGGGGTGGGGGGCGCTGAGAATAGCAGAACTGCAGAAGCCACATTTTTATTGGAAAAAAGTTGATACCTAAACAACAAACATATATAATTTGGAACACATGAAAATAACGGATATACAACATTGGAGACATTTACGAATAAATGAGGTGGTGGCATATGCTATTAGGGATACTATGGCATAATTCAGGCGCAGTGTGCAATCTGATCATATCAGTAAGGCTACTTAATTAATGAGTGGTTAGAAACTAACCTGAGGTCATCGCAACAGAAGCTTTGACTTCGATCTGAAGGCTTATCCATTGACTCCCACAGTGAAATAACAAAGTGAAAAGGCTAGTATGTTGCATATAAAAAATAAGAATACCTAATGTTAATCTCACGCAGCCACGCAGTGAGCACAGAGCGAATTATTCTTTCGCTTTTTACTAAAGAATACCGTGTGCTTGCTGCTTTTAAGTGGCATACGTTTATTTTTGGAGGAGGCTCCTTTATTGGAGTCTTCTATCAACCATAGTATCAATGTTTTGATTAAGTATACTGCAAAATTGGATATTTTCTGTTTTCTGATGTTTTATAGTGTTGGGTTCTGAATCTTTTGGTTTTTTTGGGGTAAGTGAAGCAAAAACCTAAGCCGCTTTTCTCTTGAGGTTTTTTTTTTTAAAAAATTTTTAAAAGTTGGTGCCGTTTTCTTAAGCGTGCTAGGTTTGAATGTTGCAACAACTGACCTTTTTTTTTTTGGGGGGGGGGGGGGGGGGGGGAGGGAATCTTGTAGCAGCACTGAGCATGGTATAAATACGGCATTATCCAATGGAGTTGCTGGAAGTATGTTTAGGGTGAGGATCACCTGCACCGACAATGAATTTAGACTTGGTAAAACTAATCCGTTTATGATTTTCTTACCTCAATAACCCAAAATCGATTCCAAAATGAGGCAAGTAAATTTTGGCACAAACATAGGTGGATCTGAACCACATTAAATCAACTTGAATTGCATTTTCTTACGGGGATAAATATGTTATTTCCTTGGAGTCAGAATATGCCACAACAAAGGGCACACTCTGCATCCTAAACCCATGCATGTGGGGTTGGAAGCTGATTTAATACCGTTTACTCTTTAGTCCTCGTTTATTGACATTGTTTGGGAAAGGAGGTGTAAATGGCGATGCAGATGTTAATCAAACGTCTGTTTTTGACACCAACTCATGGGAATTTTTACAACTTATTACAAGATATTCACTACTATTAATCCATATTTAATAAAATAGGGATTACATGAGATTAACAGAGCTGGAACTTAATTCTTACATGGTTAGTTCTTTAGGTTTTTGGAAAGTTCTGCCCATCCTAGTCTGCTACTTGCCTGATTGAACTTATCCTTGACTGTAACTTTTCTTCTATAACTGCAGATTGCATTAGTTCACTACTAGAATGTTATCTGCAGCTTCTTTTGCTATATTTCATTCAGAACGCAATTGTTTTTTTGGCTAGCATGACCTTTTCACGGTTCTTTATGCAAAGAGTGCGTAAGAGTTAAAGTCATGCTCTAGTCTGATTGATTGCAGCAAACCGAGGGGCCGAGGAGCAAGGTCACCATTTTATAGCAAAGGAATTGATGAACTAGCGCAACATGCATAAGCTAGTTTTGAGACATATAAGTAGATTAGAATGTTTTGGCACAGTTTATAATTTACTCCAAGTGCAATGCAGTCAGAACACTGAGGCTGCTTACTGACAATTTGATGCTGAGCTCAATTTGTTGGAGGAGAGACTTGGCGTTTGATGCAATCTTCACTTAGTCCTGACAACAAAACACAAAGCAACTAGGCAAGTTATCTGTTAAAGTATAAAACCTATTCCTGAGCCTTTAAAACCATCGACTTAAGTTTTTAGTTAAGATGATTCTTGAACATTGCCTATCAATCTAGCCCTTTTGCAGAGCATCACAAAATGAGTAAGAGAATTGGGGGATGGTGGTGGCTAGAATAGCAGAAAGCACAAGATCACAGGCTATAGGTTATAGGAGTAACCATACCAACTGAGAGTCTGAGACAACAAACATATTGAAAGTGCATAGAATTGGGAAGAGTATAAACACTGGCAAAGAAGCTTGAAGCTGAGCTGAAGCTGTTGGAAGAGAAGCTTGACTTTCAATTCAAGGCCTCATTTAGTACCACAATGAAAAAGCAAAGCAAAAAGGCGAGTCTCGTCCATATAAATTGATTTAGAGTAAGCTAGTTTTAAAACTGACGCAGCCATGCAGTGTGCACAGAGCAAACTATTCTTTCGCCTTTTACTAAAGAATGCCGTGTGCTCGCTGCATCAAGTGGCATAAGTCAATTTTTTGAGGAACCTCTTTTAAATAGGGGCTTCCAGCAACTCAAATATTAACTCTTTTCAACAGTTAACAATGACATTGATTTATTGTGTATGAACTGTGAAGTAACTAATGGTATTTTGATTAATAATAATACAAAGCAGGAGACCGAATTTCTCTCATGTCATAGCTTGTTCTGCTGCTCAGTAATGTTACAGTGTGTGCCAATGCTTCAAGGAAGGAGTTGGGGAGGGGGGCACTTTTTTGGAACCAAGGTGGGTAATCCACTAGGGAGAAATATCCCAGCAAGCCTAATTTAGTGGTTTTGCGCAAGTCAGTCCTCAGCCCCACGTCTGTTAAGGGCCTAATTTGCGGTTTATTGTACCCTTCAATGGTAGTGTGAATCCAGCCTTATTGGGGTTTGGAGGGATATCCGGATATCATGCCCATCTTACTTCTACATGCACAGAAGCCAAATGTGATCTAAGTTTCAGTTTATTTTATCCAGAGAAACATGAGTGTGAGCTTTAATGTTAACTTTCCTGGGAATATGTGGTTCAAGATATGGGGTTTTCTGTGGTGTATGCCTCCATGCTTGTTATCCAGTCTAGTCATGGATAGCAGCAGGTCATACAAGATTCTTCGGTATGGTCTATGCTGTGTTCTTTGTTATTTGCTGGACAATATGGAAGGACAGGAAGCAAAAATCTTTCAGCAATATGTCCCAAATGTGGATGGTATATTTGAGTTCCTTCTTAGATTGGATTGGCGGATAAAGACTTGAGAAAATATTCCCTCAATCGATCCCTCCAATAATTTGTAAGAGGGCCCACAATGTGGAAATCAGGCATTTATGTTATAAGGTGACGACGCCATGGTCAGAATAGGTCACTGGAAAGGGATGACCTCTGTGAATTGCATGAGTGAGATGTTAAAGCCTCTGTTCGGGGCCAGAATCCAAAAGCTGCAATTGGTGGTGTTCTTTTAGGCCTGAAAAGCTCTCTAGAAGCTTGGCTAAATCTAAACTGCAGGCATATACACACGCTCAATTTAAACTGTCTAAAAGAACTGCAAGTTATTTCGGATGAAACAAGTATTTGGTATGAAAAACAACTGTTTTTAAGAGTTAGCTAGAGCTCATGTCATATCTAATTCTCGGAATTTTTGAAGTCCTATTGATCCAATCTCGCACTAGTTTGATTGAATTATAGCACAAAGATGGGTAAAGAAGGAATTTTTTTTTTTGGTTTTCCCTTGGGGGGGGGTGTAGTAGCAACTCGTAAACAAGAATACTTTTGCAAGAGATTTTTCTCAAGGTGCAATGCAATCAGACCATGAATGCTAGTTGCTGAGAATTCGAAGCTGAGTCCAATTTGTTTGAAGACAAGCTTTACATCGAACCTATTCTGTACCGAGCCCCACAACGAAACCACAAAGCAGTTAGGCAAGTATTTCCCATATAAAAAGACTAGAACATCAGCTGATGAACTCACGCAGCCATGCAGTGAGCACAGAGCGAACTATTCTTTCGCCTTTTACTGAAGAATACCGTGTGCTTGTTGCATTTAGTGGCATACGTTAATTTTTGGAAGAGCCTTACTTAATTGCGGGGCTCCCAACAACTCTATTGTCAAGCTTGTAACAAATAAAATGTGAACTGATTGTGCTTGCTCCAAGTCTATTGTCACAGTATGAAAAGAAGGAAATGTCTGGATTTTGTTGAGCTAGTGCTTGCCCCAACTCTCAAGCTAATTGTGTGATGTACTGAGGTCTGGCTATAGCGTTCAATGTTCTGTGCACGCCAGTCTTCCGTCATTTTCTAGACATATGGGAAGAAATGAATGCTATGATCTTCCATATCAGTTGAAGTGCCCCAAATGTCGACAATATCTTTTGAGCTAGTTTCTAGATTTGGTTGGCAGACAAAGGCAACTAGCTTAAAGTCAGAATAGGTTCCTAGAAATTTGGTTTGCTCCATATATGGGTGTACTGAAGTGCAACGTTAAGTGTTAACGCCTTGGTTCAAAGCCAAAATGCAAAAAGGGCAATTGGTGCTGTGCTTAGATGTTGACAAAGTATATGCAGACAGATCTTAGCAAGGTGACTACTGACACTCACAAATGTCAACTGCATATAACAATTGGAACAACAATTCTGACCTTAAAAGAAACTGCAACCGTTTTTAACAGCTCTACTAATTGTCCAATTGATTCCAATCCTTCCATGACCGTGCCTTTCCCAGTTTTAGCAGCTTAATTATGCAAAAGAAACGCAATTTTTTTATGTCTCTCTGCATAAATTGACCGAACACATATACAATCGAATTTGAAGCAGATAGAAATCTAAATTTGACCCAATCTCTAAATGATCTGAATGCCTCGAATAACTCATCATCAGCCATGTTGGAGAATGCACATGTCTTTTGATGCCTTGATTTATTTGCAGCAAGCTTATGTTACTTGCAGGATGACATCAACTTGTTCTTATACGGTTTGTAAGGCTCAGTTCAACGAAGAGCAAAGACATATATATCAGGCATTCTTTAATAGCAAAAGGACAGAAAAACTTTTTTCTTAAATTTTTTTTTGGGGGCGGGGGGGGGGGGGGGGGCGGGGGAGGGCTCAGAATAGCAGAACTGCAGAAGGCACAATTTTATTGGAAAAGAATTGATACCTAAACAACAAACATATATGATTTGGAACACATGCAAATAACGGCGGAATATATACAACATTGGAGACATTTACGAATAAATGAGGTGGTATCATATGCTGTTAGGGATACCATGGCATAATTCAGGTGCAATATGCAATCTGATCATATCATTGAGGCCCCTTAATTAATGACTAGTTAGAAACTAACCTGCTGTCATTGCAAGAGAAGCTTGACTTCAATCTGAAGCCTTCTCCCTTGATTAAGGCCACAGTGAAATAACACAGTGAAAAGGCTAGTATGTTGCATATAACAGACAAGAATATCTAATGTTAGGCTCACGCAGCCATGCATTGAGCACAGAGCGAACTATTCTTTCGCCTTTTACTAAAGAATACCGTGTGTTCGTTGCTTTTAAGTGGCACACGTTTATTTTTGGAGGAGGCTCCCTATTGGGATCTTCTATCAATCATAGTATCCAATGTTTTGATTAGGTACACTGCAAAATTGGATATTGTCTGTTTTCTGATGTTTCTGGAGATTAGTCATAACAAATTATAGAGAAAGTGTTTTTATAGTGTTGGATTTTGATTCTTTTGGTTTTTTTGGGGGTAAGTGAACAACAATGGCAAAAATTTAGGTAGTCTTTTGCTTGAGGGTTTTTTTTTTAAAAAAAAAAAAAAGCTGGCACCTATTTCTGACAAGTGGTACTTTGAATGTTGTAGCAGGCGGACCTTTTTTTGGTTTTTGAGGGGGGTGGGGGGTGGTGTCTTGTAGTAGCACTGAGCATGTTGTAAATACGGCATTACACAATCGAGATGTTGAAAATATGTTTAGGGTGAGGATCACCTATACCGACAATAAATTTAGACTGAGTAAAACTAATCCGTTTATGATTTTCTTACCTCAATAACCCATAATCAATTCCAAAATGAGGAAAATAAATTTTGGACATAGCTGGATCTGAACCACATTAAATCAACTTGAATTGCATTTTCTTGTAGGGTGACCATGTTATTTCCTTGGAGTTAGAATATGCCACAGCAACAGGCACACTCTGCATGCTAACACAGTAAAACCCATGTATGTGGGGTTTGAATCTGATTTAATACCGTTTACTGTTTATCAACATTATTTGTTAAGGGAGGTGTAAAGGTCGATGTAGGTGTGAATAATCAACCGTAGGTTTTTGACACCAACTCATGGGTTTTTTACAAATTATCACAAGATATCCACTACTATTAATCCATATGTAACAAAATAGGAGCTTACATGAGATTAACATAGCTAGGACTTAATTCTTACATATTTAATTCTTTAAGTTTTTGGAAAGTTCTGCCCATCCTGGCCTGCTACTTGCCTGATTGAACTTGTCCTTGACTGTAACTTTTCTTGTATAACTGCAAATTGCATTGGTTTACTACTACAGTCTTATCTGCACCTTCTTTTGCTATATTTCATTCAGAACGCAATTTTTTTTTGGCTAACATGAAATTTTCATGGTTGTTTTTGCAAAGAGTGTGAAGTCATGCTCTGGTCTGATTGATTGTAGCAAAACGAGGGGCCGAGGAGCAAAGGCACTATTTTATAGCAAAGGAATTGATGAACTACCAAAACATGCATAACCCAGTTTTGAGACATATAAATAGATTAGAATGTTTTGGCGCAGTCTATAATTTACTCCAAGTGCAATGCAGTCAGAACACTGAGGCTAGTTACTGACAATTTGATGCTGAGCTCAATTTGTTGGAGGAGAGGCTTGATGTTTGTTGCAATCTTCATTTAGTCCTGACAACAAAACACAAAACAACTAGGCAAGTTATCTATAAAAGTATAAAACCTATTCCTGAGTCTTTAAAACCATTGACCTAAGTTTTTGATTAAGATGATTCTTGAACATTGTCTATCAATCTAGCCCTTTTGGAGAGCATCACAAAATGAATAAGAGAATTGGGGGATGGTGGTGGTTAGAATAGCAGAAGGCACAAGTTCACATGCTACAGATTGTAGGAGTAATCATACCACTGAGACAACAAACATATTGAAAATACACGGAATTGGGAAGACCATAAACATTTTTTTTCGATTATTATTAAGCCAAATGGCTAAATATCACAAATATGGATATAAAACCAACAATATAAAGTAATAACAACGGATAAATTACCAGCTAAATCTAGACTTATTCTCCTAATATCTAGTTAGTGCCTACTTTGAACACACCTTTACTTAAACTCATTTGTCTGCACAACAAATGCATCCAGCAGCAAAGGACACATGCGGGCAAATTGATGTGGTTCTTTCCACATGCTTCTACCAGCACAACCCACTTGCCCAAGCTCATCCAATATCTTTGATCCACCTTGAAATTTGACACTTGCCACTACCATACCTAAACTAACTTGTGGATGAGCAATAGTCTAGCAATGTCACCAAGCTTCCAATCATAACTACTACACAAACCCTCGAAGCTCTCACGTCTAGTGCGTCTGGCCTCTACAACAAATGAACAAGACATCAATCCCCTTGTACATGAAGGCTAGAATGCTTTCTCAAACTTTTTGATAATCCACACGACCACTCTGTTTTGTAATCCGTTAGACTCAATTGCCCTCGTTTCGTTCTTGTTCTTGTAGGCTTGTCTTCAAACTTCTAGTAATTCTCCTAACAGCTACATCTTTACCCTTCACCATGGACAATCCTAATAGATCCCCTACTTCTAGTGATGCTTTAGCTAATTCTAGTATACTTTCTGAAGTATTAGCTGAAGTCTGAACCTTTCTGTTGGTGGCCTTCTTCTTCTCCTTTCCCTTGTGATTTAAAGCAATTGGAGTTTCAAATACCAGAGGTTGTGCTATCTCTTGTTCAAATTGTCCAACCCCCAACGGTTCCACATCAGTTTCCAAAATTTGGGCTGAAGCAATAAACATTGTGGCAAAGAAATTTGAAGCTGAGCTGAAGCTGTTGGAAGAGAAGCTTGACTTTCAATTCGAGGTCTTCTTCATTTAGTCCCACAATGAAAAAACACAGCAAAAAGTCAAGTCTGGTCCATACAAATAGATTTAGAGTAGTTACTGTTGCAAATCACGCAGCCATGCAGTGAGCACAGAGCGAACTATTCTTTCGCCTTTTACTAAAGAATATTGTGTGCTCGCTGTGTTTAAGTGGCATACGTTAATTTTTGGAGGAGCCCCTCCCAATTGGGGGCTTCTATCAAGTATAGTTTTAATATTTTAATTAATCAACTATAGTTCAACCACGATACAAACAGGGCAGTTTGTTGCCATTAGGTCTTGAATCTTGTAGTATAATCTGAGCATGGTAATATGGTGTTTCATAATGAAGCACTTATTTCAAAGGGTACATTAATAAGAGCCAAAACAGTTAGCATCGAATGGCGTATTAGACATTAACTTACAAATCCACTCTATTAACCAAATTCAAACCAGTGCGTATTAGACATTAACTTACACATCCACTCTATTAACCAAATTCAAACCAGTCAGTTGTCATTGGGTAGCATGGAGAAGACCACAAGGAGGATCTATTAAAATCAATTTTGATGGATCCAAAACGTTACAGGGAGCACCAGGAGGATTCATACGCCGTAATTGGGAAGAGAGATTTATTCAAGCAGTAGTATTCTATCTGGGAGCAGCATCAGTTTTGGTAGCAGAAGCAACAACAATGAGAAACGGCATCAAAACAGCATTACAAGCAGGCTTCACTGATATTCATAGTGAGGGAGACAATAAAACCCTCATCCAAGCGGTTCAGGGTCACATTCAAGTGCCATGGGAAATCCAAGTATTGATTCAAGATATTTACACTTACATCCAACTTTGTAACAAAGTTCTTATCACACATGTTTTTAGGCAAGAAAAATTATGCGGCCGACTTGCTAGCAAAGTATGGTTTGTCACTCCATTCCACAATAGTGTGGAATGAGGTTCTGCATAGAGACCTTCTTCGTATCCTCTATGAGGATAATCTATGGAGAATCCTTGAGAGAATGACTAACTAAATTGTATTCTCATAAAAAAAAAAAAACACAAATATAAGATTATTCAATGGAGGTGTTAGAAGATGACGTTTAGGACAGCAAGCATCACAGAAAGTATTGATGAGGAATTTGGAACTGCTAAAACTGATCCGTTTATGATTTCCTCCAGTATAATTCAAAATCAATCCCAAAATGAGGCAAATCAATTTTGACATCATAAATGGATCAGAGCGACATTGTATCAACTTGAATTGTTCCTAAATAAAATGTCGATTGCGTTTTCTTGCTAAGATAAACTATGTGATTTCCTTACTCACACAGCAAAGGCACACTCTGTATGCTAAGACCTTGGTACACGGTGTACCAATATACCTTTTGTAGGGCTAACATGATCTTTTCTAGAGAATAGGGTGGAATATTCACAACATTTGAGACATGTTTAAATGATAATGGCATACTAACACTTGCTTTCTAGAGAAGGGAAATTCGGCGGATTTTTAATACAGGTTCGATGCAATCTGATCACTGAGTCTATTCAATTGGAAACTTGAGTTACAGCTAAGTCGTTGGAAGAATGGCTGGATTTCAGGCCACCTTCGTCAAGTCCCATAACGAAAAAACAAGTGAAAAATCAAGTCCTGTATGATATAAGTTCATTTGAACATCTTGCATAAGCTTCACGCAGCCATGCAGTGAGCACAGAGCGAACTATTCTTTCGCCTTTTACTAAAGAATACCGTGTGCTTATTGCATTTAAGTGGCATACGTTTATTTTTGGAGGAGCCTCCTTGGTTGGGGCTTCTATCAACCTTAGTTTTAATATTTTAGCTAATAAACTATTAGGATCAACGGCAATGTAAAGCTGCTCTCTTTTCTAATGTTTGTAGGGACTGCAGGAAGAATCAGCCACATTGGATGACAGTCAACATCTTCATCAATTATACAGAACAAAAATTTTTTGTTACGTCTTGAATCTTGTTGTGGCATCTGAGCATGGTATAAATATAGAATTTGTGCACTGGAGGTGCTGGAAAATGTCCAGCAGAAAGTGTTGATGATGAATTGCGATATGGTGGAAATAATACATTTATACTGTTTAAAAATCGGATGGTTAAGGTGGAATGCAGATTCACCTAATCTGTTCAAGGTCCACGTTTGCCAAAGATAATGTTGGCTTTGTCAATCAGGGATCTGTAAACTCAATTACATGCTTCTGCAGCGAATGCAAGAATTTGGATAAAATGAAAATGCTGACATCCATTATTATTTGGACTTTCTAATCTAAGCGTTGGCTCTTGAATCATGTTGTAGCATCTCAGCATTGGTGCAAAAATATGGCACGCCATGGGGGCAATACTCAACAAGCATTATGCCACAGAGCTGTTAGAAGACACCTAAGATAGCAAGGCACCACATACAGAGTTAACTCTGACAATGAATTTTACAACCAGACATAATTAAACTGTACATTGTTTTCGGACTTGAATGGCTTGAAATCAATCCCAACATAAGACAAATCAATTTTGAGATGAAATGGATCAGTTCAACTAGTTCAACCAAAACTTAATCAGTTTGAACTTTGCATTAGCAAATATCTTATGTGCAAAGCTTGTCAAAACATGGCTCTAACACGAGCGTGAGCACTCGAAAGCAATCAGTTATGACAGTATCTGCTTCATAGAACTTCTCTTTCCTAATAGACGACCCAAATTTCCTTACTTATTTTGCAAGTGTAATTGCCAAAGAGTTTCATTACCTTGACTAGCATATTGGCCACACCGATAATTGAACTTTATGTAGAGACTAGACCAATACTCGATCAACCTTTACGGTACTAAGCCAAAATCCTCATTGCCTGAACAAAATTCACACCACCCGTTTGTCATATATAAATTGTTGATGATGAGCTATCTTAAATTATACATAGAACAGTTAAATGGAAACAAAAACAATGAGATAGTGCATTATTGCCAATCAGATCAGTGATATTGCATCACGGGAAATTTTAAGACTATGCTGAAGTTGGTGTCGGAGAAAGCTCCAAATGAGTCCCACGTTTGAGAACAAAAAAGCAGCAAGTTTTGTAGCTTATAAATTTATCTGAATGTCAGTAGGAAAACTCACGCAGCCATGTAGTGTGCACAGAGCGAACTATTTTTTCGCCTTTTACTAAAGAATACCGTGTGCTCGTTGCATTTAGTGGCATACGTTAATTTTTGGAGGAGCCCCTTTTAATAGGAGGCATCCAACAAATTTAGTGTCAGGTATTTGGATAGTAATTATGCAATTGCATTGTGGTGTCACTCAAGATTTGGGGTCATGTTAGAACATGGAAAGGATATGATTGTTGCATTTAGTGGCATATGTTATTTTTTGGAGGAGCCCCTTTTAATAGGAGGCATCCGACAAATTTAGTGTCAAGTATTTGGATAGTAATTATGCAATTGCATGATGTTGTCACTCAAGATGTGGAGTCATGTTAGAACATGGAAAGGATATGATCGAAATGTATTGAAACTTTATTGGGGAAATTAAACTTAAATAGAAAATTGTTGCCTTTTTTTCCCTTTTGTGGCTTTCTTGGAATTCGTTTCTCTACTTGGAGCGATAATGCTGCCTATATCTGAATCTCATTAGTTACTATTGGAAGGAATTGTATTGAAATTAAAAAGTTGTAAATAGTCCATTTTGTGTTGTATGGACTGAAAATGAAGCCGCCAGCCGTGTTTTTATTCAATTTTAAATCTGCTTACCAGCTACAAAGTACGTAGATGGATCACATCCTCATGTGTCTCATGTCTCAAATGAGAAGGGCTTGGAGTGATGATGAATTCCCGTGCCCTTCTTATGTACTTAGATGTCCAGTTTGTTTTAAGATTTTAGTCCTTAGTAGAATGGAGTGTACTGTTTAAATGGGATGGTTAATGTAGATGCGCCTTATCTGTTCAAGGACCTCGTTTGCCAAAGATAATGTTAGCTTTGTCAATAAGGGATCTATAAATTCAATTCCATGTT
Organism: Carnegiea gigantea; assembly: GCA_029747015.1. Taxonomy (NCBI): domain Eukaryota; kingdom Viridiplantae; phylum Streptophyta; class Magnoliopsida; order Caryophyllales; family Cactaceae; genus Carnegiea; species Carnegiea gigantea. The sequence continues at coordinate 331,317 of JAKOGI010000350.1, read as the reverse complement.
TCCGCAGGGAATGCGGGAATCTGGATAAAATGAAAATGTTGACATCCATGATTATCTGGAGTTACCAATATAAGCGTTGGCTCTTGAATCTTGCTGTAGCATCTAGGGGTGTGCAGAAAAATTCGAAACCGAGAACCGAATCGAAAAACCGATCAAAAAAACTGGTTAACCGAAGTAAAATTTGTAAAATAAACGGTTCGGTTAACCGAACCGTAAAAAAAAATGGGGTTAACGGTTCGGTTACGGTTCGGCCGGTCCAGAAAATTCGATTAACCGCGGTTAACCGAAAACCGAAAATTAATTTTTATTATTTTTATTTTTTTAGTATAAAAGGCAAAAACAAACCGTAGCAGGCTCCAAAAACTTCCAAATCTCTGGCCCTTCCCCACTCGACCCTCGACGTTCGAGCTTCGTCCCTTCCCCTTCCCCACCTCGACGGCTCCACTCCAAATTCCAGCACTCCACTTCCGCTCGTCCACACACAGTCCACTCCAGGTCTCCAGCTTCCCCTTCCCCTCCAGTCTCTGGAGTCACTCCCCTTGCCGAACCAGTGGGTCACGGGATCGATTCTGCAAGGTGTCCCAAAGCAAAAGCCTCACCTTTTCTCTCATCTCCCGGGCACGGAGTCCCACTAACACTGCTGCACCGCCCCCTGCCGCCGGCGATATTTCTGGCGGCGACGTCCTGTGGACCCCAGCCATCAGCCGTCGCGGCCTTCTCCACTCAAACACTCGCTTGGCCCTCTGCCTCTCGACTTCGAATCGGAGCCCCAAAGCAAAAGCCTAATTTGAGATAAATCCCTAATTTTAGCTCATAATTACGTTGTCTTGCAAATTGTTGTGTTTAATTTACTGATTGTGGTCAAATTCGTGTTACATAATTGGTGGTTCTACTAAGGAGGACACATTGCTGTGCTGCTGCCTGCTGCTGCAATTTTACCCCCTCCCCCAAGACAACTTATGTTGGCTATGATGGTTATGGACACTAGATGTTTTCAAAGTTGTAGTTTCCTATTCCCAAACTCCCCACCCCAGCCCTCAAGAGTAAGGACCCATTGCTGGGTTGCTGCGCCTGTTGCTGTGAAAAGTCATGAGCACCTTGCTATTTTATTTGCTACTTTATTATGTTTTGTGTTGCCTTAAAGCTTCCAAATATTGGTTAACAGCAGGAGTTTGGTTTTAATTTGACATGAAAAATGTATACTAAATGTAGTTTTTTTCTCCCAAATATTGGTTAACCATGAACCGAAACAGAAACTCGGTTAACCGAACCGAAAAAGCGGTTAACCGAATGTTTCGGTTCGGTTACGGATTGCATTTTGGCCGAACCGAAAATTCGCTTAACCGAAATTCAGTTAACCGAAAATTTCGGTTCGGTTACGGTTCGGTATTTTCACTAACTGAATTTTCGGTTAACCGGAAGTCTGGTTAACCGATTTTGCGCAGGCCTAGTAGCATCTCAGCATTGGTATAAAAATAAGGTACGCCATGGGCAGTGATGAAGCCAGAAATTAGAGGGAGGGGGTTGGAAATAAGTTGATAATTATGGTTGAATGACATCATTATGACATTCTTCATTCAATAGTGAATTTTTGAATTTAGAACTTGAAGAAAATAATGATTCTTTAGTTATCTTTTTGAAATATCTATATTTTTTGAGTTAGAATTCAAATTAAACAATTTTAGAATTAAAATTGACAAATTAAACTCATAAAAACTTGTACATTAAAACTGAAAAGGCAAATTAACCAGAAATTAAATGATTAATCAAAAAATGGAACTACTGAGGTCAATTAAGTGCTATATTCTTTTTGAATACACTTTGGCGAAGAATTGAAATTAAACCAACAAACTAAACAAAATTTAGTATGAAATTCACAAATTAAACTCAATAATTAATTGAACTTAAAAATAAATTAATCCACAAATTAAGGATTTGAAAAATAAATTGAAATCAATTAAAGTACTAAACTATAATTAGTAAACTTTGAACTTTAAATTGAAGAGAAGCTTTCATGCTGCTGACCAAAAAAATTGGAAAGATGACACGCAAGTGGGATTCGAACCCGCATTACCCCAAGCCAAAAAAAAGCAGTACGAAGCCGCGACCACTAGGCACCGCGTCCTAACTGTTTCTCCTTTCTGCAATATTTATTTCTAGGTATCTCTTAGTTCAGCAGCCTACTATTTTTCCTTTCTGGCGGAGGAGCGGTGTCAGTTGACACCACTAATACCACGCTTCCTCCGCCACTGGCCATGGGGCCAATACTCAACAAGCATTATGCCACGGAGCTGCTAGAAGACATCTAAGATAGCAAGTCACCACATACAGAGTTAACTCTGACCATGTATTTTACAATCAGATATAACTAAACTATACGTTGTTTTTGGACTTGAATGGCCTGAAATCAATCCCAACATGAGAAAAATCAATTTTGAGATGAAATGAATCAGTTCAACCAAAACTGAAGGAGTTTGAATTTTGCATTAGCAAATATCTTGTGTGCAAAGCTTGTCAAAACTTAGCTCTACTACAAGCAGGAGCACTCGAACCTTACTAAGTAATAAGTTATGACGGTATCTACTTCATAGAACTTCTCTTTCCTAACAGAAGATCCAAATTTCCTTTCTTGTTTTGCAAGTGTAATTGCAAAAGAGTTTCATTACCTTGACTAGCATATTGGTCATACCTATAATTGAACTTTATGTATAGACTAGACCAATACTCAATCAACGTTTATGGCACAAAGCCAAAATCCTTATAGCCTAAACAAAATTCATACTACCCGTTTGTCATATCTAAATTGTTGATGATGAGTCATCTTAAATTATACATAGAACGGGTAGATGGAAACCAAAACAATGAGATAGTGCATTATTGCCAATCAGATCAGTGATGCTGCATCACAGGAAAGTTTAAGGCCATGCTGAAGTTGGTGTCGGAGAAAGCTCCAAATGAGTCCCACATTTGAGAACAAAAAGAGCAGCAAGTTTTGTAGCTTATAAATTTATCTGAATCTCAATAGGAAAACTCATGTAGTCATGCAGTGAGCACAAAGCGAATTATTGTTTTGCCTTTTATTGAAGAATGTCATGTACTTGTTGCATTACAGTGGCATACGAAAATATTTTTGGTGGTAGCTCCTTGACATGGAGCTTCCAAGAAACCATATGGAAATTTTTTGATTTTGACGGTAAGTGGAGTTCATAACTGCAATGCGCCGCCGCTACCTGAAGGGGGGGCGGGCGTGAGGTAGCTCCTTAACGTGGAGCTTCCAAGAAACCATATGGAAATTTGTTGATTTTGAGGGTGAGTGGAGTTCATAACTATAATGTCCTGCCGCTACCCGAAGGGGGGTGGGTGCGCCATCGCTGTAGAAGCTTGGTCAAGGGTGCCCGCAAGGCTTTATGATCTTAATTAATCTTAATTAATTTATTGATAGTAGCGGAAGTTCTAATCACAGTCTAACGAAAGTTTGGGCCGGTAGTTCTAAAATGTACATTGCATATATACTTAAACCATATACAAAATGTTCTTATATACTGTATTTATTAAATATAATTCATAATATATACATATAACGAGCTCTTCAGGTCCAATTAAGTTCTCTTAATGCTCCTGTGGTCCCTTTCGGTATCCGGAACTTGAAAAATGGTGAGATCATGAGCTCTTCGAGCCCAGTGAATAACCCTTACCTTCCCCGTTGTTACACTTTACACATTAACCGATTCACACATAATCACACAGTACACGTATCTTATGACATATAGACAGAACATATCATATAGCATGTACAAGGTGACATAAGAACATTCATATGCTTCAAGAACCAAAATAAACTTATACCTTCCATACACACAACTTATTTATGTCATGGAACGGCAATTAGAGTAGCTTAGTCGTACTTGTCCCATACCAGGTACGATTCAAGGATTTTCGTTTTCACTTAAATCCCTAAACAAACGCTGCTGTTAGTTTATTCACTAAACTAACCATGATTGTCCCATACCAATCATGTTCTTTGGGCTCATAGTCCTCACGAGAGTCCAAAAGAAAGCAAAATCTGCTAAGCAACCTAACGGCCAGTCCATAATCATAATTGGCACATATATCAAATCAACTTTGTCTCAAAAATTCACATAAACACATAATATGTATCTTAAAGTTAATCACAAGCTCATAGGTGTTTTGAAAGAACCTTCAAATCCAAATCCAAAGGCCAATTCAAATCCAAAAGGATTTTCACATCATAACTAAAGTCCAAATTCAATCCAAAATCAATTTTACAACACATCACATATTCTTAATTGAATGCAAAACTTTTAGTTTAGGGGAAATCAACTCATGGCTCACACAAAGAACCATCACAATGCAGGGGTGACAAACACATCCTGGTGGCCCAGCTACGGCTCAAACATATGGTACCAATCAATGGTGGACCAGCCGCAACTCATTCATATAGTCCCAACCAGGCACCCAATGCTCTAAAGGACGTGAACTGCCCACAACACAAACCATGGAATCGCATTCATATCCTAGTAAGTTGAGGCCGAAACCCTCCTCACTAGGGACCCACATGACTCACACACAAACATAAGGTCGACATTCATATCCCAGGGGATTGGTTATAGCCTCTCCCACTAGGCGACCTGAACATAACGGCAGTCACTACTATGACCATAACTCTAGAACGCTCTGTAATAGCCTCAGACAAGACATGAACCTCATTTCCCAAAAACATAACTTAAGAAAATCGTATAATTCATATAATCACATTTTTATTTTCAAAGAAGCTTAATTCCACAATTGTAACAAAAACATAATCAAAACATAATATAATTCAACTCAAAATGCTTTTCATAATTTTCCCAAACTTTGTCACACAATCAGAATTCTCAGGAAGCTCAACAATGGCCTTTTCATATTTAATTTATGGATTTAAAACACAAATAATCCATAATTATACTAAGCAAGGTACTTTAACTCCAAAAATTCATAACTCACAGCATACACATCCAATCTTCACCAAACTTTGCAAGAAAGTGACAAATAACATATAGATTCTAACATATTAATTTCATGATTTTTGCCCAGGCCAATCATTCCCAGAAATTCAAAGAGTCAGCCAAAATACTCAAAAATCTGTGAATTAAACTCAAAATTCATAACTTTTAGCATACACAACCAAAATTCACAATAATTTACCAGAAAACACCCCATATCATGAGAAATATACAGTAATAATTTGATAATTTTTCTCCAAGCAAACCTTTCATAACAAATTAAAACAGTAACCGAAATCAAGTACCAAAACAAGGCAGTCTCAATCAAAAATTCATAACTTCTAAAATGCACATCCAAAATTCATGAAAATTTACAGGATATTTCTAGACATCAGTGTTATTCTACAGTAAAAATTGCATAATTTGTTTCCAACCCAAAAGCTCACAGTAATTCCAAACACCATCTGAATTTACATACTGAAAACAGGGCAGATTCAAATAAAAATTCATAACTTACAAACTACACATCTAAAATTCATGAAAATTTACCAGAAGTTGTCTAATATCCTAGGTAATGTACAGTAAAAATTTCAGAATTTTTCAACAAATCAATAATTCCCAGAAAATCAAAAAGTACTCGAGCTCTGCACAAATCCGAAATTTCAATCTAGCTTTCTTCCATTTTGTTCTTTGAATACAATCAATCAACCCAAAAATCCATCATTTAACATGTAATTGGATGAATTCACAACATACCCAACAAGTCACAAGCTCCTAATCAATCCAAAAAGCACAATTAAACAAACAACTTTAGGGGTGAGTTTCTATCAATCGAAGGTTATTTTCTCCTCTATCAAACCCTAAAAATATCAAATTCATACTTCAATTTTCACTTGATTTCTCAGATTCGAATCCTAGGTTTTCGAATTCTTCTTGCCCTAATCAATTTTAGGTTGAAGAAGAATAAGAATTACTCACCTTAATCTGCAAATCGAAACTAAAATCGAATTCCTCTTCTTCTCCTCCTCCTCCTCTTCTTCTTCTTCCTCCTCTCTTCTCTGCCTCTCTATGCGTGGGTTGGGGTTTGGGGAAGAAAGCAACAGAGCACCCCCCCCTTTTTGGTTCCACGTGATATGGAAAAAAAAAAAAAAATCCCCCTCCCTTTTTTTTTTTGGGTCAAGCCACTAATTTTGACTCATCTTTCCATTTTCTTTTTCTTTTTTTTTGGAAACAAAGCCTTAGTAATATACTCACTCAACAACTTATTCCCAAAACACAATCATATTAACTTAAAACACATATATATCTAAAATAAAACACATAAAATGCATACACATTAATCAGGAATTCACACTTGAATCAAAATTAGTAACTAAAAATTTCGGAGCGTTACAATAACAATATGTAAAGGTTGCATAATACCAAGCCAAAGGGGGGAAGGGGGGTGTGGAGTAGACTTGTACACACAGGTTACATTGAGTGTCGATATCTTGATCAGAATTTGATTCTTTCAAACAAGCTACCCTAGAGTAAAGGTTCCCGCGTTTGAACGCATTTGATTATTTGTATATTCTCATTAGAATTTGCCTCTGGATAATCTCGATTCGAACATCATTTTTGTGGCAGGTACATCAAAACGTGGCCAAAATCTTACTGTGGAGCAAGTAAAATGTAGGCAGAGTTACCTTATCTAACAGTGCCAGATTCGGGGTTGATCCAAGTCCTTATAAGCTCAAAGCAGTGTTGGTACAGATGACATTGAGGTCTCTTGCATAGATGATGATGAAGAGTTAGTAGCTGAGCTTTACTTCGCTTCAGCTGGCATAATCCTTGGTCTTGATTTTCAACTGACTAAACCATTTTGCCCCTCCATGCCTTACTGCTGATTTTCTCAACACGTTCTTCTCTCTTAAGGTTCAGCCTGCCTTGATTTCTCGACTTTTTTGGTTCCCAAAACATACAAGTCAAGAGCCCAAATCAGCATGTTCGGTGAAGCAAATTTGAATCAAAAGAATCTCTCATTTTGCATTCTTCGACAGCCAAAAATCTATAGAATTTGCAGTCTTGTAATGAGTTATTCATCTGCTTTACTCTATCCCTCTGACTATATTCTGAGTGTAACCTTGCAACCTGACTTCGACCACGACACAAATTGACTCGAGACATTAATTGGATCTCAAATTTTGGCTGAGTTAATATTGACTACATTTTTCTCTGACGAACTTATTGGACAAACCGATAGCTCGCAAATTTTTGAGCAAACCCGTAGTCCCAGTATCATAATCCTATGCTGTGAATATATGAAATTAACCCACTCCAAACCTGACTTGTATGACCTTTTTAGCAAATCTTATTTGATGAGCATTAATTGTTGAAGTACTCTAGGTATAATGTATTGCTTTGATCCATCTCTTTATATTCTACCTAAGCAGAATTCCAGAAATACTGATAAGGCCATGTAAATAATATTAATAAGACTGAAACATAAATAAATGAGATAGTAACATCTCATGTACTAAACAAGAGCGGATGGCAGAATTCTTAATCCTAGTGCACTGTAATCTGATTAGTGATGCTACATTGTGAATAAGTTTGAAGCTCACCTGCATTTGTTGAATGAAAGCTTGATTTCTGGAGCTCCCCCATGTTGTGTCCCATATTGAAAGACAATGACGAATACCAAGCCCCATTGCATATAAGTTTGTTGAAAAATAAAACATTATACTCACGCAGCCATGCAGTGAGCACAAAGCGAACTATTCTTTCGCCTTTTACTAAAGAATACCGTGTGCTTGCTGCATCAAGTGGCATACGTTAATTTTTGGAGGGAGCTCCTTAACTAGGGGCTTCCATCAACTCCAGTCAAGTTTATCGTCACTGGATTTGGCAAATGAGTCATTTGGTTGAGTTTCGGATTCAATTGAGGTGAACTCTGGGTTAGACTGTGTTCTCGTTCATAAGATTTGGTTCGGCATTGGTTACAGGTTGAGTCATTAATGTTTCGGTTGACAGTAATACCTTGCAAAGAAAAAACTCCGAGAAATTTTCAGGTTGGTTTGGGTTGGGTAGGGTTCAATCATGTCAGGTTTCTGATCCGTTTCGGTTAGCTATTTCGATTGTCCATTTGGGCAGGGATTGGGGTTGTTCGGTTCAGGTCATTGGGCCACTTTTGTGAAGTCTAATTATCAAGTGTTTTCCGGCTGATGTCTTGTCTTTGGTGTTCCTGATCTTCAACAGTATATTGCATGTGACTGAATAAAGAACGGTTATGTTGACTTAGCATGTGATCTTAATCAGCAAATTTTTTTTTTTTAAATATGAAAGAAATAGAGCAAAGCCAACAAATATGCTGTCGTAGAATGAAGGCTCCCACGTCTATCAATTATTTGTTTTTTTTGGGGGGGGGGTATGGCTCTTCATCAGACGACAGAAGTAAAGCTTGATTCAAACACATTTGTGCAGCAAATGTGACAAAATTAGAGCAAAAATCTCATTTTGGGGGAAGAGAAATGGAGTCAGAGTTATCTAGCAGCAACAATTTTGATGCTGATGTTGATTACTTATCAGCTGAAAGCAATGTCGATTCTGATGACTTATCGGCTGAGACATCAGATGTTGATGATGATCATGAAGAGTTAACTGCTGGGCTTTACTTTTCTTTACCTGATATAGTTGCTGATTTTGATTCTCATCTGACTGAGCCATTGTTCCCCTCCATGTCGTCTAATGATTTTTTCAACAGGTTCTTTTCTCTCGACCTTGATTCTCTCTTGGTTTCTGGCCTTGTTTTGATCCCGAAACATACAATTCATGAACCCCAAATCGAGTATGTTTCGTTAAGCGAAAATGAACCAGAAAGAGTCCCAGATTTTGCATTTTTCAACAGCCAAAATCTTCAGATTTTGCAATCCTGCAATGGGTTCTTCCTCTGCTTTTCTCTGCCCTTGCGGGCATACTCTGTATGTAATCTTGCAACCCAAGAAGTGGATGTTCTTCTTAGTTCCGAAATCATGGTTGATCGATTTGCACTTAATTTGGTTTATGATCCCTACATCTCAGCACATTACAAGGTAATTTCTGTGCAAAATGTGGATCGAAATCAACTTCACCAGCTATCGATTTACTCCTCTGAGAGCCGTCTTTGGACCCTTTGGGGTGAACCCTTTGAAGCCCCACATGACTTGGACTTCAATCAAGGAGTCTTTTGTAATGGGGCAGTCCATTGGATGAGACGGGCACCAAAGGGTCTACACTTTGATGTGGAGAAAGAGGAATTGAAAGAAATGCCTAAGCCTCCAATGAAGCAGGGGCGTTCCCTTGTTAGTTGCGAGTACTTTGGGGAGTCTCAAGGTCGTCTGTATTATGTTCTTGCCTTCACCGACTTGCCTTACTTGGAGGTGTTCGAGATGAAGGAAGACTATACCGACTGGATTTTGAAGACCCAGATCGATCTGAAGTGTTTATCAATAGATTTTCCAATTATGGCTCGTAGGTCAAATGACCCGCATCCTTTTTTCTCAAGTTACGAGTGTGATGTGTTGTTCATTTCCCACGACTGGGGAGAGGAAGGTGTGGAGGTTGTGCTCTCGATTCCAGGTCAAGTCATAGCCTACAATCAAGAGAGGACATGTGCAAGAAAGTTGTGTGATCTACAGCTTGGACCCGATGATCGGACAGTGTGGTATAGGACCTATTCTTGCTACCAATACTATAACCCATCATTTTGATCATTGGGACCTAAACAATGCTCATTGTATACTTTACTTCATATTTCAGCAATAGCATGTGGGTCAGTATGTTTTCTATTCATTGTTTCTAGCATGCATGTAAATTGGACCAATACTCCATCAATCTTTGCTGAAGTAAGCCAAATTTATTTATCCTAGTCTAAATAGAATTCACGCAACCAGTTTGTCATATCTAAATTGATGGTGATTTGTTATCTCAAAATAAAAACAGGGTGAGTTGAGGTTGAGAGGAGGAGATCAAAGCTCCCTTTGAGGCCTTCTGTGAGTCCCACATTGGATAACAACACAACCAACAAGCAACAAATCTTGTTGCTTATAAATTTCTTTGAATACCAACTGTCAAACTCACGCAGCCATGCAGTGAGCGCAAAGCGAACTATTCTTTCGCCTTTTACTAAAGAATGCCGTGTGTTCGTTGCATTAAGTGGCATACGTTAATTTTTGGAGGGAGTTCCTTGATTGGGGGCTTCCGACAACTGTAAATAAAGCTTGTTTTGAGGTGGGTTTTGAATGATGTTCTATAGACAATTCAATCAAGGTGATAAAATATTTGGGTGTGATCTACTTTGAGTTCGATTCTGGTCTACATAACAATGTAGAGCTGATTCTGGTCCACGTCTGAAGCCATTTGGTTAATTTGTACGTTCTATTTCTATTTTGACTCTGGATCTTCTTGATTTGATAATTTTCAAGACAACCAAGGCAAAATCTCATTGTGGGGGAAGAAAAATGGAGGCAGAGTTATCTTACAGTCAGCTGACAATCTTGATGACGCATCAGATGATGATCTGGATGACTTATCAGCTGACATATCAGACTTTGACTTCGACGATGATGAAGAGCAAGTAGCTTGGCTCTATTTTTCTTTGCCTGACTTGGTTACTGATTTTGGTTGTCATTTGATTGAGCTCTTTTTACCCTCCATGTCTTCTGATGATTTTTCTTAACAGCTTCTTGTCTTTTGGCTCTCTTGAGTCTTGATGGTCATCCCTTGGTTTCATAAGCTTACTTTGATCCCAAAACATGCAATTGGAGAACCCCAAGTCCAGTATGTTCCATTAAATGACTCAGACTCAGTAGAGTAGGCCCTTTGAAGCCGCGCCTGACTTGGACTTCAGTGATGCTGTCTATTTCGGGGGGGGGGGGGGGGGAGGTTCCATTGGATGAGACGGGCAGCAAAAGGTCTATACTTCCTTGTGGAGGAGGAGGAACTAAGAGAAATGCCTAAGCCTCCAAGCAAGGAAGGGCTTTCCTTTGCTAGATGCAAGTACTTTGGGGACTCTCAGGACAGTCTATACTATGTTCTTGCATTCTCCGACTTGCCTTACTTGGAGGTGTTCAAGATGAAGGAAGAGTGTACCAGCTGGATTTTGAAGACCAAGATCAATATGAAGGGTTTATCAATAGATTCTCCAATTATGGCTTGTAGGTCAAATGACTCGCATCCTTGCTTCTCAAGTTACGAGTGTGATGTCTTGTTCATATCCCACCATTGGGCTAAGGAAGGTGTGGAGGTTGTGCTCTCCATTCCTAGTGAAGTCATGCCTTACAATAAAGGGAAGAAATGTGCAAGAAAGTTGTATGATCCAAGGGCTGGACTGGATGTTCGAGCAGTGGAGTATAGGATTTATTCTTGCTACCAATGCTGTGATCTTTGATCATTTTGGAACCTTAAACAATGCTTAACTTTGTTCTGAGCTTTTGTATTTCACTCACAAGATGTGGGTGAATATGTGCTTTATTCATTTGGGAAGAATGTAACAACCCTTGTCCAACATCGAAACATTTAGGAAGCGTGAAATAACTATGAAGTGTATGGTAGATCTATTACAAGGACAAACACTTTCCCTTTTCAACTTAGACAGCATATTGTAAAGAGTTAGTTTTGGGCTCGAACTTAGAGACTAGGTTGTTAGTCAATGGATCGTCTAACAGACCAGGGATGTTACAAATAAACTCTAGTTGTTGGACCGTACTAGCTCAGCCGATTTTTTTTTTTTTTTTTTTGGGGTTCTTTTGTCAACGAGCCCTAGGCTTAGCTAGCTCGTTTCATATTGGTCCATTTTCAAATGTCAAAGTAAGAAAGATCATTGTAAATTGTCTCAATTTAAAATATCTATGTACCTAGAATACCCATATTTAAATCCTTTAACTTGAATCATCAAAGCAGCTTTCATTTGTCTCTGTTCAGCTTTCAACCAATTAAGTATTTGGTAGCACGTTTCAACTCGTTTCTATAGCTAACCCCTAATCCTTTCTTGCACTCATCTTATTGCAATAAATAATAGTTTCAGTATGGGTTAATCCTGGCATCTTGAAGTATTATATGTTTAAGTATTGTCATTAGATAAGGATGAATTGACTAATTCTTGCCATTAATTAACTAATAATTTCTTTTGATTTTTTGGTTTGTTCACTACACTGTTTTTATGTTTTTACTTGTTTTTGCCCCTTGAGGACTGAAGGCATCTCAGATTTTTGTCATTTCACATTGATTTAAGCTAAAGGATGTACACACACCTAAATCTTCCATACGTATGTACGAAAAGAGTAGAAGATTTCGTTAATTAAACTCTGAATTAAGATCTTTTATTTTAGATTAGAGTAAACTAATAAAATGAAATGTCTCACAGTCTCACTAAATTGTCCGTTACCGTTTTTCTTAGCTCTGGCTGCTCCGCCAAGATTATGAATGTTCTTTAGAATAAATCTTAAGTCTCTCGAAATAATTTTAGTAATACGTTATAGAAATAAGGTTGTACACATTTAGTCGTCCAATATATATATATATATATATATATATATATATATATATATATATATATATATCCTGAAACCCGGGTTTTGATTCAAAATAATTATGATAGATTAACTAATAGCCATTACTAAATTTACACTGTTTTACGTTACTATCACCTTCCTAACTAGGAAAAGTGACCCCAAATAGTGAAGGCAAAATACTCAATTGGTAGGTTAAAATTTTCTTACTCGTAGCACTAACCAGTGAGAAGTGAATCAATATCAAGTACAAGTTTTCTAGAACAATGAATTAAATTATGGCAGACTAACAAGTAGTGTCAATTGCCTCTTCCCCACGTATCAACTGCCTCAACAACCAAGGAAGGCATATTTATCCCACGCAATGCAAAAATTTTCTTACTCAACCTAAGCTTTTGGTTGCGTTGATTTTTTAACAGTTTTTAAGAATTTTTTTATCATCAATTTAATTAAAAGGCATCGGGTCCCCCCCAACCCCAAAACAAGAGACAAAGTTTTACTCTATATATATATATATATATATATATATATATATATATATATATATATATATATATATTATAAAAGTTGAATCTGAAATCATCTTAAAGACATAAGGGTTAGAGTACTTGAACTAATTTATATTAATTTTCACTTTTAAGTTTTAGACATATTACTAAATATCGGGAGGTTATTGAGTTAGCTTTAGCCTGTCTCACGTCTTTTGTCATCTTCTTATTCCTGAACTCAGATCCTACAATACTTTTATTGCTTTGCTACATGTCCATCAACCCCCATCCCCAAAGAAAAAGTAGGCAAAAATATAGATATATTGTGATATTTTTGTACTTCGAAAATTTCATTTGAAGACATTGTAAGTATGATAAATTCAACAAGCCCAAATTGATCAATATTATGACGTGAAGTCTTCAGTAATGGAGTAAAACCATCTTACATAAGATATATTATGAGATGAATATTTATGGTGACTTTTACTAATAACTAGGATGACTAACAACATACTTAGGAATGATTGTGATCAAAGTTATTGCTAGATGAACAAGTCTATTGGTTACCCGTCAATTAAAAAATCACTCTAGAACATATTACTAGTCACCGCAAAACCTTTAAAAAATTCATTTCACAATAAGGACCTGTTCTTTTCATTGATAAATCTATTTTTATCAATTTCAACCAACTTTTACCAGCACTAACAAAAAAATTTTCAATCCTTTTCAACTTAAACCAATTTTGACTAACTTTTACCAACTCTTATCAATTTCTTCCAAAATTTTTTATAAAGAAACTCTCCCACTCATTTATAGTTCTTATCAACGGATTTCAATTTCTACAACTTCTACTAACTCCTTCCAATCTTTCCTAATATTGGCCAATTCCTACCAATCATTCCAAAAAAATACCAACTTCTATCAACTTCTATCAATCTTTATCAATTTCACTCATTTACCAGCCCATATTTACCAATGAAAAGAATCAACCCTAGCTGATACACAAACTAATCTCGTCCGAGAATTTATGTATCCTAAAAATATTAAAACCCTAAAATGAGCATAATTAGGTTATGCAAAGTCAAAATGAAGCAAATGGTTTTCACACTTGCTTGCTCAAACATAAAAGAGAATATTCCTTGTTCCTCTATATAAACATATCTGAGTAAGATGGTAAAAGAGAGGGGAATTGAAGAAGTAAAAGGTGTCGATTTGACCCTTAAATTTTTCTGGGTTTTGCCATCATACACCCCAGAAAGCAGAAATCATTGCTCAATGCCTGAAACCAAGTTCTAACTACAACCCTCTTTCTCAGATCAGGTACAAATCTAAACCCTTCTTTCCCCTCTCTAATTCCTTGATCACCATCATTATCATCATCATCATCAATTCATCAAGGAAAATGTTCAGTGTGTTTCATCTGTCAAATATGGTAGCCCTGTTTTTCAGAGTGTATTATATTGCCATGGGGTGCTACTATGTTGCCACGAGGTCCACCTACACCTATGCAATTGTCATCCATGGCAGCTGAGTTGAGTACATATTCATTCTTTCTTATCTTCAACTTAGTTGGCATGAATAAGAAGATGCCTGCCTGCTTTAGGATACGATGAATCCATGATGATGCCATGAATATACTGAATTGAATCATCATATATTGTTAATTATCATGTGAATTTTCTTATTATAGTGTAAGACTTTGTCTTTTCTGTTTTGATCATCCTGTTTCCATGGAGTTATTTGTGATGTATATGATATGTTGAAATACAGTACTCTGTTTTTCTATGCAGGCCTCTTTTTTTCCCTTCTAAATGATACCATTTCAATTTGGATTAGGTCATGTTTTGTGATATAAGCATATTACATTACTTTGTAAATTTTGTTATCTAGTTTTTTCTTCATTTTTCTGGGAGCTTTTTCACTTGGGGACATTTGTACCATAACAACTTCGAAACTGTTAGAGTATAAATTTATTCCTGAACCTGTAACCATCAGCTTAAACTTTTGGTTGAGTTGGTTTTTGAGCATGGTATTAGAGCAGGTTGCTCGATCTTGATTTACCACCGTCCCGTTTGATTAAAATTGCATGCACATGTTGGGCCTTGTTAATAGCTCACACGTGAGGGCGTGTTGGAGTATGAATGATAGTAAGTATTGTCCCACATTGGTAAAAAAAATTCAAAGAATATGATAGTGGTGTTATCCCACATACGGAACAATTTCATAAATTTTCATAAATTTATAGTGGTGGCGGATTAGAAGTTTGTCTAAGGATGTTCATTTTTTAATTTTCATAAATTTTATAAGTGCCAAAAGATTTTTTTGGATGCCTCTTTAGACAATTTTAAGATTTTTTGAGGATTTATTATGTAATCTTCAGAAGTTGTTTCAGCTAACAGTTGTAGGAGACACCGTTTTTAATAGCATGGATCTGCCCCAGCACATGAGGGATTGTACAATACTTCTTCATGAGATATGGAATTTACATAAACAAATAACCAGCTTATCCAAACACTTCACTAATTCTGAACAAGCGAAAAGTTAAAATATAGGAAACAGAAATCGGGAGTCACTTGAATCAATAACACTGGTCATTGAAGGGTTAGGAGTACGTTTTATATTCTAACATGTCCCTCATATGAATGTTCTTCAAATTTAAAGCGTGGATGTTGTAAGATTGATTTTATTTTACGCAAAATATGAGGACTGATAATATTCGAATCTAAGACCTTTTATTCAAAAAAACTCTGATAGTATATTTAAAAATCAATTCAAGTAAAAATTTTAAATTAATAATTAAAGACCTGAAATTAGGTTTCGTATTTTAAAACAGAAATAAATGAGTCCATGACTTGTAGTGAGCCTAGTGGCTTCCCATTGGATATTTGTCTACGCGTGTGATCTTAGCAATGAGGTCATCAATCCAAACGTGCATTATGCCCTATCTACAAAATTAAGCCAGAAATTTTCAACTAAGAAGTGGAAAAAAAGCAGCAGGGCGGGGTGGTAATTTCACCCGTATTCTATGAATACCTACTCTATTCAATTTTAAAAAGCAAGTGAAAATTCAAAATATATAGATAATTGATAGATGTATGATGGATGATGGATGATGGTTTGATGGACTGAGTTGGACCCGGGTAATGCTCCACTCAACCCATCGCCTGATCCATCACCACTTATTTATCTTCTATTTGTAATTGATTTACGTTTTACTTCTATCGTTTAAATTTTACCCCCTTTTTTGACGTTTATATCGTTACCTCAAATTCATATGATAAATACGCTACTTATTCATTTCTTGTAACTAAAATATCTTTTTTAAACTTTTCAAAAGATAAACCTTATTTTTTCTTATAAATTTGTTAGTATATTACACATAAATTTTCGCCACGCGTTTACAATCCGAACTACCCGTTTTCACCCGTGAATAGTGGAGAGATGGATTGGATTGAATTTTCGAGGATGAATAGATTGGATGAAAGCAGGTGATGGATGTAAATGATGGTTCATCCGATCCAGGAAAAAAAAAAAGACAATATTACCCCCGAAAAAATTTACATTATCCAGAGAAAAAGCCGAAACAATTATATATGATGTAATCCGAAAAATAGTCTTTAATATTGATTGACAAGACCCAAGATAACACGACACTAATTGGTGGACTTTGATGGCATGACTGTATGAAATGTAAACGTCCTAACAATGCATCATATAACATATAGTTTCTTACAAAATTGCATTGAGGTAGCTAGTGAAAGCAACATCAACAAGGTCAAATAATCTTAATGGGAAAGCATGCTTATGGAGCACAATATGAAAAACTTGTTCAATTAAGTGCTAATAAGCGTACAAACTAACCAGTCACCCCTTGTTTAACGTACCCGATGATTTATTATGATCAGTTAAGTTAATCGTTTAACCTTTGTTTTATATTTTTGCCTTGATTCTTTCTTTCTAGTCAGACAGGGGAAGAATGATTTAAGTTGTGAATGATGACTTAGTTGGTCATTTAACCTTTGTTTTGCATTTCCATTTCTATTTCTCCTTTTTAGCCAAGCCAACATTTGTTTTTTGGGGGAGGGTAGTAGGGCATAATAGGGCGCGGCTAGATGTTTTGCTAGTTGAGCTCCTATGATCATGACTTCATGTGAATCGTCTTCAAAGGCCCAACTTGAACTAAGATTTACGCCCTGAATAACTTGGCTTGATCCAACTCTACTTTCTTCTTGTCGCCAACAGTAGCTATTACGCTAATGGACAAGCCGGCTTGATAGAAGTTGATCAATGGCCAGCGGAGCCAACTACTTCTTTGATCACCTCCTCACGAACACTTAATAAAGCACATGTTTTTTTTGGGGGGGGGGGGGGGGGCGTTTATCTTAAAAATGACTTATTATGCACGTATGCACTTTATACAACATGAAGTGACAAGAAGACACATTCATTACGAAGATGAAGTTGTGCATTGCAGAGTGCAACGGAATGTTAGTCCATTGCCATCACTTTTTTCATCAACTTTCCCATGGCTATCTTTTCATAACTATGAGATTCTACTTTCTCCACTTTAAAATACACTTAGTTTTATGTGAATATCATGGAAGAGTTAGGGAAGACAACAGGGTTTGTCCTATTCTTTTTCTCCTGTCTCAGATTCTGAAATATTAGAACCCCTCAAAAATTTGAAGGAAAAAAAGGAAGGAAAATGTTGCATCTATCAAATTTGCTCATTCCTTTGATCTTGAAATTCATCAATGTTGCTCTAGCTTGGTGCTGGGCTTCCATAGGCTCAAACTTCACCTATGCATTTTTGCTTCATAGCTCTTGAAAAGCGTAACAGATCAATCGACGTATGGTTGGAATCAAGGGCTCAATTTTTGGCATTCTTCTATGCCCTTAATGGGTAAGTGTTCATCATTTGAATTGAGTCCATTTTGATTTCCATTATTCTAAAAGTTATGGAGATGCTTGATTGCTTTGTGTAATGCATAGCTGCAATGGTTTTTTCTTCTTTTTTTAAAACAAAGGTAAGTATTGGGCACTTATTGGATCCTTATCTCAGAGGAATTCAGTGGGTGAATAGCCTAAAAAAAGAGGGAAGGGGAAGGCCCCTACATGACAAAGCACGGCAAGGAAAAGGGAAACCAATTCAGTTGGCATGCATAGCAAAGAAACAAGTTTTGATTCTTCGAAGAATGCTACTAAGTGTTGGGACCATTTTGCCGCCTCTAAATCTGTAATCTTAACACATGTCACGAGGCCATTACTCTCTTCCCAAAAGATCGGTCTGATAGGATGTGCAGCAGTATGGAGTACCCTCTTTTGGACCTAGCTATAAGGTAAGGGTTTGGATGATCATGGGAAAATATTAGGTCAAGAGGCCTGTATAGACATCTAGTGACTCGCTCACAAGAAAGTTGTTGTCATCTGAGATTGAACCCGACTGGTTAGGATGAAATGTCGAGTAGTGATCCAGTGGGCTATAGTTAATTAGTCTATAACAAGCATCTTCCCATCACACATAAGTAACTGACGGAATACATGCAGAAATGAAGATGCAGATAGACGATAAAAGATAAATTACTTAGTTAGAGGAAGCTACAAAATCCTTGTTCGCACTTTTGGTCCATAAAAATAGGATGTGAGATAAACTTTGGGGGAGGGCGTGTGGAGGTGAAGGGTTCATTGTTCATCATACATAGCAAGCGGATCATTCGGTTTGAGTAAGGGTCGGGTTAATTTCAGCTCGGGTCATGTTTCAGGTCCAACAGCATTTGGGGCCGGTTTAGTTTGGCTCAGGTGACTTTCGGTTCGGATCAACCGACTTTTTGGTCCAATAGGCTTGTCGTTCGAAAATAAGCAAGTTTATCGGACATTTTAGGTCAGGTATGGTTCAGTTCGAGTCAATTCAGATTTTGGCCTGCTTCATGAGGCTATTTCGAATGTCGGATTAGGTATAAGTCCAGGTCATTCGCTTCAGACTTAGTTTCGAGTCAGTTTGCTAGGTCTAGTAAAAAAACTGACAATTTTAAGCTGAACAAAATGAATGGCCAACTTGAAGCATTGGCAGCGAAACAAGCAAACTGATCCTAACCCTAGGCACAAGACGATTTCAGTGTAACTAGCCAATTCATTAACCTAGCGGACCATATCGAGTTCCACGATATTGGGTCAGCTTGATCCAATTCTACTAATTTGATCAATTCAATTTGCTTAGTGGTCCGGTCCAAGTCTAAACTTATCTAATTTTTCAATTGCTTTTCAACATCCAAGGAAAAGTCCCTGCATAATTTCATATTGCTATTTGCAATATTTTTGACACTAGTTGTCATTATCCTAACTAGGCCAGTCAAGGAAAATGAGATTATTTTTTGGTTAAGTACAGTTTGATTTTGAATTAGACCAATTAAGAAATGAATAATTAGTCACATATACATTCAATAATACTTATTGACCTTGGAGATAATCCTCGAGGACAAAGTCTTCATCTTTTATGGGAGGTTTCTTCTTTTCCCTCCTTAAAAACAGAATTTCCACGGCCAAACAGCAGGGGAGAAAGCATTCGACAACCGTTGAAAAATGTCTCGACCGATTTCTGTTAGTCCAATGCAGAAAAACTCAACAGCATCAGCTGAAACAATCGGCCATAACGAAGACATACTAACCAAAATCCTCCTCCATTTGCCTGCAAAACCGGTCACCAACTTCAAGTTGGTGTCGAAACAATGGCTTTCCTTGATCTCGAGCCCCCAATTCCTGAGAAGGTACACTCTCCTACATCCTCCATTGCTCTCTGGCCTTTTCTTGGTCCCTAAGGATCGAAATAAATACGATGAAGATCAAATAGAGTACATCTTCCTTCACCAGAATCAAGCAAATCATACACCGGTTTGCCCTTTTTTTAACTTCAGGAATGTCAAGATTTTGCAGTCATGTAATGGGTTATTGCTTTTTTCTACAACGACAACTCAATATGGACTTTATCGAAATAAGATAGTATCGTTTCATGGGCAAGAACTTTATGTCCTCAATCCTACTACCCAAAAATCAAAACTTCTTCCTAGATGCCCTGATCAAATAGTGAGTGAAGAAGGGCTCGAGTTGAATTTTTCTGCTACTAGCCCTCCTTGTTACACCCTTGCCTTTGATGGTACAACTTCCTCACATTACAAGGTTATTTGTGTTAGAAAAACTGCAAGGGATCGCCACAAAATCGTTGTCTATTCATCTGAATCCAAACTTTGGCGACTCTCAAAAGCCCTCGACTTTCTTGCCCCTCGCGACATTGACTTCAAGGGCGGTGTCTATTGCAATAGGGCGGTCCACTGGACTAAAAGAACACATAGAGGGTTGTACTTTGATGTCGAAAATGAGGAGATAAATCATATGCCAGAGCTTCCTAGGAAGGAGCACTATAGTTGTGAGTACTTCGGCCAGTCAAAAGGCTGCCTATACTGTGTTTTTACCATGGAAGGGTTGCATTACTACGAGCTGTTCGAGATGGAGAAGGACTATTCATCTTGGTTCTTGAAATCTAAGATCGAGCTTGATGCTCTAGCATTCAATTTTCCCAAAATGACCAAGGAGATCAACTACCAAAACCCTCGGTTTAAGTATCAGTGTCATGTGTTATCTGTTCTTCGCGGGCGAAATGGGAAAGTAGTCAAGATAATACTGTCAATTCCTGGTGAAATCATTGCCTACAATTGTAAGAAAAAGACGTCATGGAAGATATGTAACTCAAGACTAAAGCCAAAGGATAGGAGATTATGGTATGGTGTTTATGATGCTTATGAGTACTTTGAGACTCTTTACCCTGTAAATAACTAAATATGCAGCCAAATGATATGTACACTTGGGTGTGCTTAAATTTAGTTGTTATATATTGGGCTAATTATGTGTATATGACAGGTTTTGGTAAATAAGAGCTGTGAAAGATGCATTGCTTGTATGTTTATGTCGTGTTATGTGATACTTTATAAATTTGTGTGAGAAAAAAAAACTATATGCTATTTTCTTGTAATTTAACAAACATTAACATTGGATCCGTGAACTCTTTGTTCAGGGAGGTTCAATCTCATCCATCACTTCGGCCGTCCAACCCACGAGTAACTATCCTTCCATCTTTGAAAGTAGTGACAGATTTAGACATTTAGAATAGGGGGTGTCCATATATTAGCATCATTACTAATATACACTACTAAAGAAATGTATGATACGTACTAAGGTAGACTATTTGTATAAGTATTCCATCTCATGCTTTTTGTTGTTCCGTCTCCTATTTCTGTACTAGCGTAAGTTGATAAACAATAATAATATACCTTACTTCTTTGCTCTCAAAAAAAAAAAAAATGATAGGTCTACTATTACGTTTGTTCTTTGCGGTTTTTCATATTTTGAAGTTGATACATAAATTATGCAGAAATTGCAGAATGTTATAATTATCTACCATTTACTAAAATCGTTGGTTATAGAGCACAAATCATCCGCACCAAAATAATAAAACAAACCAAAAAAGCTATGAAGTTAACGCGTAAAAATTGAAATAAAACTACAAATAAGCAATCTCCATCTAATCGCACCAAAAGAGGTAAAAAAAGAAATAGCATCAAATTCAAATCAATGACTCGTGCCAAAGTAACAAAAATTCTACACCGTAACACCAACAACACATTGCCACTAAACAACCAAAAAATCAATAATAACAATAAAAGAAAATTAAAGAGATTAGTATTATATTAAATTAAGAGTCTAGAATCCACACAAGAGAGAATGGAGGGAGACAACGACAAAGAGATTTTGGTTTGGGTGCATATAAGTTTATTTTATTTTTCTATCAAATTATAACTTTGTAACTGGATTTTTGGTATTTAAACAAATTAAAAATACAAATATGTGGGTTCGGTATAAAAGTGTGCCTACAACTTTTTAGAACTATTTAAGGGGTGTTCATATATACTAATACAATCTCCTTTAAAATATCACATTAAAACTTTTTTTGGGCTAGGGGTGTCCATGAACACCCCTCCCTCCCACATAAATCTGCCCATGGTTGTCGAATTATGAAAAACTGAAAAAAAAAAAAAAATAAGGGAACGTCAGCTATTACTTTAATGTTTTAAATGGCCAGTCATTTTGTTTAATTAATAAAGAAATTTTGACAATATTCATGAAAAATCATAAGAAAATTTTGACAATTTTATTAGGGCGGAGAGAGCATAAATTATTTTAGTTGGAAAACAGTAAATTTTAGCTCTTCCGTTATCGCAGATTTGTGGCTTGTAAAGTGCCCATTGACATCTTAGCCTAAAGGGTTTATTCTTTATGCATAGCTAAGCAAATAGAAAACCCAAATTAAAATTTTTAAAAAACTTTAAGCACCCTGCAACACCCCCAAAAAAAGAAAAAGTTTATTAGAACAATTGAGAAGGCTATGAACATTCTTACTTATATAAGACTTGTATGCAGACTGGCCAACAAATGAGTTGTGTGATTCAAGCTAGGGTTGAGTTAAAACTTTGGTTTAAGTCATTTTGATCTGATGAGATTATAGTTCAATTTGTGTTACCTTTTATTTGAGTGACTCTAAGGTCGTGTTTGGCAAAATTAGTTGTTCATGTAGCTAACAGCGGTTCAGATAATGGATAACTGTTTAGATAGCAGACTGCGTTTCTAATTTAGCTGTTAGCGGATAGCTATTTAGATGAGCGGTTGAAACTAATGTGTTCGGTAAATTTAGATGTTATGTTAGCTGATTAATGTAAATTGACATAAAAGTATATAGATAGTTTCCAAAGATAAAATTTTTAAACGATAGTTTTGGCTAAGGCCCTGTTCAGCAAAATTGGCGGTTTAAGTAGCAGATAATAGTTCAGGTAGCGGATAGCGTTTCTAATTTAGCTGTTAGCGGATAGCTATTTGGATGAGCAGTTGAAATAAATGTGTTCAGTAAATTTAGCTGTTGGGTTAGCTGATTAATGTAAATTGACATAAAAGAATATAGATAATTTTCAAAGATAAAATTTTCAAAGGATATTTTTTGGTAAAAAATATGAAACGCTACTTTTGAATGCAAAACGTTAATACTATTAGCTTTTCAGAAATGCTGCTTAAAACGCTAAACGCTCTTTGAAATGCTAGTCAAAGCACTATATTATCGAACACTAAAAATTACCTAATGAACTTAGTCAAAATGTCAAATGCTACGCAAAACGCTGTTGCCGAACACGCCCTAAAAAATATGAAACGCTACTTTTAAATGTCAAACGTTAATACTATTAGCTTTTCAAAAATGCTGGTTAAAATGCTAAACGCTACTGGAAATATTAGTCAAAATACTAGTTTACTGGACACTAAAAATTAACTAATTAGTGTATTGATTTTGTCAAAATATTACATACTATCTAAAATACTGTTACTGAACATGACCTTAAACTATTGACATGTGGTCTAATAAACTTGTTTTTCAAGAAAGGAAAGAACTTTTGATAAAAGAAATTCGAGTCATATTCAAAATTTTATAAAGTCAAGTCTGGATGTGCTAAGGCCCATACCAATATGGCTTCATTCAAGCCATCAACTATGAAAGGTGGCCCAAAAACATACTTAGTTAAGCCCGTAGGGATAATAGTTGCCATTCTATCCCAGCTTTATCCAACTTGGCCCATCAATTAGCTAATTAAGCTCAGTTGTTCTTTTGTTTAGCTCCTTTTGTTTTTTTGTTTTTTGTTTAAAAAAAAATTGTTTAGAGAAGACACAAAAGATAGTATAAGTATGCAATGTAATTACAATAATATAATGATAGTTTGGTTGAAGTGATCTGATACTTGTTCCCCTTATATAAGGTCTTGAGTTCGAATTTTGTGAATGAAAATTGCTTGTGACGGGAGGATTCTATCTTTTTATGAGCCGATAGCAGTTCTGCTCTAGCAACAAAGGTCCAAAGACCCAGGAAAATGTAATGGGTTGTTCGATTTATATTATTCCATAACTTGGGATATTCAATAATGAATAAAATGCCTAAATGAAGAACAATATGCTGAAAAAGATAAAACTTCAAAATATATTTCACGCAATTTTATTTTATTTTATTTTTAAAATTGTACATGGCTATGACCTTTTTCTTGGGAGCAAATATATTTATGACTTAAACACACAATATTGTACATATCAGGACCTACTTGGGAAGAATGGCAGCATGTTATCTTGTGGCATAAGGGGAGTATCAAACAGAGGAACAGATTTTATATATTTTTAACAGTTATTGTATATATTTGTTGGCAGGAGAGGGATAGGAGAGTGCTCCAAAATGTATCTAGAGATGAATTCATGGTGATTACATAATGTGGCAAAATGATACTCAATAGGAAGAAATGATCGTACCTTAAAACAGACAATAACAACAACAATAACTTCCCAGTGTAGATTTCGCTTGGGTGGGGTATGAGGAGATCCAGATGTAAATGGTCTTACCTTTGCGATATCACTACACACCAAGAGGCCGATTCTAATAGACCTACAAAAGATATGATAACCATTCCATTTATATGTTGTGTCTGTTTTAAATCTAACTATCTATATCAGGTATTTATTATATTTTGTCAAAGAATTTTCAAGTGTAAGATATTTTCTTAAACCGTTTTTTATAGGTCTATTAGAATCGGCCTCTTGGTGTGTAGTGATATCGCAAAGTTAAGACCATTTACATCTGATCTTACCAGATGTAAATGGTCTTACCTTTGCGATATCACTTCTTTTGCACGTATCTAAGCCTGTCAGGTGGGCAGAACGGTCACCGTTCGAATGCGTCAACTGCTAGCTGGACGTCTGGCCCCGTCGCCGCCAGCAGCCCACCTCCAGTCGGCATCCCGCCAACGACGCATATTCTCCATCGGACGAACGTTTGCTAGCTTGGTGGGTGTTCACAAGTGGAGTCTCAGTGAACCAGAACGTCGGTGCCCTGCCCAACCTCGCTGTGGCCACCTGTCGCCCAGAACCTCGGTGCACCGGTGGTGAGTCTCCTCCCTGGTCTAATTGGGCCCCATTCCCATCTCCTTTTTATTTCCTGGTTTTTTGGGTCTGAACGCTTGGTGGCTGGACTGAGCACCGTCCTTGTTAATTACGGGCGTTGAGTTGGGTCTGGGTGGTGGCCAGCCTTAACTCAGTGCTGCCTCGGCACGGTTTGGCTCCCCTAGGTCTCCCGTGTCGGGTGCCGGCCAAACCCCGTCTAGGTGGTGGTCATTGCCCTCCCCCCCGCCGCTCTGTTGCTTTTCGCCCTGTTTTCTTCTTTTTTTTGGCATTTTACTACTTATCAGTTATCATCCATCTAAGTGTTTTGTAGCCTTGCTCGACACTACCTGCTAGAATAAGGGAACTTTATTAATGTTTATTTGTTTCTTTTGTAATTGGAGTGTAGGGTGGGATTATTGGCTAGGGAGTTTTTTAATTTAGAGTGTGTTAATTCAGTTCAATGTCTGAATTTGGGAATTGTCATTTGAAACCATTTTTACTTGATTCTGATTCCTCGTGCTGGCTGTTTCAACTTGCCCCCTTAGACATTCCTTTTGGCTTAAGTACACCTTTTTTGTTAACTTGAGAAAGAGTGCAAAGCAGTTGGAGACTTTTGATAGCATTGGATTATTGGGAATTAAAATAGGCAGCTCATTAAGTAATTGCCTTTCTCTGCTGTATTATAAGGTACATGTTAGTTTTTGTTAATTGTCCCTCGATTTTGAGCGTTGACTCTTGAAAAGCGTCATCATCGAAGTATTTTGTTTAGATTTGGTGAGGGACTGGGCTTACTTGATATTATTATTTTTTATTTTTGAGTTTATTTTCTGCGTTCTTTCGGGGGCGCTCTTTGGGTTGCTATCCTTGGTGGCTAGGTGAGTTTCTTTTATCATTAGTAGTATTAGTTTTAGTAGTAGCTTCCTTGTTCGTACTAGCTCTGTTTGGTTGTTTGTAGTTGGTCGTGGCTTGCCTGGGTGTCCTGTGTTGGTAGTTGGCAGGGTGTGGGCTGTTCTCGTAAGCGTCTGCTTTTGTGGCGAGTTATGTAGCTGTTTCAACCTGTCCTCCGGGGAGTCTTGGGGTTAGGAAGGGTTTAGGGCTGCGGAAGGTGCATCTTGCGTCTTGGAATATTGGGTCTCTCACAGGTAAGTCGATAGAATTAGTTAAGGCTTTGCGTAGGCGTAAGATTAGTATAGCTTGCGTTCAGGAGACGAAGTGGGTTGGGATTAAAGCTAGAGAGATTGATGGGTATAAACTGTGGTACTCGGGATCAACTAAGGCGAAGAATGGAGTTGGCATCTTGGTTGTGAAGGATCTGGCGGACCAGGTGGTCGAAGTGAGGCGCAAGAGTGATCGTATTATGGCCATTAAGGTTTTGGTGGGTTCAGTTTTCGTAAACGTGGTGAGTGTGTATGTACCTCAAGCAGGCCTGCCGGAGGACACTAACAAGCTCTTCTGGGAGGACCTAGACGAGGTCATACAAGAGGTCCCTCGAAGTGAGAAACTGTCCATAGGAGGAGACTTTAACGGCCACATCGGTGCGGAGGCAACGGGCTACGATGGGGTCCACGGGGGCTTTGGTTTCGGAGAGAGAAACGCGGGAGGGGTCTCCGTGTTAGACTTTGCGGTGGCCTTTGATTTGTTGGTAGTCAACTCCTTCTTCAAGAAGAAGGAGGACCACCTAGTGACCTTCAGGAGCAGCTCTTGCAAGACCCAGATTGACTACTTCTTAATGAGGAAGGAGAATCGGATATCGTGTAAGGACTGCAAAGTGATTCCCAGTGAGTGTCTGGGAACTCAACATAGGTTGCTGGTTTTAGATGTAGTGTGCAAGTATCCTAGGAGGCCGCAGAGGAGAGTCAGAGAACCCAGAATAAAGTGGTGGACCCTCACAAAGGATAAGGCGGGGCTAATAGTAGAAAGAATAACCGAGAAGAGAGCCTGGAGGAGGACAGAAGACGCCGATTTGATGTGGAAGGCTGTGGCGGACTGCATCCGGAGGTCGGCTAAGGAAATCTTAGGTTTTTCCAGGGGAGGCGGCACCAGGATGGAGGGTGCCTGGTGGTGGAACGAAGAGGTAAAGGAAAAAGTCAAGGCAAAAAAAGAGGCTTACACGGAGTTCATGGGCAGCAGCTCGGAAGAAGAAAGGGAGCAAAAGAAGATTGGATACAAGGAGGCCAAGAAGGTAGCCAAAAAGGCTGTGGTCGTAGCAAAGAGCCAGGCGTTTGATAGATTGTACCATAGATTGGGGACGAAGGAAGGGGAGAAGGAGGTTCTTAAACTGGTCAGGGCACGGGAAAGGAAGACCAGGGATTTAGGAGTGGTAAGGTGCATCAAGGATGAAGAGGGGAAGGTGTTGACTGAGGATGTTGAGATTAAGGAGCGATGGCAAAGGTTCCTTGTTAAACTCCTAAATGGGGAAGGGGTGCTACAGGACCCTGGTGGGGGTGAAGAGAGTAGTGAGCAGAGTGCGGACGATCTTATAACAAAGGAGGAGATTATGGAAGATGTTAGATGGTAAGGCAGTGGGCCCGGACCAGATACCGGTGGAGGTTTGGAAGTTTATGGGGGAAATAGGTCTAGAGTGGCTTACGGAGTTGTTCAATGTTATTTTCAGGACCGCCAAGATGCCCAGAGAGTGGAGGGTCAGCACAGTTATCCCACTGTACAAAAACAAATGGGATATCCAAGATTGTAATAATTTTAGGGGTGTCAAACTGCTCAGTCACACTATGAAAATTTGGGAGAGGGTGATTGAGAGAAGGTTACGAGAGGTTGTGGAGGTTTCAGAGAATCAATTTGGTTTTATGCCAGGCAGGTCGACTATTGAGGCGATCTACCTCCTCAGAGGGCTCATGGGCTTGTTCAGGGATAGAAAGGTGGATCTCCATATGGTGTTTATTGACCTGGAGAAAGCGTATGATAGAGTCCCGAGGGCGGTTTTGTGGAGATGTTTGGAAGAGAAAAGGGTGTCGCCCGCGTACATCCGTGTTATCAAGGATATGTACGAGGGAGGGCGGACGCGTGTTAGGACACCGGGCGGGGTCTCCAATGACTTCGCTGTCAGTATGGGCCTGCATCAGGGCTCCGCCTTAAGCCCGTTTCTTTTCACATTAGTTTTGGATGAACTCACTAGAGGTATCCAAGACGAGATGCCTTGGTGCATGTTATTTGCAGATGATATCGTTCTTATCGATGTGACTAGGCAGGGGGTGAATGACAGGTTGGAGAGTTGGAGGCATACACTGGAAGATAGGGGTTTCCGGTTAAGTAGATCAAAAATGGAATACCTCCATTGCCGTTTTAGTGGAAGGACAGAAGAGGGGGGAGACATCATACTGGAGGGGAGGGTAATTCCAAAGGTCGCAAAATTTAAGTATATGGGTTCGATCATTCAGCTGAACGGGGATATCGAGGAGGATATTAGCCACCGGATAAAAGTGGGTTGGCAAAAGTGGAAGTCTGTGTCCGAGGTGTTGTGCGACAAGACAATACCGCTAGGACTGAAAGGCAAAGTCTATCGGAGGGTAGTTAGACCGGCTGTTCTTTATGGTTCGGAGTGTTGGCCCCTAAAAAAGATGCAGGGCCAAAGGCTGATGGTAGCTGAGATGAGAATGGTCAGGTGGATGTGTGGTTTTACGAGAATGGACGGCATCAGGAATGTCGTTATCAGGAGTTTAGCCGAAGTGGCCCCCATAGAGGAGAAGATGAGGGAATCGAGGCTTAGATGGTTCGGCCACGTTAAGCGGAGAAGTATGGCCGCCCCAGTGCGGAGGTGCGAGATGATCGTCCCCCCCAGTGGAAAGAGAGGGAGGGGTAGACCGAAGAAGAGCCTAGAGGAAGTAGTTAGAGAGGACCTGAGAGTTGTGGGTCTGACGGAGGACATGGCTCAGGATAGAAGACTGTGGCGGGATAGGATTAGAGTCTCTGATTGTAGGGGACCGGCTCCGTAGGTGGCTGTAGCTTCGATGGGGGTGGGGAGGGTTTTTGTGTGCTTGTCTGCAGGTCGTGCTTGGCTAGGCTGTGCTGGCTTCTGACGCCCCGAGTTTGTTGAGGTATGTCCCCGCTCCTTATTTATCTGCTCTACTTACCCTTCTCCCCAGTTGGTAACTTGGTACGCAATCGTTTCCTCTGTAAACCATTTTTCCCAAAAAAAAAAACTGTTTTGTGGGTCTTTAGGAATCAACCTCTCTATGGGTAGGAATACCGGTAGGGGTAAGGTTGCCTACAGCTGGATCTCTCCAGACCCGCGAAAGTGAAACCCACACTAAAAATTATTGTTGTTGTTGTTGTTGTTTCTTTCTTTCTAATAAAATTAAATGTCTTTCAGCATCTTTAAGCAAAATGATTCCTCTCACAATGTGTGACACTGACCCTGCAACTCCAGCAACCCCCCAAAAAAATTATTAAAAAACCAAATAAAAACAAAGAAAAAAGAAGAAAGAAAGAGTGCAAATAGTCAATGCACCTTTTTACCTTTGGATTTAACTTTTAACCTTTTAGAGAGACAAAAGAGGAGCAGAAGGGTATATGAATTGGCCTTTAATAAATATACATTACTAACTTGGCATGTTGGGGGCTTTTGTGACTTTGTCCCGTTATGTGACAGATTTCTTTTTTGACTAGTGGGTGCGTGTCATGTCCTAAAAGCTTTTCAAATTCAATTTTCACTTACTTCAACCCAAACTCAAAAAAAAAAAAAAAAAAGAAAGAAATGTTTGGTGTTCCTAATTGAGTAGAGTGGTGAACCACTCCCTTAGCTAGGCTTATATATAATTAAGGACCTATTCTTTTCGTAGGTAAATTGAGATTAATAAAAGAGTGAAGTAGGTTGAAGTAGATTGAAGTGGGTTGAATTTTTTTATGTGATAAATTAAAATTGGATAAAATAATAGAAGTGGGTCGAAGTAGGTTGAAGTGGATTGAAATACGTTGAATTGGGTTAAAGTGGGTTGAGGTTGATATTTTAAAATTGACCCACAAAAAGAACAGTGCCTAAGTATTGATAACTTTTAGAGACTTAATCAACTAAATTAACTAGCATCCATATCCACTACCAATACAAGTGTATTGATCTTATCTTAATGTAAGTATGGTATACATAGATAGTTTTAAAAATACATAATTTCAAATATATATATATATATATATATATATATATATATATATATATATGCACATATATGTGTGTCTGGACGTCATAAATAATATTGGAATATCTAAGCTGAATTTTGAAACCAAATTTTTAATACCACATTCATATGTTTTATCGATCAAACTTTATCCTAAATATTAGTATGATACTGTATGTCATAGTTGATGGTTGATACACTATAGACAAAACAAATGTCGTAGTAGTCATAACTTTATAAATTTATACACATTAAAAAGTATCTATATAATAAATTATTTATAAAAAAAATATAATATGCGACAGATCTCAAATGTATCTTTCGAGTGACAGGAGAAGAGCAGTAAGTGGTTGATGGTTGATATGGACAAATCATGAAAAACGACCGTTAATTGGCTTGCTTAAATCTGAGACGGAGCATGTGTCTTTTCCTCTTCTCTTCAGTGTCACGTGAGTTACAGCCTGCATGCCTACGCAGAAAGACAGTAAATCACAGTAAAAAGCAGATATTCTTTCCTTGTCAGTGTCATGCCCTGATTTGTAAAATTGTAATGATAATTCATCATTACCCTACACCATGTTTTCTCATCATATAAAAGTAGAAAATTTAACGTGCAAGTTAAAGTTTCACTGTAGGACCCAAAGTAAAAAATAAAAAAACAAAAATGGGATGATCGATTTTCCACTAGCTTGTGACTTATCTTTTAGCTTGGGACAAGATCATATCATCAAGAGGTGGCTTGTATCCAATTTGAAGCATCATTATTGAAGGGATAATCTTTAAATGATTCACCTTCTAGAGTTTCGAAGTTAATAGGAAAATTATTCAGGTCTTTTCATTAGTAATATTTTATATTTTGTATCGAACTTTGATTTTTTTAGTTTGGTCTTTTTATTACTTAGCCTACCGACTACTAACAACTATTATATTTGGAAGGTAAAGTATGGGGGTTAGATTTTTCGAGCGAGATTTTTTGTCAGGCATCTGAGGACATGTGTGATTTCATTTCTACAAGTTTGATATAATACTGTGCCCCCTTTCTTCGATCAAAAAAAAAAACGATAATAAAAAAGTTCTCAAAAAAAATATTGAGAGGGTATACTCCTACTAAAATTAGGAAAGCCTTTGTGAAAAGATGAGTGATGAGGTGGACCACCTTAAAAAAATAAAAAAGAAAAATAGGTTCAAGGTATATGATAAGATTATCTATAGTTATAAACTTATAATTTGGATTATTTTTGGCATTTCGTTAATTATTAAAAATAATCACTCCAAAGTCTGAACTGACTTATCATTAGTTATATCCTTAATCATTAAAAGTTATGCTAAAAACATTGTCTTAGTATCTTTTAAGTAAGATGATCTCATACATATAAAACGTGATAATAT
This sequence comes from Carnegiea gigantea, assembly GCA_029747015.1. Lineage (NCBI taxonomy): Eukaryota > Viridiplantae > Streptophyta > Magnoliopsida > Caryophyllales > Cactaceae > Carnegiea > Carnegiea gigantea. Next base: position 299,773 of record JAKOGI010000350.1, on the reverse strand, counting down.
CTTAGGCCAAGATCAAGATCGTAGGTTTATATTTTATTTTCATTTGTGTTTATTAGTAGCCTTCTTTATTGATTTCAAGACATCTATATAGACCTCATGCACACCCAAAAATTTTTATATAAATGCTGGTTAGTTTAATTATTCAAATCTTTAAAAATTGTAATGAGAGATTTAAATTTGAATTGTACATTTATTTTTCGTAACTCTTGTCACAACAAAAGTTAAAATTATATCCATCCATCTTTATCTCTTATTTAAGAAGAATCATTTGTGATCATATCATGATCTCTTTGATTATGACAAAAATTTAAACCATTCGCACTAAAGGGAGAGGGGGACATTCACGCTTAGTATCAATCAATGGAACGACAAAAACATATGCTTCCACTTGATGGCTTGTTTGGATCGACAAAATCAATATGCTTGGTTTCCTTACTATTTCATTGGTTCAATCGATTCGAGGAGAAGTCAAAGTTCTATAACGAACTTAAAATAAGTATCGAAGATATAAGATGTTCAGTTTTAATAGTGCGTTAAAATTAATTTTCAATGTCCTTTATGAAGGTAATATAGTTGCTAATTGCATGGCTAAATATGTTTGTACTTCTTAAGACGTCTACTTTTTTTTTTTTTAAAGCTTTCTCTATTTACAAGAACTTTCTGTTTATATAACTGATAATCGCGTAGGAAGAACAATTGAAAGAAAAACTGTCTAACAATTCTTATACTTAAAAAAAAAAAAATCCTTGTTCATGCTTTGTTCCCCTCTTTTTGAGTTTCTTGGAAGGGACAATTTTGGTTATTTTAAATATTCAGGGTCTGTTCTTTTTATTGGAAAATATGGATAGGTAAATAGGTGAAGTTGGTTGAGATTGGTATAATTGAGTTAAAGTAGGTTGAAATAGGTTTTTTTTTGTTGAAGTGGGTTAAAATTGATAGAAGTAGATTGATTTTTTTTTTTTTTATGAGTAGAAATTGGTTAAAATAGTAGGAAGTAGACTGAATTTGGTTAAAGCAGATTAAAACCGGTTAAAGTGAATTAAAGTGAACTAAATTTAATTTTTTAATTAAAGTTTATAAAGTAAGTTAAAGTAAATTGATATAGATTAAAATATTTGAATTTTCTAATGAAAAGAATAGGGCCTAACCCTAAGAAATATTCGACCCACTATGAAGGGTTTTAGCCGTTCAAGGCAAGAGTTTTGGTACGTCATAGCTCAATTATTTTACCATGCAACGTAACATCATTAGCAAATGCACGTTGTAATCATAACTCATACCGCGTGACACAGATTTGGAAACATCCTATTTAATTATGCTAATGGTGTCATTTCATGTTTGTCGATAGATAAGCCATGATAAGATAGGTTTTGATGTATATATGTCTTGCATATATAAGCATGTAATCTTGGGCAGTGAAAATTTGAGGTCCTCATATTGTAGTTAGGTCAATTCGACTTAGATTTTAAAATCAGGTTAAAATATATGTCTTATTTTCGTGCCCCCATTGTATGTTGATTATGTTTGAGCTATCTAATTGGTTATTTGTAACCAATTCTTGTTGAATTTATAAGATTGTTAACTTCTACTACCTATTTTGCTTCAATTATGTGTAAGATTTGATGTATGTAATTATTTGCTAATATTGCTTTTATCTAGTGCTTTATTCTTACGAAAGGGTTTAAACTTTCAAAAATCTTTTCATAAAAAAATAAATAAATGAAATTAGTGGCTCTCAACCGAGATTCATGGTGATGTATGTCATACACTTATGAGTTTGTACTCTCACTTATCATGTATATATATTTTTTTCAGTGTTTTTGTTTGTCATATAAATAATTTTTAATATATAACGCTGACGTGACTTGTGACATATGTACTCTTAGTTAGGAGTATAATGTATGCTTTGGAGATTCATCGGTCTCTTTGTTTGCAAAGTTAATTCTATCTTACGTTTATGTTTCTCCCAAACTTTACTAATGTAACACCCATATTGAATGTTATTGTTGTCAAATTTCGATATCCCCCCCCCCCCAAAAAATGTTCTCCTTTTCTTGTCAAGTATAGAAACATATTTGAATGAATTGTCCGATCCATTATATTCTTATCAACATCTAATAACGGATGTTGTTTGTGGAGGACAAATCACCAATTACCTATGACTCCGTTTGGTCCTTAGAAAATTTGATGGAAAGAAAGATTAAAGGTAAACAAATGTGAACGGGGAAAAAAAGTAATGAAAAAGTGAGGATTTTTCTCTTGTTCGAATTGAGGAAAAAGTAAGAGTTTGGATGAGAAATTTGAATGTTGATGAATTACTTGCCTTATGTTGATATCATCTAAGCAACGCGAAATTGGAAGAGGTCGGGAATTCTTTTGGAAATTTTTCCAAACTTTCCTTATGATTTTATGAGGAAAAATTTATCACTTGTATCTAACAATTTTTTCACCTGATTTTCATTCATATTTTTTTCCTCTGTGATTTTCTCTAAACCAAATACAAAAAAAAGTTACTCTCTCAAGAATTTTTTCTTTCCACTAAATTTTTCAATGTCCAAATAGAGCCTAAAGGAAAGCCCCAGTTTAATCAAAACAATTGTGCATACACAAAATCTCTTTTTTTTTTTTTAATGCACATATCAAAACTCATGTACAATGATCAAGGCATATACACGCGCACATACACACACACAAAAAATAGTAAGTGAAATGAATTCAAGGTCTTACAGATTATGTTCATATATAATTTAATTTCTACAATAAATTTGAGAAAATTTTGTCCGAAGGTATTAGGTATTCATTCAAGATTTGTATACGATTGTAAATGTTTGAACTTTAAGCTCGTGTTATCTAAAGCAATAGTTTAATATGAAGGTTCTTGAAACTTGAACATGAGACCTCTTATTTGCTCTAAGAGACTCTGATATCATATTTAAAAATCTACTCAACTAACACCTTAAACTAATGGTTTAAAATCTATCATACTAAAAAGTCAGCTTTTTCCGACGGAAAAAGCAACATTTCCATCGGAAAAATAATTTTCTATCCGATATTCCGGCCGATAGTGTCCGTCGGAATAAGGCCGGTCAAGAACGTGTTCTGACAGAAATCACAAGTCTGTCTGACCGCTTCTCTGACGGAATTCTAATGGAGTTGAGGCAGCCGACAGACTCTTCCGTCGGATGCAAAAAAAGCTCGGAAAAAAATTTCAAAAAAATTGATTTTTTTACGGATTCCGTCGGCATTTTTAAATTTTATTTGAAAAATATAAAAAGTACACAGATTCCTTCGAAAACTCCGTTAAAACTCATCGGATTCCATCGAAAATCCATCGATACTTTTAATTTTATTTAAAAAATATAAAAAATATAGTACCCAACTATAAAAACATTTTCTAATGTATCTAATACACAATAAATTCTGATCATTGACGTTGAATTGATATTAGCATTAAATTATACTTAATTAATTAAAATTTGTATTCTTTAACAATAAAGTACAAAATTGAGAACAAATTATCATCCTAACAAACTAAAATCAATGTAATAAACTAACTATATAAGCTATTAGATTTACAGAATTATATGTAAATTAATAATACAAATTCTTAAATTCAACGTATATACTTAATTCATTATAAATTTGTACAAATTACACACAAGAAAACATTCTCAAAAAGTCGATGACGAGTGACGGCGGGAGGAGGTAACGGTGGTGGGATGGCAGCAAGCAGTGGTGCTCCCTTCCTCTCTCTCTCTCTCTCTCTCTCTTTATATCTCTCTCTCTCTCTATATTTTACAAAATAAGCACTGAAAAATGAAGACATAGAGCGAAATTTATAAGAGAAATTCCGCCGAAATTTCAACAGATTTTTCTGTCGAAATATTCAAAAGATTTTGAATTTTCCCTCCATTCAAGTTGGGGTCAAAAAATTTTTTTTGAAAGTTTTTAATATTTTTTAATGGAAATTCCGTCGGGTTCAGTAGGAATCCAACGGAATTCTGTCCGAAAAAAAGTACGTTGGAATTTCAGCAAATTTGTCAGAATCCATCAAAATTCTGTCGGAATAAGCCGACTTTTTAGTAGTGATATATTTTGTACTATAACAATTATAACTATACCCTCCCTCCACATGAAATTCCACATGAAGCAATTTCCAATCAAAAGTACTTTGATTAGTCTAATACTTTTGTATTTAAATGTATTCATGTCAATATTAGACACTGGGGAAATAAATATGCTGGCGGTTGAATTTAGAGTATTCTCAACCCGAGTTCTGCATTTTGAAATTCTATCCTACCATTTCAATAAAAATTCTATTTTTAAAAACTTGCATTTCCTTACTTCTCTAACTCATGAAACTCTAACTTGAATTATCCAATAACATATTTATCGTGGATCCACTCCACAACATACATTTTTTTTAATTACTTAAATAATATTTTTAAAAGAAAAAAAGGAAAAGCACATATATACTTAACAAAAGACAATAAAATAAATGCAATGGACAAAGAACCGGACAGACGGTCCTACCCACATGCCATTGGACAAGAAACGAATGCTTGAAAGGAAGGAGGGCAAAAAATGAAAATGTCAAATGGGCTCCACTGAAATGCGTTCCGGTGCATGCGAATGCTCTTAGAGCAGTACCAGCGCAGTGGCACACGGGTCATGGGTGGGGCCCGCGTGTCACACGCGTTTCCTGGGACAGCTGGCAGCGGGCGACACGGGGCAGGCACACGCGTGGCAGACCGGCCAGGCGTGCTGCCCCGCGGGGTATTTTTTTTTTTGGCGTTTAGCGGAGTGAAACGCGGCGTTTTGATGGAGCTATGGACGTGAGGTGCCGCGTTTTGGTGGGAAATTAAAAAAAAAAGAAAAATGAATGCACGGGCTGCTGGGCTTCGGGAGGCGGGTTGGGAAGTAGCCGTTGGACCTGGCTGGAGTAGTCCAACGGCTACTTTGGCTTTTTTTTTTTTTTGTTTTTTTTGTTCAATTTTTCCTCTATAAATTCCTCCCTATTAATTCCCAAAAATGTGAAAATTGTATCTACCTTTCTCACACTCTCTCTCTCAAATCTCACTCTAAAATTGTTGTTGTAATTTTGAGTTTTATTACATTTTGAGTGTATTATATGTTTTCTTCATCATCTAAATGAGTGTTTTAATTATCGAAAACTCGGGTTGTAACTTTCTTCGATGTCAATCATCAAATTTTTGTTTGTATTAATTGTACGTTGTATTCCGTTTGCTTTCAATCGTTCAAGCACTACAACTTTAACTCATCAATTTTTAGATACTTCAAAATAAATTAATATATTTCCCGGAAACATATATTAAATATTTTTTCATCCGGGAAATTAAATTTATTTTTAACTTATACAAAACCCAATATGCAAAAATAAATTTGATAACATAAATCAAATAAATTATGTTTAGTTGTGGGCTCCATCAACAAATATTAAATCATTTATGCTGAAATGAGTTCCATTGGCTGAGAAAATGAAGGAATGCAAGTTCCAGAACTGTGGAACTCATGCTGACATGGCATGCCAGAGTTCCACAAACTGAAACTCCCATTGGGAGTGCTCTTAGACAAGTCAAGTTTATAGCCAAACAAATATTTTAGGTTCAATAAACGGGTCGACCTGCCCAAGTTGACTTGCTGAGTGGTTATTTTTCGAACCTCAAGCCTACTATGCTTGGATTTGCTTCGTCTCACATTCATTCATGGAATTATGGCCCTGTATATAATTGTCAATGTTAAATCAATGATTTAGAAAGAGCTAACAGAAAATACTTGTCAATGTTAAATCAATGATTTAGAAAGAGCTAACAGAAAATACAAAGAAAAGGAAAGAAAAGGAATAAATTAATCTAACCTACAACTAGTTTTTGACAACCTGTAGGACGTACCAAAAATTTTTAGCATCTTTTGAAATGTTAATTAAGACAATTATCGATTATCCATGCAAATCATAATTAGATACATTAAAATACATAGTGATAACCTAATTAAAAACTTATAATAATCGTACTATTATATTTTACATTTTTGAATACAAATCAATCACTTTGAATAATATAATAGTAAAAGAAAATTAAAATTCATAAAACTTGTTAATGTATAATTATCTTATAAGGTTTTGTATCAAATTTGATATCAAAATTTTAAAAGTTGAGTTAGCATAAAATTAAAGCTACCGACTCTGAATAGCTTGTCCAATAAAATTAAATAAAGTCTAAATTTTGTATCATAGCTACCTTTGATGTAAGTATACTGCGTGAGTTCGTGATGTAAAAATTTAACTTTGAAAATTATATATATATATATATATATATATAATATATATATATATATATATATATATATATATATATTATATATATATATATATATATATATATATATATATATATATATATATCGTTGATAATTAGAATTCTATTTCTCTTTTGTGTCTTTTTGTCATCATTTTCTGGATATCTTAGTAAAATGTAATATATAAGGAAGGCTTTTTTTGCGAAATTTCAACTACTGGTTGAAATCTCTTTCAATTTCATACTAATTTTTTTATAGTTTTTTATATTATTAATATATTGTAATAATTTTGGTGCAGGAAAAATAAAAGACATTTAACTATGTATTAATTGTAATAACCTAAATATTACTTTAATTGTTTTTAATAAAAACAATAATAATTCTCAATGTGGCTCCCGTTTTCACGGGATCTAGGGAGACCAGATGTAGGCAGTCTTACCCCTATATATATTACTATTTGTAGAGAGACTGTTTCCAATAGATCCACATAAAAAATTTTAGAAAGGTGCTTTAGAAATTAAAAAATTGATGGGTCATTTAGCAACACATGATCTAATTACTTATAAAAACACAGATTGATATGAACGACAGTTGTGGAGTAAAAGTTTTGCTTACATTGAGTAGTAAGGTTTTGTATCAAATTTGATAGCAAAATTTTAAAAGTTGAGTTAGTATAAAATTAAAGCTACCGAGTCTGAATAGCTTGTCCAATAAAATTAAATAAAGTCTAAAGGGCTATTTGGTGAGAGGAAATGAAATAAAACTTGAACCTTTAGGCATCAAGTTCCATTCTTTTGTGTTTAGTGAGCACTTTAAGGGGATGGAACTTGATACCTGGGGGTATCAAGTTCCCCCCAATCTTAAGGGACTTGAACCCTCCAATTTCCAAGGGGGGCTCAAGTCTCCAACCCTTTAGAATCAACATCATCATCGTCGTCATCATCATCATCATCATCATCATCATCATCATCATCATCATTATTATTATTATTATTATTATTGTTACTATTATTATTATTATGATTATTATTAATATTTTTATTAATAATTATTATTATCATTAATGATATAATTATTAATAACATTAATAATAAGTGTTATTGCAATTATTATTTATTATTATTAATGTTAATAATAATTATTATTAATTATTATTACTAATATCAATTAATAATTATAATTATAATTATTAATTATTATTGATAATATTAATCATTGTTATTATGATTAATAACAACAATTATGATTATAATTCTTAATTATTACTACTAATATTAATAAATAATCATAATTATGATTAATAATAATTATTTTTGTTACTAATTATTACTACTAATTGTTAATTATTACTACTAATAATTATAATTATGATTAATAGTTATTATTTTTATTATTAGTTATTATTATTAATATTTATAATTAATAATAATTAATAATATTAATTAGTAATTGTAATTATAATTATTCTTCTTAATTATTATTAGTAATAATAATAATTACTATTATTATTAAGCATTATTTTTTAATTAATTAATATTATCAATAATATTAATAATTAATAGTAATTAATAATATTAATATTAATATCAATATTAATAATTATTATGATAATATGAATTATTATTATTATTGTATCATTATTAATAATATTTATAATTAATAGTAATTAATAATATTAATATTAATATTAATAATTATTATGATTATCATTATTTGTATTAATAAGAATTATTTTTTCAATTGTTATTATTAATTATTATTAATATTGATAATTATTATGATTAATTATTGTTATTAACAATTATTAATAATTATAATTATAATGATAATTATTATAAATTATAAATTATTATTAATTATTAATAGTACTTAATAATAATATTAACAATAATTATTTTTAATGTTAATAATATTAATAATTAATTACTAATTATTATTAATATTAATAATTATTATTATTAGTAATAGTAATGTTTATTATTATCATTATCATTAATATTACTAATCATTATTATTTTTTTAAGTAAAATAAATTTGATTCCATTTCATAATCTACAACCAAACAATAAGGATTGGAACTTGATTTCATTCCTTTTCTCTCCAAACACATGAGTTTAAGATTCAAGTTCCACCCTTCATCCCTTAAGGATCATCCCTTGATTCCATTCTATTTCATTTTTTCTTACCAAACAGGGCCTAAATTTGTTATATAGCTACCTTTGATGTAAGTATACTGCATGGCTTCATGATGTAAAAAGTTAACTTTAAAAATTATTGATATATGTATATGTGTGTGTGTGTGTGTGTGTGTGTGTGTGTATATATATATATATCATTGATAATTAGAATTCTATTTCTCTTTTGTGTCTTTTTGTCATCATTTTCTGGATATCTTAGTAAAATATAATATATAAGGAAGGCTTTTTTTGCGAAATTTCAACTACTGGTTGAAATCTCTTTCAATTTCATACTAATTGTTTTATAGTTTTTTATATTATTAATGTATTGTAATAATTTTGGTGCAGGAAAAATAAAAGACATTTAACTATGTATTAATTGTAATAACCTAAATATTACTTTAATTGTTTTTAAGAAAAATAACAACAACTCTCAATGCGGCTCCCGTTTTCACAGGGTTTAGGCAGTCTTACTCCTACATATATTACTATTTGTAGAGAAACCGTTTCTAATAGACCCACATAAAAAGTTTTAGAAAGGAGCTTTAGAAATTAAAAAATTGATGGGTCATTTAATTAGCAACAAATGACCTAATTACTTAAAAAGAACGACACTTGTGGAGTAAGAGTTTTGCTTACGTTGAGCAGTAAACGACACCATACTACTAATATGGTCTATGCCAGTTGGCACCACAGTTGCGAAGAGAGCACGACTCAAACACTTAGAGGTGCAATAATGATATCCCTGTAAAATTCAATCCATTAGCTTACATGAATGCATCATACCTGAGAAAGAATAATAGCCAGTACAACCAAACAACAATAACTACGTAAACAAAAGCCAAAGCGAGGACTAAAAGCATGCTACCTATGATCTGCAACCTTAATATCATATTCTCCGTTAGATCTATTGACTTCAAATCATTTCTAATCACCTCAAGCCAATTTTTCTTTGGTCATCCCCTACCTTTTCTACACCCTGAGAGTTCAATGTTCTCGCACTTTCTCACTAGTGCATTCTCACTCTTCCTTTTAACATGATCAAACCATCTTAGTTTAGTCCCTCTTAACTTATCTTCTTGTTAGGGAAGTTTTAATATTTATGGACCCCAAGTTCAAAGTCTATCATTGAGTGGTTGGAGTATCGTCCGAGTGAGTTGTGTTTTCAAGTACCAAAATTAACTAAAGCATCTCAAGTTGGGCAAAACAAGAGGGGGATAGAAAAATAGAACTAAACTGTTAAAACAAACAAAAGACTTTGATTGTATTTGAACCTCAGATAAACCAATTAATCAAATTAAATCCTAACCTTTCTAAGTTGTGCTAAGATTCAGGGATAATCGATTGCACCATCAAAGCTCACCTAAGCCCTCTCTCAAGGATCGAAGGCTAGTTTAATTGTTCTAATCACCTATTTTTATGGGGTTAGGCTAATTAAACTACAAAAGTAGCAACCCTGGATCTAACTAGAATTGGACTATTCTCATGTCCAAATACTAGCAATTCTCTCCACCCACCCTAGACAATTGACTTCACCTTTCAGAATAAATCAATTGCTCCAAAATAAGGATGAAAACTCTTTCAAACATTTCATCGAACACTTGACGGACGCGAGGAAAATCTCTAAATTCTAGCATAAACAAGTTAGGTCAAGGCCTAAACAAGAATCAATCAGCCATCTCAAGAACAAATCACAACCAAAGATCAAAACTTTAATTCACAAACAAACATGGAAACTAAAGCAAGACAATAATCAATTGAACTAGCAAATAAATTAAAAAGCATGAAATTAAAGAGAAAAAGAGAAGAAGAACTTAATCTTCAATTCCAAATCCAAAATCTTCTACAATGTATACAAGAACTCCCTAATCTAATCTCCCCTTAAAGGGGTTTATTGGAGGCTAAGTTAAACCCTAATTGGCCCTTAAAATAACCCAAAAAGGCCTTCCCCAAAAAAATGGGAGAAAACCCCCTTAAATAAGTCGAAAAATACTGTAGCGTGCAGACGGAGGGGGACGCATGGTCTGGGCGCATGGCCGTGCGTCAGACCGTGCATGCCTTTTGCCTCGGTGGCACGGTCACGCATATCTTGTGGCACGGTCACGCATATCTTGTAGCATTATTTATTATTGTAGTAAATTACGTAGATTTGGAAATAGCATAGGAGTATTCAAACCTCTAAAATTTTGAGATGTATGGAAAAAAAAAAAAGAAAAGAAGATGACGCAATAAAAATGCTTATAGAAGTAAGGTAATTATCTACATTTAGATCTCTTCAGACTCTGTAAAAATAGAATCTACACTGAAAATTTATTATTGTTGTATGAAAAAAGATGACACGGCATAAATCCATTTAACTACTACAACTTGTGGGACTGCAAATAGAGATTGTGATTAACTACTAGGATGTATTGAAGTACTATGGATGGCTTTAGCCGTTCATGACAAGAGTCATCGTACGTCATGGCTCAATTATTTTTTCATAGAACGTAACATCATCGGCAAATGCACGTTGTAATCAAACTTACTCCGCGTGACAATGATTTGAGAACATCGTGTTTATATTAGAATGTGATGTCGTTTCATGTTCATGATAAGTCAGGATAAGGTAGGTTTTGATATAGATTTGTCATACATTACATGGACAAGTAGAGACGGTAAAAATTTGAGTTCCGATCGAATTTGGGTTGAATAAATCGAATAATATCAAAATTTCGATAAGAAATTGATGTTCAATAACCGACTTTTTCCAAATCGGACAATTCGAATAAAGCTAAATTCAGGTCAAAATCAGGTTCAAACAATAGAAACAGAAAAAATATTGTGTTCGGATTCAAAATTCGGACGAAAAATTCATAATCGTATCCGATTTTTTTATCGGACAAATTCAAGCATTCAGATTGGACAACTTTTTACTAGCTCTATTATAAGCAGTTAATCCTAACCAAGAGCGCTTTGAATTTTTTTTTTTACTTTAATTAGTCAATTCGACTTAGATTTTAAAATCGGGTTAAGATGCGTTTGAATACTTTGCTTGGCTACTAGTAACCTATCCTTATTGGACTTATAAAATTGTTGGTTGCTACCACCTATTTTAATTTGCTTTGATTATTTGTAAGACTTCGTGTTTGTGATTATGTGCTAATGTTACTTCTATATATGCCTTATTCCTTACAAAAGTAGTTTAACTTTCAAAAATGTTTTCCACCAAAAAATAAACAAATAAAATTGGTGCTTCTGAATCGAGATGGTCTCTGTGTTTACAAAATGTTTTACTGTATATCTGGGAATATTTTGTCTCAAGGTAATAAATTGACTTTTTTTTTTTTACATGATGGTAAATGTTTCAAGATTGGTGAAAATAACTCGTGAGAGCCAAAGCTAACCTAGTAGGAGGTTTGAAAAACTCAACTTTAAAAATGTTTGCAGAAATTCGAGATTAAACTAGGACATAAGTGGGTTGAGCTTGAATTGATAATTGATCCAAATATCTATAAAACTCGAGCATTATAATAATCTATATTTACGAAGCTAAGTCTATTTCACTTTCAATCATAACTTTATTAATCGTACATATTTTCAGTGTTGTTCAAGAGTCATGTCAATCACAAACTTAAATTAATGGTTGCATGAAGGCTTAATAATAAGTTTTACAATCTAACATGCATCTTCAAATGAATGTCTTTTCGGCTTGAAATGTCGTGAATGCTACAAAACCCTGTGGTTCTCTCCTTATATTGTACAATAATTCAATATCGGGGCCACTGATATTCGTACTTGAGACTTCTCCCTCAGAGAAGCTGTAATACTATATTTAATATCAATTCAATCAAAAGTTTAACCTAATGATTGAAGACCTGGGAATATATTTTATACTTTATCATCATCATGTCCTACCTTTACATTGAATTCAATGTGCGGTAATTTACCACTCAAGAGTACTCTTGTTAATTTAGAGTATGTTCTTTCAACTTATTGCACGTACTTATCTCATTAGCATTCAATACTAATCAATTTTGATAAGCACTCATCAACACTGATCAGCACTTCACCATATTTCGTAGTTATAATTTCATCACTGATCAGCACTCATTAATACCGAGCAATACTGATCAGCATTTGTCAATATCAATCAACACTTATTCGCACTTATCAACACTAACCAACAATAAGTAATTACTTATGACAAGTTAAAAAAACAAGTAAATTTAAACTTCTGATATTTGAATTAGAATTCATTGTACTAATATCAATAATTAAACATTCAAATGCTGAGGAAATGAAAAAATTGGCTCGTAAACTTAGGTGAGTCAAGTCTTATAACTGAACAAACAATTCATGTTTTGATAACCTCATCAACCTCTCCAAGTTAAACCTGCTGAGTAATTATTGAGTCGAACCTGGAGCCTCCTAGACTCGGATTTAGTTTGTCTCTCTTTCATTCACAGGCCAATATTTGTCAATATTAAACCAATGATTTAAAAAAGCTAAGAAAAAAAGAGAAAAGATCGAGAGGAAGAAGTCCAATTTTGTAACCAACCATTTTCAAAAGATGACAGGAATCCAACTAGCCATAGGCTAGCTCGTACAGTATGTGGGGAATGCAATAAAGTCTGCTATCACTTCCCAAATCAATATGAAAATCACTAAGAAGATCATCTTCTTCTCTATGAATTAATTGTCATGGTGTGGATAATAGACTATAATTCAAACAAAATTATTATTGCTTCACATGATATGTTTCATTTTTTTTTGGGTTATGACACAAAATTAAATCACTAGTTGATAATGCTTGTGTTTAATTTGGAACATATACGTCCAAATCTTCTGTATCCTTTGTAGATGTCCTATGTACTATTCGTAGGATAAATCGCTAAAATTGCTGTCCTTAACAAATTAAAGGGTTTGTGAAATGGCTCGTGTGTATATTAATAAATTTAAAATGTCAAAGTAACCAATTAGAATAAATCATAAACTTGTATCACTAAAATCTTTTTGGCCAAGCAAGAAAGAAGAAAAAATGAAAGCAGATATTAAAAACACAAAATCAAAGGGCTTCAAATAGCTGATACTCGTTCTTTTTACAATGATAAATCTGCCTGGAACCCTAAATTAAAAAATCTTTCCATCCAATATTTACTAGCTATTTCATGGGAATTACAAGATTGTAGAAAGAAATAAAAGACAGTGTTTAATTTACAACACATTTGGCTAAAATTGAATACTCCTTCTGTCCCACTATTACTATCATAGTTGACTTTTCACAAACTTTAAAAACAATCTTTGACTATTATTTTCTCCCAAACATATGAAAAAATATATTGCTGAAAACATCTTTGAAACTTTGTAACAGTACTTATAGTGATAACTTGTCAAAACGATTAAGATAATTATGCTTTTTATTAAAATTTATAGTCAAACTTCATAAAATTTGACAAAATAAATCAACCATGCATAATGGCACTGTCTAGTAAACAGTTGTTAACTCCTAACAGTTTCTATTGGTTGTTAGCTATTAGCTACTTCAATCAGTTATTTGTATTAGCTGTTTGAATCAGTTGTTTTTAAAAAAAATGTTTGCAGTAAAATTAGCTATTTCTAAAAAATATACTTGATAAAATTTCATCTGCGCTCATATCTCTCATGTACCACCGAAGATGAATTTTTTTAATTAGTTGGTCATTTATTTGTTTTTCAATGGGAATTAAATTGACATGATATGTGCAAATTACCTTCACTCATATAATCCCATTTAATTACTAGTTGTTAAATCTTCTTATTGATTTATACATGACTTATTTTTAATGTATTTTTTCAATCTAAATTAAAAGTTATGTGATGTTTAAGGCCCATAACATAACTTTGTTTTGTTGTTCAATAGAAAAATTATTATTTGTTATTAGTTTAACTTTCTTTCAATATGAATTGATTTTTTTGAGAAATTGAGAATTAAAATTTGCATTTCATTTAATATTACTATATAAAATTAGCAAGAATTAATGATTTTATCTTTTTATCAACCGCTGAAATAAATTATGAAGATATAGTTACTATGGGTCATTATTTAATTTGAATTTGAAGAAACAAGTTAAAACTTCGAAGACAAAGTGCAAAAGAATATATGATTTTGTTTATGGTATTTAATCAATGATATTTTAGTCTTTTACATTAAAAGCCCAAACAGCCAATGTGAAAAGGTACAAAATTTAGCTTTTTGAAAAGCAACTTTGTGGGGTGAAAAAGTTATTCCAAAAAGTCATTCACCAAATAACTCAAATAACTGTTTAACTTAGTCGAATAGCAAAATCAACTCAAAAAGCCATTTCTGAACAAAAAGTAATTCAAAAAGCCATTTGGATTGAGTATGATTTTAGTTACACAAAAGTTACCGCAAAATGAGTGTGCTATAATATTCCAAAAAATTAACATGAAGTACTGTGATTGATATGTTGATATTTAATTGTTTAAGTAGCAAATTATTGGTAGACCTGGCAAAACTTACCCGAGATTTGAAATTCAAACCGAATGATCCGGACTCATACCCGACCTAATATCCAAAATAGGTTCATTCGAAAGTGGACTTGAAACCCGAATTGACCCGAACCGAACCATACTCAACCCGAAATTTTCTACAAGGTTGCTTATTTTTGCATGATAAGCACATTAGACCAAAAATCAGTTGACCCGAGGTCGACCCAGATCGAAATTCACTCGACTCGACCCAAACCAAACTGAGTCGAAACGTCGCTTAACCTGAAACATGACCCGACCTAAATTTAACCCGACCCGTACCCGAATCGAATGACGTATTTGCCAGGTCTAATTATTGGTGGCAGATTGGTTGTACATCTCGATAAAACATGCACGCCAAACACATCAACTTTATTCAGGCTGTAGTTTTTAAATTGGCTATGACACCAGTCTTGATTGCGGAAGCAACCGTAATGAGAAATGAAATCAGAGCAGCAGTGCAAGTAGGATTTACAAAAATTCACATTGAAGGGGATAACAAAATTCTCATCCAAGTAGTTCAAGGTCGCTTTCAAGCATCATGGGAGATTCAAGTTTTTGTGCAAGACATTCTTTCTTACTTTCAGTCATGCAATCATGTAATTGTTAATCATATTTTTAGGCAAGGTAATCGTACAACAGATTGGCTGGCGAAGTTTGGACACTCTCTTTATTTTACGGTAGTGTGAAATCAGGTCTTTCATAGAGACCTCTCTTGTATCCTTGTTGAGAACCATCTACGAAGAACCTTTGAGAAAATGACTGTCTAGATTCTACTTCTTATCTTTCTTGTAAAAAAATTGAATAATAAACAACAACAATACCACCACCTTTCAGCATAAATCCGACTTTTAAGATAGCTGGATGAATATGAATAATATATGTACGAATTGATATATGCCCCCTCGATTTTAAAGCCAGATACAACACTTTTGGCAGCTACCCGAATATCAACTCATATGTATGAGGCATCCCACTGACTCCCCATCTTAAATTACAGTCAAAGGGTTCGTAAAGTGGCTCATACTCCTAGTATTTTTGGGTAATGTAGCCCACATTACTATGTCGTAATACGTAAAAACAAAAGAAATGGACTTTAAAAATTATTTTTGCTAAATTTTAGCAAGGTCTAGCTAGCACTAAATGGGTTGTTTAATGCAACCCTTGTCATGTTAGTGTCCCATTGTATGTTTTCTGTTTGGACTCACTTTATAATGTTTATTTTTGATTTGTCCAACAAGATGTTTTAAAAATATCAACAGTATTGACACTAATTTTGTGATTTTCAATTGAAATTAGCTAATGTTCAAGAATCAATTCAACTAAAAATTTAAACTGATGGTTTAAGGTATAGAAATAAGTTTATATTCTAACAACGAATGTATCTATTTTCAAATCAAGTTTTAATTTTATTTCTCTGTTCTAAAATTTAAGTGGAGTGATTTATATCATTCAAATTAAAATAATTTAATCTCGGGTTGGATATAATTTCGAACAGTTTTAATTCGTGATAAAGATTTATACAAAACAATTTTATGTGTGCTCTTTCTAAGATGTTTCCGATCCATACACAATTTTATCATACCCTCTTGATCCGTTATACTTTGTCTCGTACACAATTTTATGTAAGGTCTACTTACATAACCAAAACAATAATAATAAACAAATTACAAAGCACTAGCTAGTCTTCTTAAAATTGACATTTTTTCTTGTACATACAAATTAATATTTAAATAATTAAGATTATTTACATCTGAATTTCTCTAAACTCCGTAAAAACAGAACTCATTATGCTAAAAAAAAAACACCCCCTCCTCTATCATAAAACCCAATAAATAAGTGGAAATTGAATGAAACAAGTTGGAATAATGAACAAGAAGTGTGGGCGCAGGGGGCCCCAGATATGCGCCCTTAGATGCACGAGTGTAATGAAGCATCCCTCCGCCTTACCCTCACCTGCCTCACCACCTTCATCTCCTCCTCTTCTTCTTCTTCTCCTCCTCCTCTCTCTCTCTCATTTTGAAAACTCACCCTTCACTTCACAACTTCATTAGTTCAAGTTAAAGTCTCTTGCATTGGGTTCTCCTCTAAAAAGGTCATAAATTATCCGGTACGGTAAGCATTTTTCTCTCTTTTACTTATACCTATAATTGATATGTCATCTTAGTAGTAAAACTGCTTATATCTGAATCTTTTCAGTCACGTTTAGCAGATCCACACTACGCAGGCAGTGTGGTGGTAATAAAACTGTTTATATCTGAATCTTTTTTTTTTCCCCCTTTGAACATTAAAACCCATTCTTGACAAATTCTTGCACAGCATACATCCACTCATAACCTGAAATTTTCCATTTGTTTGACAGGAAGCAGCTAGCTGGCCCAAGGCTGTTTTTTTTTTTTTTTTTTTTTTTTTTGGTGAAGAAAATGGAGAGAAGTCAATATTATTATAATTACCCATCATGGAGGAGGAAGAAGAAGAAGAAGAAGAAGAAGTTGAATGACATAGGAGAAGAAGAAGTAGAAGCAAGCCTACAAGAAGAAGAAGAAGATAAAGAATATTTACAGGCATATTTAGAAGAAGATTTAGATTTAGAAGAAGATTCAGAAGAAGAAGAGGAAGAAGAGTTGATGAATAAATTGATAATCGCTCAATTACCACAAACTCCCAACGAGCCAATGGAGTTTTTGTCAAGATCATGGAGTGTTTCAGCCGAAGAAATATCAAAAGCTCTGGCAAATAAACACAAGCATTTCCTTCTTGAAGATAAATACAATCATCACTCCTCCTCCTCCCCTTTGCTCATTCCTTATCATCTTTCTTCCCCTCCCATTTCTTCTCCTCCCCACCTTGTGAGTATTCATTCTCTCTTTAATTTTTTGTTTGTTTTTTTTTTTTAAAAAAAATTTCCCCTGCTGCTTGATAATTTTTTTCATATTTTTCTAATTTTTTATTAGCATTTGCACTTGAATTTGGCTGGGAAATGGGTTTCTTTTTCTGTTTTTCCATTTTTTTTAATTTTTAACTTGTGATTTGGGTTTTGAAAATAGCATTTTGGCATCATGGTTAGAGTAAAACTGTATTTCTTTTGGAAAAAAAATGAGGGAACTTTTTTTACTTTTTTCTAATTAGCCTTAGAAAGGTATATCGATGTTCCGTAGAACATGGGATCATAAGAGAAGGTTTAAATTAAAATATATTTAGCTCTTTTCAAACTATGAATAGATGTAACTTTTACGGTTGTACTACTTGATGAATTTCCATTCATTAAAATTTCGTATAAACGTGAAAAGCATCTTTAAATTCAAACGGATTTTCTTATCGACTTTTGAAGATTTTTCGAAATAAAACCTGTTGCTCTATATCTCCAATATTGTCAACAATATTCAATTTATTTACTTTAATTTTTTGTTGGGAGCCCACAATGAATAACATCAAGACTTAATATTGTCACTTAATTTTGATGACAGGTTGACAAGATCGGCACTAATAACAATGGTCAAACCCGAAGGGTGGGAGGACTAGGAAAGTGGTTCGGGCACAACCACAAGGACTCGAGCCACAGCAGCTCAGTCAAGAAAAAGGACAGGGCTCGAGCCGAGCAAGCCCACATCCATGCGGCTCTCTCCATAGCCGGCTTAGCCACGGCTCTAGCCGCTGTGGCTGCAGCCGATAACTCGAGCTCCAGCTCGAAAATGAGCCGAGCCGTGGCATCTGCCGGCGAGCTCTTGGCTTCCCATTGCATTGAGCTGGCTGAGCAAGCCGGAGCTGAACATGATCGTGTCGCGTCAGCTGTCAGATCGGCTGTCGATGTTAGGAGTCCTGGCGATGTGATGACCCTTACAGCTGCTGCTGCAACTGGTATGAGGCGACAGTGTTATTTGTAGTGTGTATGTGTGTGTTTTTGTGTTTTTGTTTTTTTACCTTTTTATGTGTCCATGACTTTCGGTCATTTGACCTAGAAATATGATGTTTCGGTTTGGGTTAGATACGGCCGGTTTTAAACCGAGTCAAGATAAGTCCATAGAATATTCGGGTTGGATCAGATTTTAAAAGGTTTAGATCTTATCAAGTAGAGTTATTGCTATTTTGCATAATGACGTCGTTAACAAGACGTGTTATGTTGGTTAAGGAAATTTCAGGTTAATGTAGTCTCATTCGGTTAAATGTGACTTCAAATCACATTAAAGGCCTTTGTTTTGATTTTGTACGTGCTTGATTTTTGAGCTATTGAAGTCAAATAATCGAGCATAGATTAATTTTGTCGAATAATTTTAGATTTTTGATTGCTAACACTATGCAGTTTTGTGGTGATTATTAATTCATAATGTTATTTTGAGTGTTGTATAGCCCTGAGAGCAGAGGCAGCACTGAGAGCAAGACTTCCAAAAGATGGAAAAAGAAATGCAAGTATAAGTCCCTATGACAAAGGGTTAGGAGAAGTTCAATGCTTTGACCCCTTCCAAAATGATATGGAGGAGCAGCAATTCCCCTGCACTGGTGAAATTTTGCAGCACACCAAACAAGGTACAAATTCAATTCTCCACACCCCCCCCCCCCCCAAAAAAAAATCACATTAGTTAGGGAGCATTAATCTATGGAATAATACAAAGTTATTCTGGAATCAACCTTTCTATGGGTAGGAATGTCTGTAGAAGTAAGGCTGCCTACATCTGGATCTTCTCAGACTCCGCAAAAATGGAACACACACTAAAAGGTGTTATTATTGTTGTTGTGAGCTCTAAATTCCGAAGATTTTGTTAAAATTTAATTTAAATCCATATCCTAAAGTCCTGCACAAATACAATAGGAAAGAGTACAGAGGTAACGATCTTTGTCCCTCGGTACAGAAAAAGGTTGCTTACAAATTAGATTTTGCTAAATATTAATTTTTTTTGCTAGATTTAATGAGGGGAGAATCTCTGTTTGACTTCCTTAAATGCAAGATTACTTGTTGCCCATGAACTTGATTTATGATTCACACATCTTTCATGTACATTCTCTCCAATGATGAATTAGATCTCTTTAAAAAATTGAGAAAACCTTTGAAGTTTTTTGAAAAACAAAATAATAAATGTCTTACGGTGTCTTATTTTGACCTAAAAGTTATATTATAATGTTTTTAAATTTGAAAAGTCCTATGATCGAATAGTGGAAGCATATTGTAACTTTTATTTATGATTTACAACATTTGTAAAATTCACGTCATTAATTTAGGATGAAACAAGATATTTAAGAATGTCTTGTAGTGAGACATATATCATTACTTTTTGGAAAAATATTTTCATGTAACTTCATAAACCATTTTTTTTTTTTACTTAAAATTATTTGATCTAAAAGACGCATGGTTTAAATTTTCAGGTGGGTTAAGATGGAAGCATGTCTCTATCTACATCAACAAAAAATCTCAGGTCATAGTGAAGTTGAAAAGCAAACATGTTGGTGGAGCTTTCTCTAAGAAGGAGAAATGTAAGTACTATGATCTCTTTTTCCTTAACCCTAGTGTTTTGCATTAAGTCCAATTGGCTTTGAATTAGATCAAAACTAGTTAATCAATTTAAGTCAAGTACTAGAATTTGAATCATTTTGTAATCGATCGGTAACCAGTTTATCCTACAAGCTTGTTGAGAAAACTACAACACGATGACAGGTCTAGCTTACGGAGTTTGCGATCAAGTCACTCTGTGGCCGATGGGAAAAGAAAGGGAGAATTTGGAGACATATTTTGGGGTGAAAACAGCACAGGGGTTCTTGGAGTTCAAGTGCAAGAGCAAGGGGCATAAACAGCAATGGGTTGATGGGATTCAGAAGATGTTGGAGAAAGTAGGTTGTGTCGAAGACTTGGAAAACTCTTTACAACGCCTTCACATCAAATAAAAACAATTTCTTCTTCCATTTTCGTTCGTGCATGGTTAGAGATCAAGGGTTTTTGTTTCCATGATAAATTTATGGGAAAATTCTCACGTTATATAATTGAGAGAGAGAGAGAGAGAGAGAGAGAGAGAGAGAGACAGAGTTGCTGTAAACAGAGTGTAACGACTGAGCTGAATGTAAATCAACTACAGATGCTTTTTCTCAGCTTCTGCTGTTTGGAATAATTGCAGAGGAAAATTACCATGGAACATAAAGGGGAAGACATTAATAGGAGAACTTGATCAGAACAAAATTCAAAGGAACTACAAAAAGGGCACCGGGGAGCGGGGGCAAAAGCGGATGTATTGGTTCCTTTTGCCATAATTTTCCGCTTGGCTAGACCTAGTCAAATTGAGGGTCGGATCATTACAATCTGGAGGTAGGATTTTCTCAACCCGAAGTAACACGTTATCTTATCTATAAAAGCAGAGTTGTTTACAGGCAGCGGTTAAGAACTCTTTCTTGTTCCTCAACATTCAATCGAAAGTTCGAAAGAGGAAACATAACGAGATTGCCTTCACTCTGTTTAGCTTCCGATTTTCTTTCCTTCAAATTTTCTGAAAACAGCCGAAAAAGAAAGGACCAAAGAGGAAGTAAACCATGACAAACATTGCTAGTGTCTATTAACCTAAGGTGACCAAGGACATAGACCTGGCTATAGGCATGAACCAGCATCGCACTCAATTGCCGCAAACTGGGTTTTCAGATTTGGGACAGGGACCAAGAAACAGAGGGGTGTAACACAAGACAGTCAAGAAATATGGCCTAAAATGGCATTCCATTAATCATCATCCTGGAATTTCAGGCATAGGTCGTACTGACAAGTTTTCATTTGGCCCTAACGTAGGAAAGACGGTACAAATTTTCAGGTCAGAAAACAACAGTCTTGTTGTCCAGGTAAGGTAGAACACGCAGCTCACAATAATACTTGATCGCCTTGGAAAGACATTGTTTCTCAAGGTTCTCTGATTTCTGTATGAAGCTCTGCAAGTTATCTCTGTGGGAAACTGCCTCAACCTACAACACCAAAATACATATCTATATGGTCAATTTGCTTTGTAATTAAACAACCCCCACTGCACCGAGTATGGATCTCACAATTACGGGAATAGGGGAGATTATGTATGATATCTTGACTCTGAAAGTATGTCAAATAGGTTGTCTCCGAATCAAATTGATATGAGTCATGGACAATTAACATTTCACTTTTAGACCAAAATATGCAAATTTCATTAGCGATCTTGACACCTAGGTCAACATGTGCCAAACATAGCAGAGTCCAGGTAAGTGGGTAACCATTTAAAATGGATGCCATATGCAACTAGGCAAATGGGAAAACAAGATGAATATATTTGACTTAATATAATGACAGAAGCATTTGCTATCCTTCCTAAGAAGGAACAATTTGATAGAAGTTGGATTCTAGAAGGATAAGAGCATGTTGAGAAGTATACCATCTGTTCAATGATTGGTCCAGCATCAAGTTCTTCGGTTACAAAATGGCTGGTAGCGCCAATCAATTTCACTCCATAGTCAAAGGCCTACCAAATTAGCCACCAAATGTTAGCATGAGGGACAAGAGCCCTCGTAAAGGACGGATGATGATCAGCCAGAAAGAACCAACAACGAAACCTGTTTTGCAGGATGCCCGCCCTTGAATGATGGCAAGAGGCCATGGTGAATATTAATTATGTCCCTTCCATACCTTTTCAAAAAATCTCCTGACAATATCTGCAAGACAAAAGCAATAGATGTAATATTGTACAACATACCACTTATAGCATCAGCACAAAGCCTATCTACAACAAGTGCTAACCTATGCTCTACCAAGCTATTGGGTTTGGAATCCGCATACAAGTCCCTTTCATTATATTCTATAGTAGGGATGGGAGTGGGGCGGATTGAGCCGTACCCGCACTCATACTCGTTTTCGAAAACCGTACCCACATTCGTACCTGTACTCATCGGGTATTTTTTTTTTAAAAAAAAAAACCGGTACCCATACCCATTGGGTTTTGCAGGGTTAGCGGGTTTTATTAAGGTTCACATAGAGAATGAAAGTTAATACCTATATTCAAGTATGGTACATATTTATGTCATTATAAGATTGTAAAGTTGTGATATTTTGGGAATATATTATTTGGAAATGTGAAATCAAGCACATTATTGACCAACTTTTTGTTAGAAAGGTTTGGATTGGACTTAAACCCAAAAAATGTTAAATCAAAATAATTTTTTTATCTTATAACAGGTACGGGGTAGGGTGCGGGTATAGGACGGGTGCCGATACCCGTACCCGTACCCATACCCATAGCCATTTTTCAATACCTGCCCCATCACCATGTAAAACTCATTTTCACCACCCATTTGGGTTTTTAATTGGCAGATTTTGCGGGTTTTAAATGGGTACGGGTTTCATTGTTATTCCTATCTAATAGGGCTTTTGCAGCTATTTGGCAACTACGGGAGATTCCATATGTCTTCAAAGAGAGCAACAACAGATGTCGCCGAAATTAAATCCCACTCAAAAACCATAATGACAAGGATTCAAAACAGCAACTAGTCTCAGCACTCTTTAGACAGGGGTTCCCTTGCTGTTGCGGGTTGAACTATGTAGCAAAATTTCAGAGTGTCAGATGGACTCCAACCATTTTTTATTGACATTTTTTATTGATGAAAATATCTTGTGCGGATTAACTTTCCAGTAACATATAACAATACGAGCCAAAGGTAACAATCAGAAAGTGGCAATAAGTATGGCATTATACAATTTTTTCGGCATATCTGATGTTAAACTCCAGTAAATAGAGTAGGCCTTTCTACCTCTCAAGTCGTTCCGTATTTTTCCAAAAAGACATTAAAGGGAGCAAAGGAGGGGGGGGGTTTGTATCCTGAACAATTTTTTTTTGGGGGGGGGGGGGGGAGGGACCATACATTTAATATAGTATCTTCCATTTTCTCAGACTACTGTTGCTAAGACTAAGAACATTAGTTGCCAATTATAAAATTTTCAGAGGTTACTTTTCTAATTGTCAGAAAAGAGTTGAAGGGGCACAAGGTGAAAGAAGACAGGATGATTTAGAGTACCTGCATGTACCTAGCAAGTACTAGGAAATCGGTGTCTTGGACTAAAGCCAATATCTCATCATCTCTTTTATTTCCCGCTGTTGTCCTCAAATAATGATAAGGAATTTGATGATGCTCAAGGAAACGTATGACATGGGTATCTGGACCTCTATCATGATTACTGCCAAAGGAAAAAGAAGATGGGGAGACAGAGTCAACCCCGGCATCACCAGAAAGATTAATAAGACATATGTTGCAGGTTCTTCATTGATGACCTTATCACACAAGTTATATCTACAGGCAATCTTCCATTCTGCCATGCATGAAGCAGGTCAACAAGGCAGTGGTCCTACACCAAGCCACGAAGACAACAACAGCTCTGTAAATAACAGGTCATATGACATTAAACGTTGCACTATGTCATTGTGAATCGTATCCTAATCTACTTCCAAGAACTATATGGTGCAGAAATATAGAAAGAAGAAACCTGCTTTGAAGCAAGAACTGCAATTTTGTATTTTGGATCCAAATTAGGCACACGAACAATTGATCTCAAAGCGTTGAATGTTTTAGCGAGTGTGAGGAAGTCTTCAGCTATTTGTTCTCTCGGCCATTTACAAGGATCAAATACAAACTCGCTGCAAGAACACATGATTCCAAACTTTTTGTTACAAGGACAGACTTCAAAAACTTGTTCATCCAAATTAAAATCAGATCTATATTCTAACATCTGTTAATTGTCATGCCAAAGTCTTGGTTAAGATGCAGACAGACAAGCAAACCTTCATCACACAGTAGAATGTAGTTTGTAACACTATCCCAGTTGACATGGCATTTATCAACATCACTGAAAAAAGAAAGAAATAATGAATAAAGCATGGAGATAGAAGGAAGGATGTGACTATGCATAGTTGAACAAGCTATCTCAATCGCCCAAAACGTATCTCCCCAAATACGAAAACCAACATTAGTACTCAGCTAAGCATTATAGCATAATATTTTGCCCATCATTTGTCAATCTACAAGTAATACTACCATAATTTTTTTGTTTCCCCTCTTTTTTAATTAGCATTGACAGCTTTAGAGAAGCAGTAAACTGATATGATAAATGTACAGTGAGAAGAACCGTCTTTCACCCCCCCCCCCCCAAAAAAAAAAGAAGAGGACTGCCTCCTCTTGGCTAAAAAGAAAATATTGTCGTCTGAAGATGTAAATCAACCGCCACCCCTTGAATAACAATCTTCCCTAGATAAAAATATCATTTGAGTAGCGCACCCAATACATCTTAGAACAAAAGCAATTATAAAGCAAAAAGCAACCAAACAACAAAATGTAGAGTCTCTCATATAACAAAATGCGGATCCATGGTGATCCTCAATCCTTTTCCCCATCCCTTCTCGCACGTCCTTTACTCCCTTTTAAATTCAAGGCATCAACAGTTTGAAAAAACAACATAAACAACCTCTCAACCTCGTAAAGAGTAGCTCAATTCCTCAAGCACCAGGATGACCAAGCAAAGCTCTGCAACTCCTACCAAACATCTCATCTATATTTCCTAATGCTATATTTCTGCAATGCGAACCTCCAAAGAGAACCTTTCTCACCAATGCTGAGCTCAGCATTTTCTCTAGTCATGTTTTCTCCTTTTCTGTGATAAGGTCAATCATTGGTTTTTCATCTCCCATTACATTCAACCTGGCTGCCTTATCCACCTTCCAAGCTTCCATTGCAAACTGAGCGCTATCCTTAGATGTAGAGTTGCTTTGATGCTAAATAGCTCGTGAGTGCCAAGTGTTAGGTCAAGATATTTAGAGGCCCCTTCCTTTCTGTTTTTGTTCACCTTTTAACTCTCATAAACTGGGTTCTCTCCTATTTATCCAAGACATCCACCTCAGTTTCCAACACATTCTCAAAACATTCTGACGTGGGCTTAATTAATGCACTGCAAATCCAGCGATACAGAAAAATTAAATTCCCATTCCTGGAGCCAGTAAGCCACATCAGGTGGTCAGAACAAACTCACCTCAGTTTCTTTCCCATTTAATGCTCAATGGCTTGCAAATCCAAGATAAACTTATTTCCATTTCCTCCATCCCAATGGCCAATAGACATCTCACTCACTAATTTCGGATCCTCCAATTTCTTTCTAGTTGTAACCTTTCATACTACTTCCTCATGGCACAGGCATCCTTCATAAAAGGTCAGAAAGTGAAAATGAAAGTGCAACGCACCTCATCATGAGGCCAGATAATTACTTCTGACATAGACGAACAGAATGGCGTAAAAACCATGCTACAAATTCTAACTCATACTTGGGCTTTTAATTTCAACCAATAACTTCAAAACATCTACATGTAGCTCTCAAACCACTAGATTTCTGTAGCACTTGGACATTTCAAATTAGACCAGAAATAGGTAGAATCTTTGGATATACTCCATATCTACTGTCGTATCCTCTCCATTGCTCTATGCTTGTTCTCGGGTTCAGCCAATATAGCAACTAAAGTATCAAATCAATCCTATTGCTAGTGGAAAATCCTAACCCATAAGCAATCCCCTCAAAGGCAATAGAGAGGGAGAGAAAGCACGGGCGCGCATACACACACAAGAACAAAACAAGCATAAGAATAAAGGCAAATTTCTTTCAGGCAAAGAAGAGAACTCTAGGCAATTAGCTACATCTCAAAAGGCAGCATTATCAAAAGGTACTAGCTCAACCGAATGAAAACAAGATTCAAATAAAAAGATAGTGTCCACACATTAATCAAAGAAAAAGGCAAAACCTTCTTGAATAAAAGACATTCTTGTTCTCGGGCACGAAAATGTCAGCTCCAAGAATGTTTCCACCCCTCGAAGCAATACATTCCGATAACTTTGCAACAATCCCAACTGCATCCTAATGTTTCACAAATCAACCATCTCAAATTTCCCACAAAAGATTACCAAAATGGAAAATTTCAACCCAATCTGAACAAATTTGCATAAATAAAGACGACCCATTAATGCATAAGCGAAGAAAACCCATGACACCAAATGAAAACAGGGGAATAATGAATACTTACAGGGCAATGGAAGACATGAATGCCATGAGTGAGAGGTGGTTCAAGGGACTCGTTAGGGGATTTCAAGTATTTGAAGGATCTTTTGGTGATTTTGGAGAAGTGGGATTGTGAGGATACTCTTCGAAAGAGATTCATCTCCCGTGTTTTGGGCTTCCCTTTACTCCTCGGACTTTCTCTCGCCTCTTGTTGGCTTTGGTATGCTTTCCAGTCTCCCTTTCCATTTCCCACAGTTTCTCTTTAACCGGAACGAACAAGGTCAGCGTGAGCTCAAAGCGTTTGCGCCTTGGCACCACACACAAAGGGTGATTGAAAATTTAGATTATCTCCAATTAAAGTATAATGAATCATACGTTCATACAAGCATTCACTAGAGTTTCACCCTCATCTACATTAACAAAAACTAGTTATGTATGAAAAATCAAAATTTAATAACTATATCACATAAAAGTACAAATCTAACAAAAATGGGATCTACGCTAAAAATAGTTACCTCGTTGATGCAGGATGGAAGTATAATCTTTCATACTTCCAGAAGTATTACCTAACAGCTAACTCGCAGTTATAGTTGGTAGCATAGTTTTTTTTTTTTTTTAAAAAAAAAGGAGGTTATGGAACTTAATGTAAGTGATTAGTAAATTTTGAACATATATGCATTCAGTATAATTTTTAAAGGTTTTATATTATCAGTCAACACACACATAGGTGTTATATAATGCATTCTGTTGTGGCCATTGTCTTTTCCCCAAAAAAAAGCAAAACAGCAACTTAAAGTGTGTTCATTTTATTAAAGTTGTTTGGTTCTGTTCCAAAATTTTCAGTTGAATTCTTGAATTTATAGTTGAAATATAAAACATTGAACTAAACTTAAAGAATCTTATAAGTAGATCTGAAATTTATGAATGTCTAATGTCTACGAAAGAGCAGGATAAGCCAAATGTCTATAAATAACGTACAAATTTACCGCCATTTGATAATAAAATTTCTTTTTTTTTTAACCCTTCGTTGTGGTTAAATCTTATCAACACAAAATTTGAAGCTAAAACTTTATATAACTCAAGTTAACTATCCCATGAAAATCACAAATTTTATCCATTTGTAAAACTTAAACTTGAAATTTCAATCCCGAATTGGAAAACCCGAATAACCGATTGGAAAACCCGAACAACAGTTGGATTGGACCAAGATCCGAAATCAATCCCGGATGTCACTCATTTCAAGATCCGTTTGCCCGTCTAATCGTAGAGAGTTTGTGTTTTTTTCTTCACCTTCACCGGTGAGTGTAAACTGAAGGCAGTCTTTGCAGAAGTCCGATAATCAAATCCAACCCACAATTCACTCCATCAGATCTTCCACAAACCCTCAGATCCTTTGCGCATTTCAATCCTCCACAATGCCTGTAAGTCCTTCTGTCTCACTCTCTCAAACCCATGTATATTTATCTGTGTTGTTCTTAGATCTCTGGCCCTAAGATTCGTAATGGGGCAGCTCTATTAGCTGATAAAAGTGCAGATATTAAGATTAAATCAGTGATTTAGCCTTAGATAAGTAATGGGTTTGGATTAATTTGGTGAAATAGGTTGGGAAATTGATGGAGGTAGAGCCGCCGAGCCCGATGAGATACTTGATCGGAGCTGCTGTAATGATGATCGGAGTTGTATTGCCAGTTGGGTACATGATGTTTCGTAATAAGCGTGTTCCTTCTTCCTCTTCTTACACCAAACAGACGTAGGTATTCTTCCCCGATTCTATTTTCCTTTGTCTCTTACTCGGTTTGGGTCTTTGGTGTAAGGTTGCCCTTTCTTTTTTCGTTGAAATGAATGCTTTATGGTTTCTATTAGAATACCTTACAGATAGTTGTGACATGGGATTTTGTTGTCAATTTTCCAGTTGCTTATGGGTTTTGCAGTGCTTGTTCATGGATTGATTATGATTTTAGGCCTGAGAGAGTAGTTTGTTGAATTTGCGTGTGAATTAGGTTTGATTTTGGGGTTTCCGTTGCAATGGGTGAGGATTTTCTGCTGGTTGA
The DNA here is from genome assembly GCA_029747015.1 of Carnegiea gigantea. Taxonomy (NCBI): domain Eukaryota; kingdom Viridiplantae; phylum Streptophyta; class Magnoliopsida; order Caryophyllales; family Cactaceae; genus Carnegiea; species Carnegiea gigantea. Next base: position 270,704 of record JAKOGI010000350.1, on the reverse strand, counting down.
ATGGTTTGATTTTGGCTTTCATTTCTCAAATTGGCTGCATTTTGGTTGGTGTGTCAATTGGATCTGAGGCTTCAATTTTGGTAAATTTTCAGGAACAAAGTCTTGATATAGAGAAATTGCACATTAGAGGAGATTTAAGTTTGATTGGAGTTCCACTCAAGTATGAGGAAGATGTCAAAAAAAGGGGGTAATGTAATGTGCACTGACAAATCGGCATTGTGAACCATGTAAATGCAGGCAACTTTTCATTCTCATTATATGCAAAGAGGTGTTTGGCATGTCCGTTGGAGTGTTTGTGCTTCTTGTATTGTTGATTTTCCAATCTTAATTCAGATCCAGTTATATGGATTTGTGACTTTCCATTTCCTTCATTTTTTGTGAGATAGAAAGGGTTTATTACTAGATGCTGTTACATCAATCCCCTACAATCTTGCTTGAGCTTCAGATGGGGAATATTGAATCTTATTTGTGAAGTTATGTTCTTGTTAAAGACGCTAAAATACCAATTTCCCACTTGCATGAGCGACATTGGCTTAAGGAAGGAGCATTGCAAGCTTTTCCTCTTCTGGGGTTCAAGTTTTCTTCTTGTAGGCCTTTGTATGGCTCAAAAGAAGTGCTTGTTAATGAACAGTAGTTGTCTTCCATGGATGTGTTGTATAAACCCTTGCATAATTCATGGAGTTGTGCACATGAACTCTTGCTAGGCAGCTTTTTTGAAATTTAAGTGTCTGCCTTTTGACAGTAATCTCACGACTCTTTCATTCTAGTTGGTGTAAGGAAACATCTGAGGATTAGGTATTTCATGCTTGATGTGTGCGCATGTGTATTAAACTCCTAACCTTGACAGACCTTCTGAAACAAGGACTTTGCTTGCCAAGGTAACACTTCTTACTTCTGGACAGCTTCAAACCCCACGTTGGACAAAATAGATGGAGCTTTGTTGTCTTCTTGTTGTTGTACTCAAATTAGAGACAGTGATGCACCTCCCACCTCTCATTTTATCCCAAGATCTAATTTTTTGCTGCTTGCTTTGGTTTCAGGATTAGTTTTGAGGATTAAGTCTTGAAGTAATTACATTTTCCATTCTTCTTTCAAGTACACACTGCCATACTCTCATTCCTGCAGAATGTTGCATGACACTTGCTAACCTGACTGCTTCTGACAGCTGCATGTATAAAAACAACTGTGTTGAAATTCTAGTCCCATCCTTTCTCCTTCCATCTCTCTGATCCTTTAGTTCTTCATTCTCTCTGTTTCTTCATTTGATCTTCTATATGTCATGTTGCGTTATTTCAAGCTTGTGACTGCCAATTGCATTTGTTGCTGAGCCATAGGGTAGCTCTGGTGTCATCTGGGTTTATTGAAGATGACAATCCGCATTCTTTGTTTTAATCAGCCCCTCCTGACTTGCACTCCATGCTCATAGCTGACTCTCCTGTCAGACAATATAATGCCTGCTAATAGCAGACTTGCATGATTGCATTATGTACATGCTGCTTTTTCGGCATGCGTAGATGATGGCATTTTACCTTATCTGTTGGGTTCAAATGACCAGTTGTTGGGATCATCAGGCATCAGTTTATCAGTTACGGAGCATTCATGAGCTAACAGTGTTGTAGTTCACTGTTTGGTGATTGATTGCTGTTTAAAACCGCACCTGCACTCACATACACGAAATCACAATGAGTTATTGAGGTTACAGGATCAGAAGAGTCCTTGTTGGCCCCATGTATCATACTCCCTCTATTCAAAAGTGGTTTGAGGGAAAATCATCAAAGGAGTGGTTTTTCTATTGATTCTTTGAGAATTTTTTTTACTAGTAGTATTCATAACTCGTTTTAGCATTTTCTGAAGAATGTGCAAGGACAATACTTAAGGGACGGAGATAATGGTTAATAAAGCATGGCGAAGACAAATCACCCATAATAATAATTCAGAGATCAACATATTGTCATTAGTGATTGTCCACTGCTAGTGGAGAGGATCGATTGACGATTGTAAGGAATGTCTTTTTACTGATTGCTATTGTGTGTTTAGGTATCTTCAAAGCCTATAGCGCGAATGAATATATCATGTTGATATATGGCGTTATTATAGTATTGAAGCTATCCTTGTGATGTAAAAACTTGGATATGTCGACAACAGTTGGATCCAAACTGCTAATGCTTATGAAATGATGGATGCATTTTTCCTTTTAGATCGATATGCATAGTTTGCAATGCAAGGCCCCGATCATCAGTAGTTCCTGCAATGCGGGTCAAGTTGCTGGAGTCCTTCGAATTAGAACTGAGATTTAGAGGGATAACAACTATGGCATTCTTCTTGTTTGGGTTTCAAAGCAAAAACACAGAAATTTATAGTTCGTGAATCTACATGTCATAATATTTGAACGCAAATATTGTAGGAAAGATGGATATCACTATGGCTTTCGTATCCGTAGATGAAATAATCTATTCTTGAGCTATGCTTTTGACTAGGCGTCAACTAAAAATCTCATAACGGAAGAAAGGTTGGATTCCTTGGGGTCCCCAATAGCTAATAAGATAGGTTCCTTTTATGCATGCCTTGTAGTGAGAGAATTTTTTGTGTAGTTTGTAACCTTTTGCCTTGAAGTATTGGACTTACTTCATGGTACCTTCATAGGTGAGTTCGTGTAATCATAAGCATCCCTGTGATTTAGGGGTGGGCATTTCTGACAGGTACTATGAAACCAGTTAGACATGTCTTGTTTCAGAGTGTAATCAAATAAACAGTTCTGGTTTCGGTTCTCAAGATTAAGGAACCAGTTCGATCGGTTCTGGCTCCAGCTCCTAAAATGAACCGAGAACCTATTATCACCCCAAAAGAAAAAGTCATAGTCTAAGGTGTACGTCCAATTTTTCTATTAATTTTTTAATCTTCCACCAAGCCCAGACCCCAAAAAAAAAGAGCATTTTTCCGAACATTGAAATTCATGTTTGTTATGCTTGTTTTCAACTCAAAATTCATAATTTGCTATCTCAATTTATTATTTTTTAGTTCTGCCTAGTAAATGGACAACCGTAGCTTGCATCAAATCATATTAATTCAATGAATGCAATTTGCTACCTTCAATTGTTAGATGTTTGCTATAAAACGAGGTTTTATAATTTATGAGCCTTGAAATGAATCTCGTGTTGTGATTGAATTTGTTCTGTAAATAAATACCAAATACAAACAATTAAAAAAACTGTATTGTTGACACAAGTACCCGGGATCAGCAGTCGCAATTAAGGTTCCGGTTCCCAAAATTGTGATATCCAGTTCTGGTTCCCAGAAATGAAGAACTGGACCAGTTCCCAACTTTGGAGATAGATCCTGAAACTACTGGAGCCAACAATCATTGACATAAAAGGAACTATCTTAACGCAATGGAAGAACTCGCCTGAACAAAGAAAAACAAACTACCGAGAAAATACCAATATGACAAGCCGAAATCTGAGCTGGTTTGAACAATTAGGTACATTAATGCTTATTCTATTTATTTATTTCATATTTGGATATACTTGACACCATTTCAAATGGATGAATAGCATACACAGCTACTCACCTCGAATTACCAGCGATACTTGTAGACAACATTATGATACTTTTGCTGTCATATTACTACTAAAGATTGCAATGTCTCAAATTACCTTGAGATTCACAAGCAAAGCCCCCGAAAATAAAAATCCTCCAGAAAGTGTTCCGCTGAAACAACCACATGATCGACAGCCAAAAAATAAGACGAAACTCACTAAAATCAAGCATTTACATTGTCAATGGCGATGATCAGATGTGCTGTGTTAGTGACACTGTCCAATAATGCTTTTGAGAATTTTTCAGTTGAGCACTTCGTTCTGAATGCTCATATATTGTTTATCTATGACTGATCATTCTGTGAATTTCGCCACCTCCCGATTGCCTCTCCCATGCATATCCTATCACCGCGATTGATACAGAATGTGAAATCTGATGACAGTGCTTCATTCTTCAGCGACTTCTGCACAGGAGCCTGGAAGACAAGGACCACTGTGGAACCCATGTTGAAAGCTGCAAACTGGAAAGGAGGAGTGGAGATGGAAGTTGATAAATAAATGATTATCATTACTAAACCAGTGATAACGTAACCAAACCGATACCCAAAGTACCACCTTGGACAGGGTTGGGAAACCCACGTAGGATAGGGTCAGGTTCACGCCAGGGCAGGGATGGGGAAGGGGGCAATCAAATATCTGCAACATGGAGGGTGGTTTCTATTGACCCTAAATTTAAACAAAGATGATTGCATTGAACCAAAAAAGGTAAGTCAACTAGTCTAAACTAGGGTTCCATAAAACAGTAATGCTAGCTTGCCAAGAACAATTGTGAAATTAAGAAACGTAAAGCGAACATGGAATTTGTATCCAAATCCAAACATAGGTCCAATAATCCTACCCGAACCGCGTATAGAGGGTTCAGATTTAGCACCCTTGTCCTTGAATTGTAGCTTTGTTAAATCCTAGATAAAAACCACTGACCATCCACTATTCATAGAAAGGAAGTAAAGGACAATTTGGAGGGGTATTTTTGCTTTATGGAATATGAATGACAAAACAGAAGGACTGTATCCCTCAACAGATGCGCAAATTATGAATTGGTGAACTGCAAGTGTCTTTCTATTTCTAACCTCGTCTCCTTTCTTAAGCATCACACCGACACCTTCTGGTTGATACAAACGCTCTTCAGGTGGCTCAGATTGTAGAAGTTTCTTCCTAGGTCTATTTGTGCGCAGCTCTGGCTCAATGAAAAGCTGTCATGAAAGAATGCAAACAAATTCAATAGTCCAGGACGCCCAGCATTCCAGGTTATGATCATAATTTTTATCAATATTTACAACTTGAAACACAGCTACATCATTAGAAAAACAGACGGTTAAATGCGACAGTCAAGATGAAATGAAACCCAACCATTTGCCCATGCTCTGAGTTCAAAAAAGCAAATGGATTCAAGACCAGATAACAGAATTGTGCTTGCTAAGATAAGTTTATTGACAGAGGGAGACAATTCATGCACCTCAATTGATCCAATGTTGGTAGCGCCTATTGCTGCAAGTCCCAAATACCCTTGCTGCCACTGACCTTCCAGAACAACCTGGAACAAGAAAGCAGCAGGCAAGTAGGAGTTGAGATTTTGCCATCTAGAGATAAATCAACAGCTACGCATTCCAGAACACCAAGATTCCTATTGCTACAATAAATTTCAATTCTGCAGCAGCAACTGTTGCCGTGAAAAAATCCTAGAACCATTGATGATACCTGATCAACAAGCTCAAGGGCATGTCACACCCAACAGTGCTTTAGAGGGACAAGCGTTGAGCACAGGACGCCATGAAGCCGCAAGCAAGCTGAACTTCTCTAATTATGCTAATAACCTTGCAAGCAAGCTGAACCTTTCTAACTAAGCTAATAAGTAATAACCTTGCTATCATATTAGACTTTTAAACATGCCCCGATCATAATACACAATAATTAACTCTTAGTTCCAGACAACAGTGCCATAAACGAGAGTCACATCGGTAATGGTGCTGTTTATCTTACACCTGGAACATGAAAATTCCTTGCTGGTCATCAGATGACACAGCTGAAGAGGCTTCTCTAACTGCCACACAAGTTGTGAAACTAAAGAAATAAGCATACCCTTTCATTCTCGACATAGAGGTTTCTGATTGTTCTAGCAGCACGCTCATTTACAGGATATAAACGACCTGTCACAACAAAATTATTCTCAGACTAGAGATCAACAAATAGCTACGATAACAATAAAATGTCATGCAGGGAAGTCTAATCTATGCATCAGTAACTTTGTTAGGCTACGGCCTGGGCAGTTTAGACAGACCAGAAATATAATAACATGCAATCAACTGGATCTAGTCCAAACAAACCCCCAAAAAAAAAAAAAAAAAAAAAAAAAAAAAAAAAAAAGACATGCAACAATTACCAGCTGAAATGAGTGAGTATTAGATGACTGAACAGAATGTGAAAGCTTATATTCCTCATTCCCTTTCCAAATTTTTTAAAACTGAGTTCAGCAAGCATAGCCAAATTCCAAAGACAAGACACAGACAAATAAGCAAGGGATGACAAAAATCACATCAGTTCAAGGCAATAAACTATAACAGGCAAAAGATTCATTTCATAGTATAGCAAAGAAGACAGCTTATGAGTTACAGTTTGTACTCCCAAATGAGCTTGCCACCAACAGATGCAAACTATTGAATTCAATTAGAACACATTGGGTGAGAGTTTCTGCAATCTACTTAGACCAATTACCATCTTTCAACGAACCAAATGTGCAATCAATGCCATGCAATTACACTACCCTATAACCATTTTTGCTCCTGAGCAAAAACTCCATAAATGAATAAATCCGTGAATCACCTGAAAAATGTCTGCGGACAAGAACATTCCAGTCAGCAGGAGAATGTATCCGATGGTAGTCTCCAGGCCTTAAGTACAACACACAATAGAAGAGACCCTTCATTGGGCTGCAAAAGAAAATCGCAATGATAAGTAAACGTGAAGACTGCTTAACCTAAGGACTTGAATGCATAAAACATACCAACTCACTATTGTACACTGCACATATAAGATCCATATACATGCGCTTAGGAAAAAATAGCTCCCAGCTAAATCCAAATTCCTACCTAGTCACCCACCTCAGCAGGCCATGGGGGTGTCAAATGTAGCAACCTTGCCCATGAATTACAAAGAGGTTGGTTCCCCTGGAACCTTAGATTAAAAACAACTTGATTGCCTACAACTCCACAAGCAAGTAGAGGACAATCTCCCAATGCATTTTGCCGTAGTCCACTATAATGACCAAAAAGGGGAGTCACAAAGGGACTTTTTCACCTTTTTTTGGGAAGTGGACAGCAAATATTCAATACAAGTTAATAACACTACAGCAGCACCAGTGATACACACCAATGCAAGCTCCAACCACAGCCCATGATTAAGACTCAACACATGTATAACAGTTGAATTAACAGAGCAAATAAATCCACCAACAGAATCTGATAAGCAACATACCGGAAGACCCAAAACATCAGTTATGCACTACCCTTATCCATTCTGCTTGCAATACCTCACTCTTTTTTCCCTTCTATTTCTATTGTTTGAAAGAAACGGAAAGGATAAAGAAGAACTAGCGAGTTTATGACTAAATACGAGATTATCCTCTTTTCTTTTAGTGCTTTCTCCAATATTGAAATTTTCTCTCCTTTAGAACAGCTAAAGGCAGCTTCTTTGCACCCTCTGAAACCACGGAGTGATAGGATCCCACCAGCTCGTGTTTACCTTGTTGCAGAAAATAAGCACTCATGAAAAGATTATCTAGACGAGTGGGGACAAGTCCAAAGGAATAGGGCGTAGATGCCAGCATACCTAGCAGGCGTAGGATCCCGAATTTTGGGTGAAGCGAGGGAAACTCTCCACCATGACTTCTTAGTTTGATCCTTATGACCATCTCCTACCTCGCTGCTTTCTTCAACCACATCTTTTCCATGGACCATTGGGAGGAGAGAGTATCGCCCAAGAAGAGCATAGACAGAATAAGAAAAACCTTTAACTTGCTCAATCATGGCACCAGGTTCTTTTAACTCCCCAAATCTCATGACAATACCATCCACAGGGCTTATCTATCATTAAAAAATGAACAACACTGGCAACATTAGAGAGCAAGGCCACATATTAGAAAGTCTTAATATTACAATATTACAAATGCCACAAAATGCTTAAACAAGAAGCTGTTACCAGTTACCAGGCATTGGGGATCAGGATCTATAGGTCTAGAACCCTCTTTGAGCCTCCGAACAAAGAAATCACGCATAGAAGGATATTCCTCCAAAGGCAAGGTCACCTCTTCCAAGTCTATAGACAAACAATCCAACATGAATACCTCTTTGGGAATATTAATACATTAGCAATATATTATCAACAATTCCGATGCCTTGAGTTTCATCATGAATGTGAACTGAACAAAGACAAACAGTCAAGCGTTGCTTGATTTAGGATGATAATCAAACAGGAATATGCTTTATTTGACTTAGTAATATTGCACTTGAACGTGAGCAATGGTTTCTAAATGTCAAAGATGATGCATTCCATCAGCAACTATGTCATTTCTTTACTCATTCCAATTATCACTTACTCCTACATATCTTCGCCGGAGTTAAAAACATGACATGAGAATCCATTCATTTCTGTATGTGATTCATTTTCCAAAATTCACAATGTGAAGCTCCTCAAGTGACTGCAGATTGTTATTATAATCAACTTCAAACTAAATGAACTTTAACAGAAATACAAATTACTATACTTGAATGGAAAGCGCGTGCCCATGCTTTATAAACGTAAGGCCGCAATTGAACAGGAAGTTCCTGCAAGAAATTGGACAAGAACATACTCATTTCTTTTCATAGTATACCAGGCACGACACATCATACAGGATGAACTGAAAAAGTATTTACTATTCTAGCCAAAGATACATTCTGACCTGGCCCTCCCTGTGCCTTCTTGGCATTCACCTCAAATGGTGAAGCCAAAGGTCAAGGGGCCAAGGCTGGGTGCTAGGGAAACAAAGAAAGATATACTCTGAATTCAAAATGATAAAAAGCATCTTACCACACTCATCAAGGAACCCCAAATTCGGGAAATAGTTCGTAGGGGTAGGATGCTCAAAAATGATGCCTAAGCCAAGCAAAGCCATCCATTCCAGAGAAAGAGAAATAGTTAAACTAAACAAACAATCCACCATGTCGAATGACTAAGCATATGGTAACTAAAAAGTGATATAGGCATATTACTTTCACATCAGGTTGGAACTCAGGTTCTATCCCTTTCTCCTTCGCCTCTTCAACCTATTGATAAAATGTTGGCCATCATACACCAAGTCATTCAACAAATATTGTAGATGCATACCAAATTTCTACAATGAGGCAAATCAAACATAAAAACAGCTAAGATCAACCCATAGAGATGAAAATGCAATAGAAAAATGTCAAAAATCAAAGCGGTCCTAGACTGAAGTAGGCAAGAAGATTTTGAATCCTAGAACTTCAACCCTTTAGCTTAGAAAATATCCCAATTGATTATTCAAATTTCATTCACAAGCAAGAGGCTAAGATCACACCACCATTGTTTCCAAACCCAAATCCTGCTGACATTGATACCAACCAATCCTTATATCATATTCCTAGAACTATATACTCACATATCCCGTATAAGCATACACAGATTAAAATTTGTCTATATGATAAATACATGTGGGTAAAGAATGCCATATGACTCTTGAGAGTATTTACACCCAAGAGTACAATATAGGTTCGTCATGTCAACAACCAATTCCAGACAACAACATCACAAATTTACAATCGAAGTGCACAGAACAGAAACAGAATATGTAGCAATGGGAAACACCTTCTTGTCCTCATAAAGCCGACGGGCATGAAGAGCACCAAGCATAAGTATGGTGGCAACAGTTGCACCAGGCAACAAATACGGATTTCCTGCAAAAACAAACAACAGGGCAAACACCAAAACATTCAATTTCATCCTACATGCTTTAACTACCCTAATTTCCAAGCATATTCATGAGCAAAATCAACTCCTAGAGCACAGAAAAAGATAGAAGAAGAAAAACTCACCATCAGAGCCACTATTAGGGCCACCATTGACAGAAGCTCTAGCCAAAGAGGAGGAATGGAGCTTCTTCACGAAGGAGGAAGTGAAGCAGCGAGATTGAAGCCGACTCAAATTGGAGAAGCGGTGCAAATTGGGAAATTTGGGGGGAAATCGCCGACAAACCCTACACTTCATTGAGGATTTTTTTTTGGGGGGGTTTAACTGCGAAATAGTCAGTGAGAGATGGTTGCAGTTGCAGAAGAGGAGAGAGAAGACGTCGAAGGATTTGTATGCGGAAATGGAATTCGGACTTCAGAGTCCTCCAGCTTTTACAGTGGCTGCCCTGCTCGCCTTGCTAACCAAGACAGCCACAGCTTTTTCCCTTTTTTTTGGGGGGGGGGGGGGGGTTGGGCCATGGAACTTGGCTTTATTGGTACAATTAAAAATAATATTCAAGTTAAAAGATAATGAACTTTAGGATTTGTTCTTTCCGTTAGTAAATAAGAATTGATAATGGATAAAGTCGAGGATAATTTAGGAAGAATTTTTGAGAGAATGGTTATCTAGAGTTTACTTTTTATCTTTCATATTAAAAAAGGTAAAGTTAATAGAAGTTGATATTTTTATAAAGATTGGTAGAAATTGGTATAAAGTTGGAAGATGTCTGTATATTCTGTAAGGAGTGGAATATCATTTTGATTTAGATTTTTGCATAATATTTTTGATAATTAAAAAATAACTAAAATTTGGTAAATTTGTAGATTCTATAACTATATAAATATTATTATTGTTGTGTTAGTGAGCGAACAACGCTATTATATTCACATATATAAACAACACACTAACCCAAACAAACCAAACGGCATGTTATTTTTGTAAACAATACAGAATCACCATTTCAACTATGCTCTCCTTCAATACATTAGATCAAAAAATAACCAAATGACACCTTTGCGTTTAAAAAATTATTAATTTTCACATAACAATTTATAAATTGTTAAAATTTGAACGATGTTAGTAAGAGTTGTTAAAGGTTGGTAAAAATGGATAGAAGTTGGTTAAAATCAATGAAGATTAGTTAAAGTTAATAGAAGTTGATATTTTTTTTTAAAAAGCTACAGAGGGTCGGTAAAAGTGGGTAGGAGTTAATTGGTAAAACCAATTTACCAACGAAAACAACATGGCCTTACTCTTGCGATCAGCCGGAATACATGGCTTTGCCCAAGTTTTCTATTTAAAAAAAAAAAAATTGCATTTTGGAATTTCAATAAACACAAATTTAGTTTTGAAATTTTTGAGTGATTTAATCATCCAATAAAACTTAGTTTATTGACTCCTCCAGCAAACTAAATGTTTATACCTTCAATGATCAATCAAGTGATAACAATTAACTAAAATAAACGATCAACTATATAGTTCACGATTAGTTAGCTAAATCTTCATGATCAATTGATATTCACTTTTACATCCACTGCCAAAGTCATGGACTAAAGTATAATCTCCGTAACTTCACAGCCAAGAACAATAGCTGGTAACGTCCACCGGCCATTGAATACGGCATTTACTTAACTCAAACGCATACATTCAGACGTTCAAATACAGAGAGTAATGTTGGAATCCATGATGTAAATCATAGATTTCAGCTGCAAATATGCAAAGGCACTTTTGGCTTCAGCTTGTGCAGCTAATACTCCAGCCAGATAAAGTTTCCTATCGTTTGAAATTTCATATCCCAATTTCAAATCCCACTGCTCATCTCGAGAGTTTAGGCACCGCAATCGTAAGTGAACACGGCAAAGGCAAATGGCAAAGGACTCAGTGAAACGCAAATCATTAAACAAGATAAAAATGCTCAATGCAAATGCATGAAATCAATCCAACTCTTTAAGGTCTCAAATATTAAATCTCAACTACAAAATTAAAATCCCACAGATTGCAACCAAAAAAGGGAAAATTTTCAAGTAACAGTTAAGACGCCACAAGACGCCTATGGTCCCTGTTCTAGGTGGTTTCCGCCGAAGCTCTAGTAGCTTCAATTACAGAACCAGATACTGATGCAGATATGAAGCAAACACAAAGATGATACCAAAGAGCAAGCCAACCCACAAAATTTTAACGGTATCGGCGGAGAGAGAGGGTCTGGTTCCTCTTCCAGGTAGCCCTGCGAGAAGGTCTGGCTTTGTGGTGCAAGTGACCCCTTCCACGGAGACCTCTGTATTTCTTCCCAGCTGAAGTGAGACCACGAAGCTCTCTGTGCTTGTGGACAGGGTTGCAGATCCAGTTCATCCTTGGGTCGTTTCTGATTGCGTTGTGGAATGGGTCGACAAGAATGACTTCATAGTACTTGTAAGTCGAGTCCTGCATTCAAATGAACAGGGATTAGGATCTTGGAAAGTTGGTCTGCCTGCCTTCAGAAATTCACGCTATGTAAAGTGGGCATCAGATATCTTGAGGAATTAACACTCCACTCATCCCAAAACAAATGTCTCCTCTTCAATGCCTTTGAAGGCTTCACAATTAAGACACGTGTTTGGGAAGTGGAGTAAAATAAGAACATGAATATGATATATGATTATGATGAGGAAGAAGAAGAAGAACGGAACAACAGTAGTACCAGCAGCAGTCACAACAACAGCAACAGCAACAACAACAACAGAGAGAGAGAGAGAGAGAGAGAGAGAGAGAGAGAGAGAGAGACTAGTCATAGTAGTGGCAGTAGCACTAGCAGCAGTCAGCAAAAGCAACAGAGATATCATCACTTGACTACAGCAAAGCCTCAGCTACCGCAAAGCGGTGGTGGCATTTGATGTAGCATCAATAGAGAACCTCAAGAACAAGTACATCATTTGCCCACACTGATAAAACTCAAGACACGGGTGATATCCAATGAAAACAGGAACCAAATGACAAACCTCATTGATCCAGTAAGAGTTGAGAACCCTAAGGCCACCCAACTTGCGACCAGCACGCTCTTCAGCGACAGACCTCTTGCTCCTCTGGAACTTCAATTGGGTAACACCCTGGTTTGTGGGCTTACCGTAGACAATACCCTTAGGAACAGGCCTCTTACGACCACCTCTCCTCACTCGAACGCGGTAAACCACAATGCCCTGACATGTGAGACAATATTAAAACTTAATCCAATAAAACTAGCTAAGTTGTCAATACATTTATCTCATGCTAGGAATATGACGCACTGCATAAATGCATCCCACCTTATTCACATCACAGAACAAGAAATAGAGCATTTCAATCAACCTGAAGAGAAGGTAGCACATGATAAAAGCATGCATCAAAACGAGTTGGCACAAATAGAACATTAAGCATCCACCAACAGAACGTAAAGACTAAAACATAATCCAGGCAGTATTGGATTAAAATGTCTGGCAAAAGGAGAAAAACACGAACCATATCACCACCTCTATAATCTCCTAAATTAAACTCAACTTCAATACCTTAAATTCTGGGGCCACATTTAACGATGAACCAACGGCAGATATCCACATAAATCAAATGCTGACGTTCCGAACTCAACACACTCATACACAAAGCCTAGGCACATTAACCCAGATGATTATGACCTCAAAAATGAAAACCAACACATCAAAATTGATTCACAACGGGCAAAGTTGTCAGAAATGAGATCAACATTGTAAGTAAACATAGACAATGAACAAGTCGAACAGCCAAAAACATGACGAACTCCTAACATGTTTTCAGCAACGCAACATAACCCATAATAAAATGTTACACTTGAAACAACCAAGGAAATTCCTCCATCATTCTACGAACCAGAAGGCATTAAAGCAGACTAAGCACAAAGCTACCCACATAACAAAACATAACAAAAGGCATAAGATGAAATCAGAAATCACAAACATAGAATAAGTAGGACTTTTGGGAGGGCGAGAGAAAAAGGGATGAGAGAGAATACCTGCTTGGCCTTGTAACCGAGGCGACGAGCCTTGTCAGGGCGAGTAGGACGAGTGACACGAACAATGGAAGGGAGTTGGCGGTACTCCCAGCATCTCACCCTCTGGACGAACCTCATCACATCGGACTGCTTCTTCCTCCATAGCTCCGACACGTACTTGTACGCCCCTGAAACCATCAATATCATTCACAAATGCAAAAAAACATCGTTAGATTGAAGGAAAACAACCACATCGAAATCAATTCAATGAAACAATGGAGAAAATGTCCGTCGAAATTTGGAGGGGGAGAGAGAGAGAGAGAGAGAGAGAGAGAGAGAGAGAGAGAGTGCACCCATGGCTGCTGCGGTGAGTTGCTCTCTAGGGTTTCCGCCAAATGAGAGAATACTGAGGCTATGTGGGGTTTTTGTAGGGAGAAAACCCCGGATCCCTTTATTGGGCGGGTTCGTAGGCTTCCCATTTTTGTTATTGACTTAGGTGCATGCATGGTTTAGAAACTGGGCTAAGCCCAATAACTCTAGTTGTGATTTGCTTTTTTTTTTAAGGCAATTTGTAAGAGATTATCATTGAAAAAAGAGATATTTGACGATAATATACGGTATTTTAAAAGTGTTGGATAATAATACTCCTAACTTAAATTTGGACGTAGATGCATCATATTATTGACTTATTTACTGTGTTTATACCAAGAAGAATTTCGAAGGTGTTTTTAGTTGGTGATGTAAGTGCATGTTCAATATATATCATTGCATACACTTGGAAATTCTTGAATTTTAAACATATGCAATTGCAAACCATTGTGAAATTATTGCATTACATTGATAAAAACACATCCAAACTCTGTCTTGGCATATAAACAGTAAATAGGTCAATAATATAGTGTATCAATGTCCAAGTTCAAAGTTTGGAGTATTATTATCCAACATCCCCAAAGTATAGTATATCATCATCCAATATCCCTTCAAAAAAATTCAAATATTTACACCTATTACTTTTAGGCATGCCTAATTACCCAAAGAAATAGGAGATTGAAGTCGTTTAAAGTTTATATGCTCACAATTTATATAGTACATGTTTTCTATTTACAAGTTGTATTTTGAAAACTTGGTTAATGTCATGTGCTACCGACTTGCAATAATAGCTCTTTTTGCTCAGGATACACTCACCTTGATCAACTAGTTGTTCCACTCAACTCTCCAATTAGAATCACATTTCCATATAATCAATTTATCAAAAAGGTATGCAAATTCACACCTGAAAAAGATAGGTGTTTAGTAAATATTCACTCGTCACAAAAGACACGCTTAGTCTCAAGAACAGACATCCAACGTTGCAGCATTTCTTTGTTCATTGGCTTCCTTTTCATAATAAGCCAAAGGCACATAACATAATTAAATGACTAAGCGATGTCATACAAACCCTACCATGAAAACGTAAGGTCTATGAGTCAGTGCAATGTTATAGGCCTTTGGAATGTTGAATCGATCATCTATCTATCTATCTATCTATCTATCTATCTATCTAACTATACTTAAAATTGAGTTATCACACAATGTTTAGACACTTGGCAATCACTCATTGGATATAAGTATTTTTTCTTTTTTCTTTTTGAAAATATTGATTAAGGCATTAATTAAGACTTATTAACAAAAGTAATTGGATCAAATTAATGTAGGCACTCAACTTATAGGTTTAATTTTGTATTTGGGAAGTGCTTAAAAGTACAAGTCCAATTTTGTGTTTCGAGTTTTCTTATTTTGAAAAAATAAGAATTGGTGCCTTCTTAGAACATGTACACATGCTATATTCATAATCTTGATATTATAAATATAGAAAATAGTAAAATCGTGGGTCAAGAATATTACGAATATTATTTTAAAAAATTATAATTTCAATTAACTATTTTAGCATAGTTTCATTAATGTATATTTACAAATATTTAGTTCGCCCAAAAAAATGGTTTAAATATTAGTCTTAATGTTAGTTTTCGAGAATGGGTAAAATAACTACTAGCTCTTTGATTCTTTTTAACATTTTGAAGATATTGATTGATGGCACTTTAATTTTTTTAATCAAACTTTTGTAACTATCAATATTTGTAACTGTAGCTTCTTCTTTTAACCTATTTTGCATGGATTAGTTCCAATATTTCAACTTTTCTCCTTGCATAAAAAGAAAGCCTTATGAAAATATACTTTAAGAGTAATAGGCCAAGTTGGTGCTAACATCCAAAATTATTTTTTATAATTTGTGGGGGAAGGTTGTTTTCATAAAATAGTTTTATTTTATATTTTATACTTATATTATTTTTTCAAAGGAATTTATTACTCTTATTATGTTTTGAGTGTTGAATAATTTGTCCATTTAGTACTATCATCAGGGGAATACATAAAAAATGACTAGATGGTTGTTGAAGTATTGAAAAGTTATTAAGACGACAAGTTTAGTTTCTCTCCCCTCCCCCCCCCTTTTTTTTATAGGACTGAGATCTTTTTAAAACCTTACACAAATCTTGCATTCATAATCTTAATATCATAAAAATAAAAATGATAAAATCATAGGTCAAGAATATATAAATACCATTTTTTAGAAATAGGATTGAAAATAACTATTTTATTATAGTTCATATATATATTTACAAACATTTTAGATCGTCAAAGAAAAGGTTTTAGTTTTAGTCATAATCCTAATATTAATTAAGAATGTGCATAATGACTACAAACTCTTTGATTATCCTTAGCATTTTGATGATATTAATTGATGATTTTGAAATTTTTTTAAAATCAAACTTTTGTACCTAATAGATATTTGTAATTGAGGCTTCTTCTTTTAATTTATTATGCATGCATGGATCCATTTTTTTAAATGAAACTTTGTAATTAAGAGATATTTTAATTTTTCAATGAATGATACTCTGATTAATAGCAATAACAAAGGAGATGTCATTTAGTAAATATGTAGTAATTCAAGAAAAATTAGAATGAATGCAAGTAGTATTTCAAGACTTAGTATAAATCGATGGAATTGGTACATTCACAATTAAACAAAAAATGAATTCATTAAATATTTTAAATAATCAGTTACAAATAAGTATAATTAGAATTACCTTTTTCGTAAATTAGATTGAACAACACCATGGATTTAACTGTGCATACTTCAGTTATTAATAAAAAAATTTGGACTTCTAGACTATATTTATCAAAATATTAATTTATTTTGGAAGACATGACCAAGAGTTTTGCCCAACAATATATTTATTATAAATATGTTGATTTATCACATGGAGATTTGTTCAACAAGAAAATTATAACAATCCATGTGAAGCATGGGCCTAACACTAGTAATAATAATAACTATATATAAAATTGAGTGATAGCATATGGAGTTGACATGTGGATGGTTTAGGTGGCAATAAAAGGTGAGATGGCAAGTTGTTATTGGTTTAATTTATCTTTTTCATTTACTAATAAAATTTATTAGTGTTTTTTTTACATTTAAAGTGCTCATTATTGTGTGCATTTATATGTACAAAAATATTGATTTTCTTATTTTAAAAAAAACACATTCATACCCAATTTTCTTCTATTTTTCTATCTGTTAGAAACTGCTGAAACTTGAAATTAAGGAGTAAGACAAGATTTTTCTTTTTGGTGTAATTTTATCATGTGGGTAAAACAAGAGTAAGATCAATGCGTGATATTTTCAAGTGGAATTTTATGTTGAATTGACAAAGTGTTATTGGTTAATTTTTTAATTAAATATTTATACTTATTATTTATGATTTAAAATTTAAAATATTTTTATATTTTTATATTTTAATACTTTCTTTAACATTTTATTTGGAGCTTTTAGCTCTGCTAAAGCTTTTAAAATTGGTTTAAATATAATAATTTCTAAAACATGCGAGTGACAATTATTGTCTTAATACCTTGATCATTGCTCTATGATTTTGAAACAAATATTGATTGTTTGGCTTTTAGGTCTTAAAACTTATGCAAAAAAAAGTACTGTTTGCAATGACCATTTAAAAGAACAAGCTATGTAACATTTATATCGTATGGATTCAAAAATATATATTTACATATTACAATGTCAGTAAAATACAATTTCTTAGAGAGATATTTAGTTGACAATCCATATGTTCATAACTTTATATCTTGAGCATTGAGTAAAAGGTTGGTTGGTAACTATTTTTACTCCATCTGAAGAGAGCCCACAATATAATTAAATATTATTGCAAATTAAAATTTTAAATATCAAATATCAATATCTATTCTCTCCTTCATTACTTTGTAACCTCTCATTCTTTTAATTTTAATGGGCTTACCTTTTTAAATTTTCATGCTATATTTTTCAAACAATTTGACTTGTAATCTCTCATCTTTTTTTTTTTTAATTATTCTCACCCTTTTAGATTTACATACCAAAAGTTTCTACTTTTAAAAAATTTTAATTATCGATAAAACCTATTTGTTTTGAATATATCATTAAAAAACTCAAACATGTTTAACCATAATGTGAAAATTTTCTTGAAATTCTATGAAAACATATTATACATCTGTACAAGCTTATAATTTTTTCAGTAATATAATATTTATAGAAGAAAATTTTAAATAAGCGAGATAATGAAATACTAAACTCTTTGTTATATTACAGGGTAGAGATGTTACACATATAAATTTGAAATGTTGAATTACTCTCTGTTATGCCAATTTTCTTACTCAAATTCATCTTATTTCATTATTCTCATGGTTCCTTTTTATTTTTATTTATATTTTTAAATATTAATCACTTTATTTTTATTAATTAAAGAATTATTAACATATGTACATCAATCGATAAGAAAAAAATAAAAAGTCAATAAATAGATAAATTATGAATCGCGTAAACACATTCACAAAAAAAGCAAAGCAATAGCCCCTGCATTGCAGGGGTATAGCACTAGTGTTCTATAACAGCTGACTATTTGAGATCCACACACACATAGAGGGGGAGAGAAAGAGGGGGAGGGATAGATATGCAAGTCACTAAATGAATCAAAAAGATTCAATGGTGATTATATAAAGAGAGAAAGTGAGAGATGTAGGAAAGACAATGTAACTGCTACAGAACATATCTAAAAGTGGTTGGTTTTCTTAATCTATTGTTGTTTAATGACATGACAACTAATCCTATATAGCGTTGACAATATAATGACATAAACAAAATTATAAGAATCTCATTGTTATAAAATAAGTTTTTCTTTTCCATTCAATTAATTACAACCAATTGACTCCACAACATGAAAAATATTATAATTTGTTTTCTAGGCCAAATTACAATCTAATTAATTTCATTTTTAACATATCAAAAGTGTCAAAAATCAAAAATTCTATGGTACATACCTATATACCTAGTTATGTACACACCTATATAAGAGGTGTGTATCATGCTAGAATATATATGTTTATATCTAATAATTTTTAGAACACAATACACACTCTCTTATATATATGTGTACATAATTGGGTATATAGGTATGTACCATAGAATTACTGATCAAAAATATCCTTCTCTCTCCCCCACGTAATTACTAACTAGGATGGGGAATCCCTTAATAACAATGGCCTAAATAACCACAACCCACCCCGTTATCTTTTTGTTTGCAAATTCTCCATCCTCTAAATCTTCAATCATGCACTACATATAAGCATTTGAGGTTAGGAATAGTGGCTCTCTGAGTCCTTATCGACTTCCCTTTTCTTTTTCTTTTAGGGTGTATTTGGTAGAGGGGAAAATATTTTCCAGGAAAATTAAAATTCTATTTTCCATTGTTTGGTGTCAAAAAAGGCCGAAAATAATTTTCTTGGGAAATTCATTTTCCCCCTAATGATAGAAAATATTTTCCATTACTTAGGTTAGAGAAGTTGATTTTCCGGATTAGTCTCGCACGACTCTGCACGACTCTCCTCTCTCTCTTCGGCCCCCTTTCCTTCGTGCGTTCCTCAGTCCTCAGAGCTCTACTCAGTCGTCTTCTCCCTCTCTCTCTTCTTTCTCTCTCTTCAATCAAGATGCAGATCGGATAAATCCTAACGCACCGTGCTCAAATTTGTGAATTTTGCTCAGGTAATTTCTCAACTTTCAACTTCCGTTGTAGATCTATGTTTTTGACTCAATTTTTTCATCAATTTGCTCAAAATTAGATGTTCCTATTCTTTGGATTCAGGTTTTTGATTCTCCATCAATTGCTCAAAATTAGGTTTTTGATTCTCAGTTTCCTAACAATTTCGTCGGATTCAGGTAAACACTGCTCCTATGGTTTCGATTTGAGGGTTTGCTCTGGAAATTGGGTGTTCCTGCATTCGTCTGTGGACTTGTCTATGTTCCTGTTCTTTGTTCTTTTCAAACTCGACTCAGGTGAACACTGCTTTTTCTTGTTTAGTTACTTCAATTGATGTGGGTGTCTTTGGTTAGGGTTTATGGTGGCGGGTTGAGGGTGATGGAATCAGAGAAACTAATGTATTACATGCTGTGAAACTGAAAAAGTACATTAATGTTATGGATTCATTTGATGTTGACGACATTGATAATGATGTCAATTATTCTGTGTTTAGAGGCATCTAATCTCATTTCTGGATTCTGTATCATATATATTCTCTTTTTTCTCCCCATATTTTGATCTGGGCTTGTGACAATTAAGTTGAACTACTTCTCTGTTGATAGTTGAGAGTTAGGTAATTCATGTATCAGTGAATATTTGTCCTCTAAAGCCACTTTTTCAAGCTATCCTAAAGTTGTATCCAGAGTTTGTTAACCCTCCTAACTCCTCTACCCCTTTGAAGATTATCAACAACTCTAGATTTTATCTATGGTTTGAGGACTGCATAGGAGCTTTAGATAGGACTCATGTACGTGTTTCTATACCTGTTGGAGAGCAAGATAGATATAGGAACAGAAAAGGGGGTTGTCTCAAAATGTATTGACAGCCGTATCTTTTGATGACCTAAAGTTCACATACGTGTTAGCTGGATGGGAAGGATCGGCTCATGATTCTAGAGTGTTGAATGACGCACTTGCCAGAGGACTTCGAGTTTCAGAAGGTAGGAACTGATAACATCTATGTTTGTGTAATTTTCGATTGTTTGAATGTGCTACGAAGATTCTATTCAAACTTTTAACCTCTTGCAGGAAAATACTTTTTGCTTGATTCTGGGTATGCCCTTCAGAAGGGTTTTCTTCCCCCATATAAGAAAGTTTGCTACCATCTAAAAGAGTTTGATGAGAACTCCCCCCCCCCGACAACTGCTAGAGAGTTATTCAATTTACGCCACTCTTCTTTGAGAATAACTGTAGAAAGAGCATTTGGTGTCTTGAAGAAGCGATTTCGTGTGCTAGATGCGGAGCCATTTTGGGATTTTCAAACACAAGTAGATGTTGTTCTTGTTTGTTGCATGTTACACAATTTTCTTAGAGACGTCGATCCAAATGACCAAATTATGAGGGAAGTGGATCTAGAATTCTCATCTAATACTTAGAGACCAAGAATGTCACAAGGAGAAGAGAGAGAATAAAATCAAGCTTGGAAAACAAAAAGGGATGCTATAGCAAATGCGATGTGGCAAGATTATCAAGCTCGTGGAGTTTCCTAGTTATGATAAAGTTCTACATGTAATTATACGTTTCTATGTTGGTGTTTTTGTCAGAAGTTTTATAATTTAATGTTGACTTTTTGGAATTTAATTATATGCGATGTGGTAAGATTATCAAGCTTGCTAACTTGTTAACATGTTCTGGATGCAGTTTTGCTAATTGTCTTCCTTGTTGTTGTACCCATGTTTTGCCATAAGGTTCTTATGTTATTTAATCTTATTATTGCTTGCCCGAGTTGCTACCTTTTATAGCATGGAAAAAGGAAAAATGAAAGAAGTCAATGAAGATAAGAAAACTCAATTTCGGTGGTTGAAACCAATGTCAAAGGAATTGTTGACTTTTTTGGCCAATGAAGTTCAAAAGGGAAATCGACCAAACAACTCTTTCAAATCTTTCTCCTACGTTGCAGCGGCAAATGCCATATCGAATAAGTTTAATGTCAAATGCTTGCCTGAGCATATAGACAATCATTTGAAGACAGTGAAAAATGCATGGGTTGCCATATCGAAACTTAGAGACAAGGATTCCGGTTTTGGGTGGGATGACAACCTGAAGATGATCACTGCATCACCTACTGTGTACAACACATATACTGAGGTACGTAACGCAGTTCACTGTTTATGCTTCCCCCCCCCCCCTTTTATGGGCTGTCTGGGTTTTCTTCACTGTGGTGTAGCATTTTTGCTGCTGAATGTGATAGTCCTATGATCACATCCAGCTCACAAATTATGACGACAACTATGACCTAACATATGAGAAGATTTACTTGTTTGATGCTCTAATTTTTCCTTTTTCTTGACTGTGGTGTAGCATTTTAGATTTACTTGTTTGATTGCGGCTGAATGTGATAACCTTCTGCTGCATAAGTCAGCCTTGGATCCTTTGTGGTGTAGCACAGTTTCACTATTTCAGTGCCTTGGATCCTTTGTGGTGATTTTAATAATGTGTTATTATCTAAAATGAGAGTTTTGGTTGTCAGCCTATTACCCATATTGAATTTGGTAAAGTGGTTCTTTGCAAATGCAGCAGTGTTGGCTTACTGTGATTGCTGATTACACTGGGATTTGAGGTTGCACAATAATTGGTTGCCTTTTATTTTTTTTCTTTTTTGTTATTTCCTTTTTCGGGTTTTTTTTTAAAAAAAAATGGTAGACTAATGATGTTTGCTAGGCAGAGTTCTATAGCCTGCGATTTTTTGAAGTGTTATTATATGGTTTAATGAGTTGTTGTTTAACAGGCAAATCCAACTCATGAGAAGTATCTAAGCAAGAAAATTGATATGTATGATGAAATGACTGTTGTGGTTGGAAAGATGTCACTCGAGGAAGCGGCGCCAAGTCATTTGATGATGTTGAGATACACTCATATAGAAATACTGCAAATTTAGAAGAGAAAGGCGACGGTGATAGCGAGTTTATGAAAGACAATGACAAACAATCGACTTCAAGTGTGCCTTTGGAATCAAGAAAAAGTCGAAAAAGGACACGCGATGATGATTTGGAACTTCAAAATATCTCCGCCCAAGTGAGAGAAGTCGCCTTGGCTCTACAAAAGATATCTAAGTCTAAACTCGACGTCGACCTTCTTTATCAAGAAGTGATGAGAACCAAAGGGTTTGAAGAGGAATTCTTGGGTAGCGCTTTTGATTATCTCATAGAGCGTGAAAACTTAGCCAAGGACTTTCTAGCAAAAAGCGAGAAACCTAGGAGGATTTGGCTTGAAAAATTCAAGGAGAACAATTAAATGGAGTGATATTTCTCATCCCAGTCACCCTTTGGCCCCTCTTTTTTTATTTCGGTATTATTATAACTTTGTAAGGCCTCTTTGATGACTAAGACAATTGGTTATCCATTAGCCTAGCATGTTAATACTAAACTATTGCAATCTATTGTCTTTGGAGGTAGTTTTTCCTTCTACCAAATAGTAGAAAATGAAGAAAAGAAAATAATTTTTCATTGTACCAAACAACAGAAAATGTAGGTGGAAAATCATTTTCCTGGGAAAAACATTTTCCATGGAAAATGATTTTCCGAGAAAATGATTCTTCTCTCTATCAAACACACCCTTAGTTTTTTATATGTCAACTTTTATTTCCCATTAGATACATGGGTATAATCAGAAGGTTGTGAATTCCTAAATTACTCCTATTTCTTTGATTTTCGGGAATCAACTTTGTCCATCAATTTTAAATTTGGTAAGTGTTTGTCTTTGGTAGCATCCTTATTTCCGATTGTAGGATTTGCTCAACATGATTTGTGGATCTATCTCTACAATTGTGTCGGATTTTTTACACTATATTTGTTCTATTTTTCTATGGTGTTTGCTGTTTATGGGAAAATTTGTCTGAATATCTGAATATGATTCTTCATTGGCTGCTGAAACTCGATATGGGATAATTTGCCATGTGAGAAGAAGAATATCTTGCCCACAAAGTCTACAACAGATCAGTAAATTTAAATCGTGGAGAGAATTGTGACAGATCTGTGAATTTCTTTTCCATGTCATATTATTGGAAAACAATTTATGTAGGAAGATGAATGTCCAATAGTTTACAAGTTATATTTTTTGGAGTTAGGATGTCTTTTTGATATTTTTAGGATCACGGGAGGTTTTCTTGGTGGCTAATTTCAAGGACACGTACTATGGTAGGTAGGGTATGTTTTTGGCTTTCTTTTTTTTTTTGGCCATCTTATTTGGATTTATGTTGTAGATGTTGGATAACGAATTATATATTAAAGAATTTGTCCCCTTTTTGGCAAAAAAATTGACAAATTTTTTTATAGTTATAATGTACGAATTTCTACTATCACAATTAAAAAAACGATTGAAAATGAAAAAAGAAATACCAAAAAATAATCCCATGTACTGCATGAATTTCCAAAATCTAGTGGCGATTTATTTTTGTGAAATTAATCGACTATCATCCAAGTATTTTGTCTTTTGTTTAACTCTATTTTTATGGAATTGTGTTTAGCTACATTCTTTACTTAAACGGTTTTGTAGAGGATTAACTAATTAAGTTATTGTTACTCATTGCACAACGAAAACTTATCATTATTTAGCTAAAAAAAGAAAAAAAGGAGCGATTAAGGTTGAGTTCATAGACCAGAATAACACTCAATTATCAAATTTTTTTAAAAATAGCATTCAATTATTTTTGTTTTCCCTAATAGCACCCAGTTATCAGACTTGTTTCTCAAACAACATTCTTCTACTTGGTAACCTATACAACCGGTTAAAATTTATTTATTTATTTTTTTAGTTTGGGCAATGGTCAACTACAGATTTTAAACTAAACTAATACCAAATAAATTATCCCTACCCCCTCCCCTATTTCTCAGCTTTTTGGGGTCTTATTTCTCTCTCTCTCCTCAAACCCCAAAACCCCAGCAACTACCCAAACCCTAACTCTCAAATTGAAAGTGGTATTATCAATACTTTATGCAATTGTCAAGGGAGAATCACTTCGACAACAAATTTGAGGTAGTTCTCCTTTGACAGGCTATGGATTTTTATCTTCCCTCAACCATGGTTAGTACATGCTTGAGGA
Organism: Carnegiea gigantea; assembly: GCA_029747015.1. Lineage (NCBI taxonomy): Eukaryota > Viridiplantae > Streptophyta > Magnoliopsida > Caryophyllales > Cactaceae > Carnegiea > Carnegiea gigantea. The sequence continues at coordinate 245,934 of JAKOGI010000350.1, read as the reverse complement.
GAGAGAAGCAGGGAGCACTTGAGTTGGAGAAGAAAGAGAAGCAGGGGAGGAGGTTTGGGGTTTGAGGAGAGAGAGGGAGATAAGATCCCAAACAGCTGAGAAATAGGGAGGGGGTAGGGATAATTTATTTGGCGTTAGTTTGGTTTAAAATCTGTAGTTGACCATTGTCCAAACAAAAAAAAAATTAAAAATTAGATTTTAACCGATTGTATAGGTTACCAAGTAGAAGAATGCTGTTTGAGAAGCACGTTTGATAACTGGGTGCTATTAGGGAAAACAAAAATAATTGAGTGCTATTTTAGAAAAAATTTGATAATTGAGTGTTACTCTGATTTATGAACTCTGGTTTTTGTTGGAGGGAGTTATGTTCAAAACCCTCCCAAAACAGATGCCTTCCCAAGAGAGAGAGGGTAAAATCCTGACTAAGGGCATGTTCGGCAACAGCGTTTTAGGTAGCGTTTGACGTTTTGACTAAGTCAATACACTCATTAGGTAATTTTGAGTGTTCGGTAACATAGGGCGTGTTCGACAACAGTGTTTTGGGTAACGTTTCGCGTTTTGACTAAGTCAATACACTCATCACGTAATTTTTAGTGTTCGATAACATAGTATTTTGACTAGCATTTCAAGTAGCGTATAACATTTTAAGTAGCGTTTTTGAAAAGCTAATAGTATTAACGTTTTATATTCAAAAGTAGCGTTTCATATTTTTTTACCAAAAATTACCCTTTGGAAATTTTATCTTTGAAAATTATCTATGTCCTTCTATGTCAATTTACATTAATCAGCTAATCCAACAGCTAAATTTACCAAACATATTTTATTCAACTGTTCTTCTAAACATCTATCAGCTAACAACTAAATTAGAAACGCTATCCGCTACTTGAACAGCCATCCGCTACCTAAACCGCTATCCGCTATTTGAACCGCTAATTTTGCCGAACAGGGCCATAGTGTTTTGACTAGTATTTCAAGTAGCGTTTAGCAGTTGAAGCAGCGTTTCTGAAAAAGCTAATAGTATTAACGTTTGCATTCAAAAGTAGCGTTTAATATTTTTTTGCCAAAAAATACCCTTTGAAAATTTTATCATTGAAAATTATCTATATCTTTTTATGTCAATTTACATTAATCATCTAATCCAACAGTTAAATTTACCGAACATATTTATTTCAACTGCTCATCTAAACAGCTATCCGCTAATAGCTAAATTAAAACGGCTATCTGCTACCTGAATCGCTATCCGGTACCTGAACTGCTATCTGCTACTTGAACCGCTAATTTTGCCGAACTGGACCTAAGCCTGTTCATTATTCGGTCGAGACCGAACCGATATTGAAGACTGATCAGGATTAGAATGGATCGAATTGGATGAATTCGATCTGATCCTCACTTCAAGTGCGAGTCTAGTTTGATCTTCAGTCTGATTCTAACCTAAATCGTATGAACTGATGGATCGAACCAAGACTCTTATATGCTAAACAAAGAAGTCTAAAATTAGGGCCCGCACCCTCAATTTTTTCTCACTCTGCCTCCCGCTCTCTCATTCTTCCTCAAGTCAACCGATGGATCGGATCGTGTGAATTGTTGTACACATCCCGGACGGTTTATGAGAGCCTCGAGAGTGAGGGTGTAAAAAACGCTTACGTTTCTCTGCTTGTCTCCCTCTCAGTCTCTCTCCCCCTCCCTGTCTCTCGGTCTCCTTTTCTCCGCAAAACCCATGGCAATGGCGGCTCCGACAACCCTACGCGTCTTCTCCTCTTCCAAACCCACCTACACAGTTTCCCACAAACCGTCACTTTCCGTTCGAACCACATCATTTCTGAGGTTGCCTACAACCTATTCGACGAAATGCGCCACTCAATCTCTCATCACCACCACCACCACCACCTCCTCTCACTCCCTCCGATCAGCTTCTGTAGTACCAGTCAACGCCGCCCCTTCATCATCCTCCCCCTCAACGACCACATTCCACGGCCTTTGTTACGTAGTCGGCGACAACATCGACACCGACCAAATCATCCCAGCCGAGTACCTCACCTTGGTTCCATCCAACCCTGAAGAGTACAAGAAACTTGGGTCGTATGCCCTTATTGGTCTACCCAGTTCATACGCTGTTCGATTTGTTGAGGAGAATGAGTTCCAGACTAAGTACTCCATCATCATTGCTGGTGCCAATTTTGGATGTGGATCTTCGAGGGAACATGCTCCAGTGGCATTGGGTGCTGCTGGTACCAAAGCTATAGTGGCGGAATCATATGCTAGGATCTTCTTCCGGAACTCGGTTGCCACTGGGGAAGTGTATCCTTTGGAGTCTGAGGTCAGGATTTGTGAGGAGTTTACTACTGGGAATGTTGCCACCATTGATCTTGGGGAGAATAAGCTGATTAATCATACCACTGGGAAGGAGTACAAGTTGAAGCCCATTGGAGATGCTGGCCCTGTTATTGAAGCTGGTGGGATTTTTGATTATGCGAGGAAGGCTGGAATGATCCCATCTTCAACTGCTTAAGAGGTCAGCAAGAGGTATACTTCTGTTTGGAGTTTCTTCTTGCCTGTGTTCTGCACTGGCGTTTTGTTTGATTTTATTGCTTTGTTGATGTTGTGCTGGTGAAACATATGCCATTGTGCTTAGCTGCATGATTATTGATTTTTATTTAGGTTTGCATTTTACCTAGGTCGATGATTTACTACCCAAGAGGTTCTTTTTCTGATGTCTCTCTTGAAATGAGTCAAGTTGTTGCTTGTTAGAAAAGGCCTAACCATAATGGTGGGTTTGGGTTGGGTTTGGCATTTCGGGTTAGTGTTCAGTGAGGTAACTCTTATGGAGACCTCACAGTGGGCGACAATGTTGAGAGGAAGTAACGGAATAGGGAAGTTAGGTAAGCACTATTATAATTAGACTGGCATAAGCAATGAAAATACAGAAACATCAGACATGAGACTGGAAACTATGGGCGCTGCCTAACAAGGTAAGCAAGAAAGCATGTTTAATAGGTTGGATGTATTTAATATTTCTGAATTGTATAATGTGTTATATGATGCTCTCATTTAGTCACATTTTTAACTATGACGATTAGTTAGCATAGCATTTTTTCACGTCAAAATTGTGGGTGGCCGAGTAACCTCTATTCGCTACTAGATTGTTTTATTATCAGTTTTCTTCCTTCCTGTTTTCACTGAAGGCACTGGTGCCATTACCATTTGCTTTTGCTACATAGAGCTTTCCATGGCTATTCTTTAAATTAAAGATCACCATATCTATATTGAGTGTGTTTTGGTAGGCTGGCGTACATTGGCAATCTCAATCACCCAAGAATCTGTATCACCATGTGTTATTGACTTTGGTTGTGGTTTCTATGGGCTGTCATAAATTGGCAGTGCTGATCACCTAACAATCTGACAAGGCATATGTCAGCTTCTCTAGATTTGTGACAAAAAGCAGCCCTTGCATCCAGGATCCTTACTTGATAACCAACTTCGTTGAGCACTTTGGGCCATTGTTTCTTTAAACTGAAGGAGTAGGCTGCTTCGCTTGTAGTGTAATGTTAAGATTCATTAGTCACATAAAAGTCAAACCAAGCTTATGACTTTTCACTTGCAGCTAAGCTGTAGCTTCACTTGAGTTTTCAGTTTAGATTATGTATTTTTCCGAAGATGGCTATTATTAACAAATCGTGTAGGATGACACTTGATTCATGGAATGCTGGCCTTACTTGTCTCTTTATCCTGCTGCTGTTTGTAGTTTCTTGTTGCCTTTGTTCTGCTCTGGCGTTGTGTTTGATCTTGTTGCTTTGTTGATACTATGTCGGTGAAGCATATCTTATCATGTTACATGATTATTATTGTTTGTTAAGTGTTGCATTTTACCTCAGCTGATCATGTTGAGAGTCTTCTTGCAATTGTTATCTTGAAAAGAGTCTTGCAATGGTTATCTTGAAAAGAGTCAAATTGTTGCATATTGGAAACGTCTAACCAGAATGCTGGGCTTGGGTCGGCCCTTGGGCTTAGTGTTCTATAAGGTGACTATTGCTAGACCTCCTTACAGCTGGCCAACAATGTTGGAAGGAAGCGACAGAATAGGAAAATTAAGGAACAGTTATCAATAGGACTGGAATAAGCAACCATAATACAGGGACATCATAGTGTAGACTATGCAGTGACTGACAAGATAAGCAAGTAAGCATATTTAATAGGTTGGACATATTGAATCTTCCTGAATTATATGTTGGGTTAGGTGATGCTCTCATATAGTTGTAATTTTAACTACGATGATTAGTAGGCGACTTGATGTCAGCGGCAGATTCATAAATCTGCACAATGCCGCCTCTCTTCTGGACTCCCTAGAAATTTATACACATCAATTAATTTTTATGGGTTTCCCTTGTAAACATAAATTCCTTTTTTTTTTTTTTTTCCCCATGGCTACTGGGTGCAAGGGACACCTGACTTCCTAGACTACATTGCCACTGGCATTTCTTCATCTCAAAATCGTGCATAGGCCAGTAATCTCTACTTCTCTTTTCTCGCTTTGTCTTCTATTTCCTTCCTGCCTGTTTTCACTGAAGCACTTGCACCATTACTTTTGCTTTGCCACATAGCGCTTTCAGTGGTTATTCTCTCAATTAAGGATCTCCACATCTATATTGGCTGTAGTTTGTTCTCAATAGGCTGGCATACATCGGCAATATCACTAACCCAAGAATTTGTAGCACCCTGTGTCATTGACTATGGTTGTGGTTTTGTGAGCTAGCAGCTGGCATATTGTGATCACCTAACAATCTGATGACTATATGTTAGCTTTTCTTGATTTGTAGGTAACAAAAGGCTGCCCTAGAACTTAGGATCCTTAAGTCATAACTCATAACTGACTTCATGTAGTGCTTTGGGGTATAATGTTAAGATGCATTCGTCGTATATATTAGCCAACCCAAGCATCTGACTTTTCGGTTGCAAAGCTGTACTTTCGCTTTAGTTTTTGGTTGAGATACATACATGTGGTTCCAAAGACGTACAGGCTGGCAATGGGTTCGCAGATTGCTGGGTCTCCTTTCTGTCTTTATCCTACTTTAGCTTGCTCCCTCTCCAAAGTCCTATGGGGCTTTTGATCATGAAAACTAGAAGTCTCCAAGGTCCCTAGGGTTGGGTTCTAACTTCCATGTGTTGCGCTGTTTCTATAACTTCTTTAATAATATTATAACAATAGCAATTCTTAGTGGGGTCCTGCTTGCACGGGGTTTGGGGAGATTCAGATGTAAGCAGCCTTACCTTTGCAGATATCACTGTTCACAAAGAGGCTGATTCCAATAGACTCACAAAAGATTTGAGAAAACAATTGGAGTCTTTTAAAAAAAATCTTTTGATATAAAACCGAGACTGAACAAACGGCAAAAACTAAAGCCATAACAGTAAATACACAATAGAAATACGGGCAGTACAACTTCTTTAATAATATTATGAGCTAAAAATCATATCTTTAGATTTTCCCCCGATTGTTCTATCAATTTCATGTAAGTAAACAATGTGTTCCCGTATAATGAATGTGAATGCATTAACCATTGCCTAATAACATTTTTCCTATGTTGGTATGCTCGTATGCATTATAATTGCAAAGAAATCATCATTTGTATGATAATAACAATATTGTAACTTCAATTAATACATATTTCTTAATCTCTCTGTCCCTTTTTCCTCGCTTAAATGTGGCTTTTTTGGGGTCCCAAAATATTGTCCTTTTTGAAATTTGAGGTAATAATGATTAATTGTGATTTCTAACGTGACCTTATTCAATGATGAATTGGAAATACTATTAGCATTTGAGCATTATTTTTTTTGGGTGAGAATTTCTTTTTTTTAAATGTTTTTTTTTTGGTTTTGTTTTGGTGAGAAGCATTTGAGTATTAATTATATAAGGGCATCTTAGGAATTGTACTCTCTAATTAATTAATTGTTAGTAGTGGCACTGATTATTCTTTTTCTTGAAAAGTACGATTGTTGTATCTTGGAAGACAAAAATGGAATTGAGATAATACTAAACAAGTGAAAAAAGGTATTCAAAAGATGCATAATGACTGTCGTTTCCAGTTTAGTACATAGTGGGCAATAGCAAAATAACTCACAAAAATGTTATGTGCATCTGTTTTATTCTAGTAGTAGACAAGCAAAAGTTAGTTTTCTTTTTTGAATAAAATAAAATCTAGGGTCGTTTGGAAACAACTTTTCTAAAGGTAAGGTTGTTGCTTTTGAATCCTTCACGTCTTAACTTAGGCGGAACTTTAGGCTATGAATTTGAATTAGATATCATCCAATGAGTGATCTCTAGTATCAAGACATCATGAAGATATCCTAGTGTTGACACACAAGGAACATTCGTGTGCCATAGTGAAAATTCCCTGTGATAGGGGATAAAAATGCTAGTAATAGGTAGTGGTACACGTTATGAGTGAAGTTGTATCCAGTAGGTGTTGTTTAACAACCGTGTACAGCTAAAAGACCTGGTACCTAACTGTTGTGGTGTGAAACTAAACCAAGTAGCTCCCGTTGTGAATGTCTGTCTCTTGATAGGATTGCTGGTCTTGTTGAGTTGACCATAACACCATGAACAATTAGTCCCTTGCAGGAATCTAACGTCTTTTGTATTAATTCTCTGGATGCGAGTTCTCTTTAACAGGAATTTTATTCCCTTCTTTTTTCCCTGAAAATCTGCAAGACATTTCTACTATCCCTCACACACTTCCTTTTTTTTTCCCCTTTTTTTTTGGTTGACATACAAGCAAAGATTGGTGTGCCATAGTGAAGATTACCTCTATTGGGAGATAAAAATGCTAGTAATAGGTAGTAGTACATGGAGTTGCATCCATTAGGTGGAGGTAAACACCTGTGGACAACTAGAAGAATTCAATTTCTTTCTTTGGCCCAATTATTGGTTAGAAGATTTAGCCAGTGCCAAACTGTTCTGGCGTGAAACTATACTAAGTTGCCCACCTTTGTGAATGTGCGTCTTGTGATAGGATTGCTTGTCTTGTTGAGTTGACCATGACACCATGATCAATTAGTCCCTTGCAGGAATCTGATGTCTTTGGTATTAATTCTCTGGATGCAAGTTCTCTTTAAAAAGGACTTTTAATCCTTTTTTTCCCTGACAAAACTGCAAGACACTTCTACTTTTCCTTATACACTTCTTTTTTCCCTCTTTTTTGGTTTCTTTTTTGTTTTTTTTGGGGGGGGGGGGCGGAGGAGTTAGGTGGCTATTGGTAGCAATATATGGGGCGTTGCAAATTTGCAACTTGCAATAGGAGGAGGGTTGATTGTGCTGACAGATTGTCTGTGTCAAAATTATGGTAAAAATATTATCTTATGTTACTAATACTTTTTTATATTTCGATACTCGGAGGCATGATCAGCTCCCCTACCAGGAATTTGGAATTTATATAAGCCTGTGCCAACATTTATTGTTAGTTCACAAAGCAGTGGTCTGATGGGATTTGCCCCACCTTCCCTTAACGTGCAGGGTTCTAATTTTCCTAGGACGTTTAGAATAAAGAGCTCCACTCATATCTTTACCTCTCCACTTCCAAGGCTCCCTCTACTAGGGTAACCCCATAGGTATGAAGTCAGGCCAGTTGCATGGAAACATGCATATAAAAGTTCAACCGTTCATTATTGGTGTGAGTAAACATGGAATGTGGGGAAGGTTGCTGGGTTGTACACTGATACCTACACTAGACTTCAAACACCTTGAAACTTTAAGATGTTTTTGGCCTAGTCTGTGTAACTTTGAGATCAAGTTATGTGGGAAACAACTAGGCAGTGTTTGTTCATTTAAACCGTGACCACATCAGGTCATCAGAAGAAATACTGAATAAGATTGTAGTCTAGTACTTTAGACAGTACCAACTAGGCAATTACCGAATAGATACCCAGATCAATTTGATAGACAGGAAAAAGATGAGTGGACTTGGGACAGGGCTGACTAGGATCAAGGTGAGAAATTAGCACAAAGTAGGTTTCAGAACAACTCCATGGCAAGATGTGTGATGTCGTTAAACAAACAAAAGAAGCGCTAACCAAGTAAAAGGAAATAAGAGAGAGTGAAGGGAGAACCTAGTGAACCCTGGAGGCTGGAGCTTTCGAAAAACCATTGAGATGAGCTCCTTGGCTTTCTTTAAGAATCCAGTCCTCTTAAAGAGTGTCACGTCCTCGAGAATTGTTAGTCTTCCTAGTCAAGATCTTCCCTGTTCTCTGTCTCGCCATACACAACTTCTTTCCTCTAACTCGATGTTGAATAGTATGACGAAGCTGAAAGGGTAATGGGGCACAGGGACAGAAGTGCCTCAGGTCCGGGCATTAGAATGTAGAGCACACCCAGTTAAAGATGACCCAATGAGAGTGTTGGGTCGAATGAGGTGGGATCAACTGCTGTAGACAAAATGGTAGAGCTTGGCGAAGGATGGTATGTTGCGTATAGGCCCTTTTTTCTTTTATATATTTTTTTTGGTTGGGGGAGAGAGAAGGGGGGGGGGGGGACCTCGCATCAGTCCACCCCATCACCTCCCATCCCTGCTGAGTCCATCCTAGGCCTTTCCCTCTGAAGTTCAATTGAAATCAAGGCTTCGAATTTGTGGTGGCTCCGAAAGTTAGATGTCATAGACCTAATTGACAATGCCCTTCTGAGGCAGTTATGGCCTTGCTTAATTGCCATATCATTGAGAACAAGGAAAGAGGTGTGTATATGTCTTCAATTTTCTCCACCTAAGGTGGTCCGAGCCAAAGTACCACCTCCAGAGCAACTGTGAGAGAAAGACAAGCCGCACTGCTTGGTCCTCGTTCCATTTGGTTGCTGGGGCACAGAGGTGGTGGCTCTGTCTATACGGGGACTATGCTGGGCTAGTGTGGGAGGCTTATTCTTATATTCTGGAATTTTCACCCTTCAATTTCTGGATGTTCTATAGGGGACGGAAGAAGGAATTATTTCCAAGGAAAATCAACTGTCAGCTATTGGAGTAAAAATGGTTTCATAAGTTATGCTGCTAAACAATAGAAAAGGGGAAAATTATTCTTTTGGAAAGTCTTTTTGCTCTTTACCAATCTTAAATGTACCATATGTATAATCATATACCCCCCCTCCAAAAAAAAAAAAACATCACGACTGCCCATGTTTTATATATGAAGTTCTGGATGGACTGAAGACTTGCATACAGCGAAAGCGTCCGCTGTTGTTAACTGGAATAAACAACCTCTGTCTCTGTCCCGGTCTGGCCTTCTGTCCCATCCTGGTCTGGATGGAAGTATGCACATCCCTAGAACCTTGGGATAAAGATATAAGCGAAGGATGGGAAAACAAAATGACCTTGCGAGAAAATAACCAGTGATTTGGTTTTAAAATTTGGTTATTGAATTGTTGTCCTTCGTGAGAACTTGGGTGACTTTTCCGGGATTCTCCATTGTATATCCATAGTATAGTCATGACATCCTTTTTTCTTGTAATCGTAGCAAGGTCTGCTTGTGTCATGACCGCACTTTGGGCTTGTTCTTTTGGAGTGGAAAAAATAGATTAGTTTAGTACAATTTGGAAGGATTTAGAAGAGACTTGAAGGAATTTCGAGCTGGAAAAAGATAGAAAACCTGGAGAGGGAGTAAAAAAGTGTAGTTAGAAAGGTAGAAGGAGCTTGATGGTTAGAAAATGAGTTTAAAAAAATAGGCCTTTAGAGAAGTGGGAGTATTCCTCTCTAACAGAATAGGTTGAGGGCCTAAATCTTAGCCAATGCACGATTTGCTCCTTTCCATGTGCAAGGCTTCCATTTACCTCCCATCATGGACCCTGCCTAAGCTTAGGAAGTGGCCCGGCAGACTGCCTTAGCCACGTGAAAAATCTAAATCTTAATTTATAACCCTAAAAATCCCACCTAAGCTGGATATGAGAAGATAAGATGTGGTGAGCTGGTATTAGCTTTTTCAGCTAGTCAGAGAATGGAAATCTTAAAATTACAAGGAATTCTGCCAATGTTTTGCACTACGATGATTTCAATGCACAGACAATATTCAGGTGCAAGGAGATCCCAATAACTACAATCTGGACAGAAATTGTCAGTGATATGATACTCACAAACCTTCAATTTTAAAATTTCCCTTTTTTGCTGTCAACACTTCACTCTCGTTCTGTTGCAACGTTATCTTAACATTTGCATTTTTTACACTCTTTCTTTCACCTGCATATGAATATAAAAATCAGTTTCCGATAACGGCAACTGCTCCTCCTCCTCCTCCTTCTAGTATGGGGTCCCGCTTGCGTGGGGTTTGGGGAAAGGCGGCCTTGCCCATGCGAGCAGTTTCTGTTGACGTTTTTTCTAATTATTTTGGCATTCTTTACCTTGCAGGTCATATGAATGCAGACAGGCTTATAATTGCTTAAAGGGTAAAAGAGTAAGACTTGCGCTCCAAGTTTGAAGCTGACATTCTTATCTTTAGACAGTAAGGAATAATGCTTGTGGTTGCTGTATATTAGGGTCTTTGACAGCGGTGTAATTTGTGTTGGTGTTAGATTTGCCACTAGTTTCGCCATGTTTTTATGACTTTGTACTTTCAACTATTCTCATCTGCTGTTTGATTAATGAAAGAGGCAGCATTGGGAAGACTCGATCGATGAAACTTGCTGGTTTCTTGTTACCGGGTCGAATCCACATGTCACCCTGAACTATCCTATATTTTGCTAGTCGAAACGATTTTATATGTAGGATTTTTATTTATTTTTTATGTTATGTTATTAAAGATACTTTTTTTTTTCTCCAGAAAATAAAGTCATCTATCCCTCCCCCAACGTTATTTTTCAATCTCTCTTCAGATTCCTTATGCTGACATTCACAAAAAATGAGCAGTGAAATGGAGCAAATTAACGGTCTATCTCAGCAAATAATCGTTGATGAGATATTAATAAGACTTCTAGTGAAGAGTCTCTGTCGATTCAAGGCTGTCTCTGAATTTTGGAATGCCATGATCTTAAGCCACCAATTTGTCAAAGCTCACTTCAATTATAGTAATCAACTCAATTCTAATTCCATCTGGGTTTTCCTCCGAGTCGAGCAGAGTTGATGGTTGCTTGATTATGAAGCTGCTCACCATCACCATAGACCACTCTGTTGAAGATGAATACAAAGCTGAAGAATCAATTTCGTTATGGAAGATAGTTGATCTCCCTCTCAACACGATAGCCTGTGCCTTTGGTTCATCATATGGAGTGGTCTCCTTGCTTACCGAAGACGGCAAAATCTGCATCTATAACTGATGGTCTATTTCCATTCATCATGAAAAGCATTCGTCATGTGGGTTCGGTCATGTCTCATCAAAGATGGCTATAAAGCTCGTTTCGGCTTTGACAGGGTGCTTGCCTGAAGCTCCCATGATGTTTGTATTTTCATTGCGAGAGGATAATTGGAGAGTGATACAAGGCAGCCATCAATTTCATACACTAGGCTTAGTGGGTTCATACTTTAAGAGGGGGATGCTTGGTTAATAACCGTTTACATCAATGATAGCACCAATGGAGCATGTCAATGAATTCAAAGCATGTATCTTGCATTTGATTTGCTCCATGAGGTGCTGAAGAAATTCCGATTCCTAAGGTGTTGACATCCGAGTTGCAGGACATTGACCAAGTTCGGTCATATTACATATCTGCAACAAACGGATGTCTAGGTGCATGTATTGGAGGGGGCAACCTGGAGATATGGATACAAAAGCCATATGAGCATACATTCTTGGATGAGACTATGCCATGACGATAGATGACCTTCGGATGCTGGCTATTGTACAAGCTATGTATTGACCAAGACTGAGAGGGTTCATAAGCTGTGAGGGAACCACTTCTGCGGTTGATTATGTCGGACTCGGAGGTCTTGTTTTGCCACTAGGCCTCCCAAAGCCAACACAACATGAGACGCAAGAAGATTAAGCCAGACTCCGCTAGAGAGATTATTTCTATTTAGTAGGCCTAACTATGTGGGACATTTGGTGTCTTTCTTCGCAATAATTGGACCCGAAATGTCATTAGAGGCACTTTGCCCAGCTAGTGAACCTACATCTAGCCCCCATAACAGGAATACATTTTGGTATGTCTAGAAAGCCACGTCCATCCAAGACCTGTCAGCTCCCAAGGGCGGATTAAATACGGATTCGGTGTATTTGGGTTCGGGTAAAATACGGATCGGGTGTATTTTAAATTCGGGTAAAATATGGGCGGGTGTATTTCGGTATTTCGGATCAACCCAACGAGTTTAGAACGCATTTTTTGTGAGTTATTTTTCTTTTTCCAAAATCAAAAATTTTGCATATTTATTACTTAAAATTATCAGTATTTAATGAAAAGGCATAATAATTGTAATTTCTCAAAAGAATATTAAAAATATTTAAACTTTTTATTACAATATATGAACATTTTGTATGGACGGGTAAAGAATCAAGTCCCACTTGGTTTTGGATAGATTGACCCGTACATTGAAAGAAGGTCAATAGCGCGTCGGCTATTTATGGGCATCCCGTCTACAGCATTTTAATAGGTTGTGGCATCTTGACCGTTAATAACTTATTTAATAATTTAATATTTTTATTAACTAACCTATTGATGTCCAATCAGGTAAAACGTTATTAATGGGCCGACCCAATATGAATACAGTTAGCCGTTTTCCTATCACTAGCATTATAGTTCAAGACTAGTTAGAACGAAAAGCAAATAAAATTGAATAAAAGAAGCACAAGATATTATCTCGCAGTTATAACATTAAAAATTTAAATTATTACAAATTAATTAATTTAAAAAATAATTAGACTTATTTGTTTAACTAAGTACATAATGGTATGACTTGCACATCTTTAATGCTTGTCTTCTTTTAAATTAATTTTTTTTAAAAGATTAGATAGTTATTTTATGCAATTTCATACCCATTTTTACTGTTTTTTCATGTAAAAGTTGTATACAATATTATTTTTAGAGAATGGAGAAAAAAAGGGGTTATTATTGCTTAATTTGTAAATAGAAGCAATAGTTATAAAATATTTTTTTAACTATTCGATAAAAATGAGTAACCGCTATTATTAAGAGGGATAAATTAGAGAAAAATCAAAAATCAAGAATATAATGTTCGGGTCAAGCGGGCGGGTTCGGGTGCGGGTCAAGTTTGACCCGCTAATTTGCAAGTTTTTCGGGTTCGGTTTATTTCGGGTTCGGGTCGACAACATCGTATTCAAAACCCAAAATTTTCGAGCGAGTTCGGATCGGGTTTACGGATCGGGTCAATTTTTGCCGGATGAATCAATACCGTTTGATTTGATCTGACATGTGTTTTTCTTAAATAAATTCAATCTCTTTGTAAACAAACAGTAGCTAAACTCTACTAAAATAGAGGGCTAAAACCGACAAAATAAAAAACAGTAACGCAACAACATTCGAACAACAATGTCTTATGGAGAAACCTTTGCTTCTAATATTCTCATTGTAAGTAGGACTTCCTCTATAGCCAACTACCTTGGCTCAACCAGCGTGGGTTTTGATATGAACTCTCAATCATAGAGGCGTAACTCAACTTGGTGCAGTTTATTACGAGTTAGGAGGATCAGCTCCCTTCATTTCATTTATATGAATTTTTTTTCTTATATTTTGATATTTATTACTAATGATTTACAATAATATTTGCGAAAATTAGAAATAAGAAATAAATAGAATTGTACTATTGACATAACAATCATATAAAATGCAATTGTGTGGAGGAAAAAGTTTGATCATATCAAACTCACTTAGATAATTCACAAAAAAACAATCATTTTAAACATACTATTTTTTGAAGGACACAAAAAAAAATTCTATTGCAAAAACATTCGCCTAAAAATCATAACAATGATAAATGTCTTGTTATAAGACACTTTCTTAAGTACCTTATTAGAAGACATTTGCTATCAACCATGGACATTTGCCATCACCCACTTTTTAAAAAGATATAATTAGTTGTTTGGAGAAAAGTATTTCTGTTCAAAAATCCATCAATCAAAAATCCTCTGAAAAATTATAAAGAAAATTTATATGTTCCAGATCACAATCTTTTAAAAAAAAAAAAAAACCTATGTTTTCCATGAAAATTGTGGTGTTAAGACAAGTGGAGTATCCCTGAGTCCAACCTTATATTCTTCTTGGTGTGGTGCTCCCCTCCCACAACACACACGTTAACAATGAGTCAATTATGATTGTCCTATGATTGCGCAGATTACATATCCCACTAATCCTCTTGTATTTATTTAAGCCTCATTAATGTTTGAGCCTTAAAAAGGTAGGTCCATATCCAAATTGAAATTTTTAGATGAGCCGTAGATATGTCAAGTTTAGCCTCAAAGCTGCAAAATCTTTAAATACTCAAGATTAGGCTTGAGTCTCCAACGAGCCTTGGACTGGTCGAGCTTAATTTTACTGAGCTCACCAAATCACTACTCGAGCTCGAGCCCAAATACAACCTCACGAGCAGGGCTTTGAGCTTGGCAAGCTTAGGCTCGACTTACATCGATTACCCCTCTAATGAAGAGTAGACTGTTCACGCATTATTCATAGTTTTCCTTCCAACTTTGATGGATGAGGCGCTCACTACCATGTTCATAGAACGAAAAAATTCCTTTATTTTTAGATGGAAAATCATGTTTCTCTTCTAAGTTGAAGATTATTTTGTTAAGAAATTATACTTTCCTGACCCCCCAAATGAAGGAAAATCTGAAAATTACTTTCTAAGAAAATAATTTATCTTTTGTATCGATTATGTTCTTAATTTAAGATGAGTGCAATCATTTTGTCTAATCAGTAATAATTTACGATGACATAACGGATAGAGAACCCATCAGCACTTTTTTTTATGTGCATTTGTCTAATGGAAACGGATGATAGTCCATGTAATCAACACCTATATAAATATATTAAAGTAAAATGACTTGTTTTTTTTAATAATTGTCTTATTTTACTCTTAGACAATTTGCCCTTTTTGTCTCATTTTTAGAAAAGTTTGGAAATATCATTTTAATTCTTTTTTTTATCCTTTTAATATTATTATTTTTGTATTTTCAATTAAAAAATAATATACATAACAAAAGATCTTGGTATCAATTTTTAGTAATATTTGACAAAGACTGATAATACGGAATTTATTATTAAAGATTCTGATAATAATAGATTCTAATTTTTAAAGGTATGTACAACTCTGATTCCACAGTTCATGACATTCATATTGTTAATAATAGATACAACTGTTAATAAATAATCAACTACTATGATAGTTACAAAATATGGCATTATATTTATGATTTGTGTTTTAACAAATATTAAATATATTTCTCACAATGAGAATTAGCAAACTTCTCAATCAAATAATAAGAACTTACAATTTAAAATAACATAGACACTCATGAATGAGAAATCTCATACATTGTATGAGTCCGCAACAACAGTTGTTTCTTAAAAAAAAAAAAAGTTGTTCTACGCTAGCACAATTAATTCATTTTGTTTTTTGTTTTTCACAAATTTATGTAACATTAAATAATTCCATATGAAATTTCTCTTAACAATAAAAATAAACAAATTTGTTGACAAGATTATTTCTTAAAAATCAATTTTTGACGTTGTAAGTTGTAATGCAACCTACTAAATTTAGGTGTTGATGCATATAATGAATTACTCTCATTGATGTGAACCAACAGAGTAAGAATGTCACCCCCTTTGAAAGTGAAATTCGAACTTCATCCATATTTAATGAGAAATTAATGAATCGCACTACTTACAGCAGGCAATGGCAAATATTCATGGCAAGCAAAACTGATGGAATGGATCAATGCAATACACCGCAAATGCTACAGCATTTGATTAACCCAAGAAATTATCACAAAGTGGAGCACAATTTGCTGGAAATCTGATCGAATTTTCATTGACAAAAGGACATGAACAAAGCAACTTTATTACATGAAATTGCCCATTAACAAAAAAATTACAGAGTTGAGCAACAGGAGAGAACTGAGCCACATTGGCTGAAAATTCCAGCATCAGCACAACGTGTTCATGCTCATCACCCTCCAACTGCTTTCGTTCTGGGCACTCGTGAACCCCTTCTTCATTTGCCATCTCCAAATAGACACCGTAGATTATTCCCAACAAATGGCCTCTACCTATGCTTGCGATCCCTTGAATGCCTCCTTCCCTCCACTTCCTCATCGGGCTCTGTCCACTCCTCGCCCCGAGAAGGTGATGGATCGTACCTCGAAGGCTTTCTCTTGAAATGCCGCTCATCATCGCTCGATTCATAATCCATTGCTGCTGCCACGCTCTTCCTCACCGACTCATGATAACCATTCGCATCCATGGCAGAGGACGACGACGGTTTATGGTGGTGGCGATGACCAGAGCCAGAGCCTGACCCTGGACCTCCACCCTCGTGGTCCTTGCTAGCAGGCTTGACTTTGGGCTTAGGCTCATCAGAGACCTTCCTCTTCTTGCTCGGCTCCTCATCTGGGAAGCTGATCCTTGAGAACACGCTCGGCTTTGTCTTCGCTGATGTTTGTTGGGCAGGTGGAGCAGGCTCGGTGTTGGCAGAAGAAGGGGGTGGCTTCGAAGAGGATGAATCAGACCTGCGGTGATGTTCACGGCGGTCGCGATCCCGTTCTCTGTGGTGGTCATGCTCGTGTTCAGGGTCGGACTTCCTCTTAAGGGATGGACGAGGGATATCTACGTCACGGCTGGGCCGATCAGGGGATATGCGGTCCAAGCGGTGGCTCTGAGAGGAGCGGCGATGGTGAGAGTCCCTGTCACGATCCCGATCCCGATCCCGATCTCTATCGCGATCTAGGGAGGCTCGCTCTCTTCCCCGTTCTCGTTCACGTTCATGTTCATAGCGGTCTAGGGAGGCTCGCTCTCTCCCTCTATCTCGATCACGTTCGGGCTCGTAGCGCTCCAGGGAGGCTCGCTCTCTCCTCCTATCTATGTCGCGTTCATGTTCATAGCGATCTGCACTTGGTGACCTGCGGATTGGGGGTGGTTTCTGCATAAAGTTGAATGAAGGAAAAGGTCAATCAGCAGAGAGCCCCCATTAGTATCCAAGTAGAAGACCAAGATTCCCAAGAACTAGAGGGTAAAGCAAGAAACACCGATATTTTTTTTATTTAAAAAAAAATATAGAAGGAAGCAACACTATAGTCTCATACACTGTAAAATACTTCATTTAAGGGCCAGCTCTTTTCTTCGGTAAATAAAGGTGCGTAAAAAGGTGAAGTAGGTTGAGATAGTTTGAAGTAGGTTGAGGTGGGTTGAAGTAGGTTGAAATGGGTTGAATTTCTTTTATGTGATAAATTGAACTTAATTAAAATAGTGGAAGTGGATTGAAGTAGGTTAAAGTGGATTGAAGTAGGTTAAAGTGGATTGAAGTTGATATTTTAGAATTGACCCACGAAAAGAACAGGGCCTAAGTAGGCACAATAATCTCATTGCCCACTGGCAACAATGATCTACAATAATGCAACAATGATGGCAACCGCCAGGGAGTAGTCCTGCTCTAGGTTGCAATTAGTAGAGGCCAAGTGAATGCAACCCTACAGAGAATCATTCTTTCGGGAAAACACTGACTGAACAAGGAAAACATTCAAAAAAATATCCAGAGAACAAGGGACTATGACAGAATCCAGGTTGAAATCTCAAGTTCGACTACAACTGAAGTGGGGTTTTAGCTCGCAGCTCATCTTCAAAGTCACCCCAAAAAAAAGGAAGATGAAGAAGTCAGGCGAAATACGAGCAAATGAAAAGGCAAGTTCTCCCTTCACCCATTAACGGTCAGCTTGTCATCAAAGCAAAGACCTACTGCATAAACATCCTACTCGAAGCACCACCACAAATGGAAGAGAGGAACAACGGAGGATATTGGTGATGACTGGAAGTTTAGAAATAAAAAAACTTGGCTGTCCAACAATCCTCTCTCTCTCTCTCTCTCTCTCTCTCTCTCTCTCTTTGAAACAACATTTGGTGGCCGCAAAGGCTATGCACAAGTTGCACCAAATAGGAGGTACACGTTATACAAAAAGGCAAACAAACAAGCAAGGCCAAGCCACTGCAATTACAGCCACACAAAAACACAGCCTCAAATCTGCTACGGCCCAAAGGTAGCTGTTTAGACCCCCACTGAA
The DNA here is from genome assembly GCA_029747015.1 of Carnegiea gigantea. NCBI lineage: Eukaryota > Viridiplantae > Streptophyta > Magnoliopsida > Caryophyllales > Cactaceae > Carnegiea > Carnegiea gigantea. The sequence goes on along the minus strand of JAKOGI010000350.1, from coordinate 227,751 downwards.
AACTCAGCTGTGCACATATTGGCGCTCATATCAATTAATTTAATTTAGGCCACTATATGAAGCATGGAGTAAACGTCTCAGGAATAAAATTGCACGTTTATCTAGGTTCCTAATTATGAACAAATAACATGAAACATTTGCTTGCAAATCCCAACATGTGGTGAGGAAAAGTTCCAGACATACAGAACATCAACAACTGAGAGAATACCAGTTCAAACAATAAAATAACGTACAGGTCTTGATTTCATGGGTGGGGCAACAGCATTACTGCTAACTTCTCTGCCATAATCACGATCCTTTGGGGGCTCCCTGCTGCAACAAAAATTCGATGTTAGACCAAGAAGTTTGCATTTACTTCAGGGTTACTAATGACTATCCTAAACGCCATGGAACTCGGGGCTCTTTAGTTTACTTCTAGCACTGGCGTCAGACAGCCAATAACATATGCCAAAGAATGTAAAAATTTAAATTTCCGACAATGTGCCATCACTACGCTAAGTGTTGGACACTTTTAGTAACATCGGTACATAAGTCATCATGAAGTACCATTCGAAAGTCGTTCCCAGCACTTGGAGATATCAAGCAACAAACAGGCAGAAGTTTAAGTCCACTCTTACCTATCAACCCGTCTCTCCATTTCCCGTTTCCTTCTTACTTCAGCCTTCCGAGCTTCAAATTCTTCTCTGCTCATTGGAGGCCTGACATTCATGCCCAGACCAAACTCTGCTGCAAGATCTCTACATAGTCAACGAAATTCAGATTAATCATTTACCACTAATTGCCACCCTACTGAATGCACAAGGAAATATTAAAGCAACACGGCATGAGCAGCCAAAAAAACCATACATGTTTACAACGTAAACTCATATCACACTCAGTCTCACAATCACATATAGTAGACATGAAATGCAGTACATGACTTAATTGTGTCTATTTGCACTTTTTCAGATGCAGTTATGAGGATCAGCCACAACACCAGATAAATATTTTGGGATCAAAGGCAGCTAAGGATGTGGTGAAGGAGTTAAATAAACATTTGAGTATTGAGACTACTCAGATATACCTCTGAGGAGGAGGAACCATAGGTGGGAACATGAAGCCCTGAGGCATAACATTCACAAAAGGATCGTGTGGCATAACATTCCCAAATGGCATATCCATAGGCCCTACACCATAACCCATATTGTAAGGCATGGCGCCAGGAAAAGGGCCCATAAATCCATCCATTGGAGGCTGCATGCCCGGCCAATAAGGATTCAAACCAGAAGGGCCCATATATCCATCCATTCCAGGCTGCATGCCCATCCATTGCATGTCCGCTCCTGCAAATTACCAATTTCAAGCCTTAGATCAGAAATGAAAACAAGAAACCTTCATATGTATCAATAATACCTTAGAATAGCCTCCAAAAATGTCTAACCATAACAAAAACACAGATAGGAAAAGTTTACCATTTACAGGCAATGGCAACCTCTTCTTTTTCTTCTTCTTTTTTCCTGGAAAATATACATGCAAAGATAAGTTACAATAATAGCATGTAGCAGTTGTCACAAACAATAAGACAACAGACACACTGTGCGTCTGTGCCTCCTCTTTCTATATTCAACAAAAAACTCTGCACAAATGTGTTCAGCAGCAATACGTGTAATAATATACCTGCTTCACCAGCTGCCACCTTTTGTTGAACTTCTTCCTCAATGGGTAGAGCACTACTCTGGGATGCAGGTTCCTTCACACTTGCTGACTCATGTGTTGCTTCAGATACATCAGGAACTTTAGTCATCTTCCCTTTATCTGAGATCTGGGGCCGTACTTGCTGCTGTGGAGCATCAGACGGCATTTCCCCATTGGCCCTCTCCTTTAAATTAATAGTTTCTTCCAACTTAGCACTCTCCTTCAAATTAGGAGTTTCTTCCAAACGTGGTGGAGGCATATGCTCCCCCTTTGAGGCAGCAGATTGACTGGGCGAAGGAATCTTGGGTTGAGGACAACGAGTGGATTCCAGATCTGGATAGACAAAACTATTCACAACCATAACCAAAATTCGCTTTAAAGATAAAAGAAAGCTCATTTAAACCACAAAGCCGAAATACCACCCACCTTGAACTTGGAGGGCACTCCCTGCATTATCTGCACTGCTATTACCAGACTCCAAGATACGGTTAATTGTATCCCTTAGTGTTCTGTTTGGTAGAAGATCATCTGCTAGAATATCTCTTGCTCCACAAACACACATTGACTTCGACATGATATAATCTCTGATACCTGGTCAAGATTGAAGGCAGGGGAAATTAGAAACTGACAAGACCATGAACCCAGAAACAAGTTCACCACAACTATGCTTAGACCGAACTCCACAAATGCAGAATAAGCATGTAACCCTAGACTGAACGGCCTAAAGACGTCTAGCATGCCTGCGAATTATGAAGTAAAAATGAAGCCCGCTAAATCCAAAATCAAATCACCCGGTATCAATTCATATGAATGCAGTTTTTCATATTTATTTATTTATATATAATTAACTCTTGCATTTTTCTTCTTTTAATTCATTTCCAAAATGTTTTCAATTCCAAGAAGTAATTTCAATTTTTTCTTTGTGGGTCTTCATAAACAACAGCTTTGTTTTGTGCATGGATCCACATACAGCGGGTATAGTGACCTCACTTCATCCCCAAGCATTTTCATCGAAGAAGCTAATCCAAAACCTTTGTGCTCCTTTTTCTCTGTAAGAAATATAGCAGAATAACACTTCTGAACACCACATAACTGCGATCGCCAGAGCAATATGCTACTGACAGTGTTTTGAGTCAAAACATAGGAACCCAAATGGACCAGCCACAAGGCTACCCCCCCCCCAAAAAACACTGTAGTAAAGAGAGAGAGGATGCGCCCTGACGCCCTGACAAAAAGCAAAAGTCGACATTAAAGTCTGGAAGTCAATAAACTATCATACAATACAACAGCAAAATCACCACCCAGTTTGCATCCTCCACAAGCACAATTAGAAGGTACTGATGCACACAATCTTATCCCTAGGCAGGTAAATTCATGCATAAAGACCCAAAAATACAATAAGCTTACATTTGTCACAGAAGCTATTGAAACAACACTTGCTAGTTAACACAGCATCTTTCATCACTTCTTTGCACAGTGGACAATGAAGTTCCGGTGGAAGATCACCCACAGAACGAGTGGAAGGTAGCCCTTCAATTTCTTTCTCAAAAGCGGCCCTGTCATAGGTCGAGCTCCAGGTGAGTTCAAGAACAACGGGGGATAAGAGCACAGGAATTCACTAATTACTAAAGTGAACATACTCATTTGGCTTCAAAACAGCAGCAGTGCCACTAGGCAATGCATAAGAGCCATCTGGTGTAGGTACAAGCATTGACTTAGGGATGCCAGTTGGAGGCTTTACTTTCTTAATGTCATAATTTGGGTCACCATTTGTGGGGCAGTGCTGAATAAAATGTCCTGAGAAAAGCAGTTATCCATAACATATCAGCATCTATACCATAAGACAACCACCAACATAATAAACAGAAATATACAATGACTTACCAGGGATCTTGCACCTGTGACAGACATAGCCCTGCGGAGGTGTTTTTCGTTCCAATCCACCACCTCGACCTGTCCATTAAAGTCCAAAGTTAAGGATGACCCTCCCCTTACGCATCTACCATTTCGTTCTTGAACAAAAGCATAAATATGACAATTTGATAACTAAAACATAAGATGTTCAAGACATACCGAAACCTCGGCCACCCCTCCCACCTCTGCCAAAACCTCTCCCTGCCCCAAAACCATCAGGCTGACTGCAAATTTCGCAGAATTATTAGGATTGGAAAAACATAACTCGGATAAAAAGGTAACTTCCATGATGGAGAAAATAAGACTGAGTGAATATCTCACCGCTGCCAGTCTAGAACAGAATTTTCAACTAAAGCCTTGATCTTACTGTCCTCATCAGCTTTACTTGGAGGGGCTGCATCCTGCGTTGGATTGCCTGATTGTCCCGGAGTCACTTCAGGAATTGTAGCATATAGGTCATTCCCGAATTCATCATCCCATTCTGAGGCTCCAAGCTGAAAATGAATAAGATGTTAAGTTGCCAGTTCCAGGTGAAACTCCATGAACAATTGAAACTATTGAATAAAGGGCTCATACATCTTTCAAGACTGAAGTATCAGCAGCTGTGAAGTTGCTTTTTGGAGGTTGATCATCCTCAATATTGTTCTCCATCTTTGGCCTGCAGTAAAAACATCTTTCAACTCAACATACAAACAACTATGGCCCCTGCAAAACTGACTACCCTAAGCAAACTACAATGAACAACCAAATCTGTAATGTTCATCACTCTCATAATTCATAAAGAGTTCACAAGCCTTGAAGGCAATACCAACAACATGGATGATCATAATAAGTAGAACAAAAATAGGCCTTCAAGGCAATACACAATCTGTCCCAACACAATCAATATAAAGTGGATATGATTCAATGTCAAAAAGCAGGAGTTTTGAGCAGTACTCGTCCGGTTGTGCAACAATGGGCATACGAGGTCGTCCTGGAACTCGACGTATCAAAACAGAAGTGTTTTTTGGAATCAACATTGCTTCATCAAGGTACTCTGAAATCGCAGAACAGACAAACGGTCCATGAAATACAGCAACAAACATCAAACCACATATCCAACTAGAATTGACCACTTCACACCAGATCAAATGTAAACCATTGTGTATAGAAGTGGGCAAGACTCTCAGCTTATGAATGAAACACTATGAAACTACTAAACCCAATTGGTCTACCAATCTTGCCAAAATAGGCAAGTTTCATGAGTTGAATGAGAATTTCATTTTACCCAACTCAAATCAAGTATAAAAATTAAAATTAAAATAAACCCTCAGCGTGTCCTGATTCCTTTTTTAGTTCAAATTCAACCCAGTCACCTTAAGCAAATGCCCCTTTCACAAGCTTAAACGAAAGCAGCAAACAGCATGACCACTTGGAGGGAGCGGGGAGGAGCCATCCAAGAATTAGAAACTACAATCTCCTCACCAGCCATGGCTTAATTGCATCAATTGGAGGCATTTGTCCACAATTAACTGTTAAGCTGGGCTCCAATTTTACACAGTCACAAAGACTCAGACAAATCTTCCCCCCCCCCCCCCCCCCCCCCCCCAAAATAGAAGGAAATCTTCTTCTTCACTCCCACCCCCTCCCCGGGTCCCCCGCACACCAAACAAAGAATACATAGCAATTGCAGGTTCGTAAACATACTGAATGCAATTCATATGTTAGCCAATTTGCTGAAAGCAATTGAACATAGACCAGACCAGAAGACGACCAACCTTCATTAGTTTGAGCGTTGGTAACGACCAGGTCAAAATCAGTACCCCTTCCCAAATGCTTTGATTCAAAAATTCGTTCTTTTAAATTGGCAACCGATATGAAATGACCGTCGATGGGAATAGAGTCGTAATCTTTTGCACTTTTAAACTTATAATACACTGCCATAATTTTCTCTTTTTTCCTTCAAAAAGAAATCGATCAATCGAACAAACAAGAGAGCACACAAAAGAAAACCCTAAATTGTTAGGGTATTGTAAGGCCGTTGAACTAAAAAGAGGCCTTTGATTCAACTTCAAACAAAATATAACAAAGTACAAAAACAAAAATTTTTTTATCTCTTTTCCGCCTTCAATTTCCTCTCCTAGAGTATCCTCCAAGCCGAGCCCTTCAATCACCAGCGAAATCGCTCGATACTGAGTAACAGACGCCTAGATTCAAGCAGACAGCGCCTCCAGAGGAGAGAGACAAAACCAGAGTACACCGAACCGAATCAAAGCACGGATAAAGCGATTCCGCAAGAATCTCACAGATCAAAGACAAAATCGAACAATCCTCCGCGAAAACCAAAATCAGCAACACCGACGACGCCGAATCTTCAAAAACTCGCAAATCGCACCATCGCCATCGCCAGAAGCTCCGATTACCCACAGTTAGTTCCAATAAATCTTCACAATTATCCCCCAAAAGGCGATTATCCTCCGATTGAGCAATCGATATAAGAAATCTTCGAAGAAATCCACCGAGTAGAGAACCAAAATCCGGGAATCAGAGAGAGCAGCAAACAGGAGAATCGAACGCTGGAGCAGCGAATCGGAGGGTTCTCAGATGAGAAATCGAACAGACCCCATGAGATTTGGGGGAGTGGTGGAAAAATTAGGGTTAGGGTTAGGACCGAGGAGAGAGAGAGAAGAGGAGCTTGGGTTGAGTAATGAGATGAGATGTGGTTTGATTTCAAGGAGATACTAGAAAATCCGTTTTTTATATTTTCAGTGAACGGTTGAGCCCAGACCACGGCGGCACTGCACATTATACGCGTTTTGGTCATTCACAAGTCAACAACGAATTGGATTCTTTTCTTGGTAAGAAAGTTCTCAACTGTTTCTATTTTCTCCCCACCTTCCTTTTTTGGCTAGTTTTTGTCATTGGTGGGCTTTATTTTAATGCAAAAAGGTCACTCCCTACCACCATTGCTTTGTTAATTGTGTAGCAAGTATTGACCAAATAAATGAAATAATTCGATTCAATTGCAAATTGAGTTAATTTTGAGTTTGGTTGTATTCAAATTAGGTCTTATCAATTGAGGGTAAGGTTAGGTTATGAGAGTCAACAAAAGGAATTTTCTCAATTCTGATCTTACCCGACCTTCATGCGGATCGATATATCTTTAACCTTCACCTTGTGGGTGCTCTCGGATTATGGAGTCAGATCCGACCCTCAAACTGTGGGTGCTCTCGGATTATGGAGTCAGACTCGACCCTCAAACTTTCATTGTATATAGAAAATGATATTTTTTACTGAATTTCTTTTTTATTATAAAATTAAACATTAAACATCCTACAAAGCAAAGGGCTGAATAATAATATAATGTTCTAATGAAATGTTTCCCAATTATAAGTATTCTAATGCGTAATCTAGTGATTAAAACGAGTAGTTCACTAAAACAAACACTCTAAACATTAGAGATGGAGCGATAGAAAGTTACGAGCCAATAAAATTTGGAGAGGTGAATGGGGGGACGCTAAGAGAGGTGAGAAAGCAAAAAGTAAAAAAGTTTTGAACAAATGAAATTCAAAGTATTTTGCTTTGATTTTAATTTTTTTTTAAAGTGAGGGTCAGCGGGTCGGGTCAGATGGTCAAAACTTCTACCTGAGGTCGACCCTCATTATAGTCGAGAACCCTCAATTTGAGGGTGAGGGTGCGTCGAGGGGGGGGACCATGACTTTATCAACCTTTCCCCACTTCGTATCTTCCACCAATACCATGCCTCTTCCAATTTTTCTCTTTGTTTAGGGCTTGTTCTTTTCGTTGGTAAATTGAGATTGGTAAAATGGTGAAGTTGGTTCAAGTAAATTGAAGGGGATTGAAGTTGGTATTTTTTATTGAAGCGGGTCGAAATTGGTTAAAATAGGTTGATGGGTTGAAATTTGTCAAAATAGTGCGAATAAATCTTGAAGAAGGTGTGTTGAAATTAGTTAAAGTGAGTTGAAATTGATTAAAAAGGATAGATGTAGGTTGAAATTAGTAAATTGGAAAATACCAATAAAAAGAATAGGCCCTTAATAGGTAAGAAATCTCCTGCCGGGTGACATTTACTCTGCACAAAGGTCAGACTACGTATGAGCAGCCAATATGTTACTTCGATGCATATCTAAAGTGATATAGTTTCATCTCGCATGTTAGAGCACTTACAATAGTGATCCAAAAGTTTGGATTACAAGTGGAGGCCCACACCCTCCACATCATCCTACAATCCAATCTTTTTTCTCTTCTCTACATCCCTTGGATCACTAACTTGCATCACCAAATAAAATAATGTATATGGACCCCACCACAAACATATTTATTTGGCTGTGGACTTTTATTTTATATATCTGTGTAAATAATTGTAGATTACTTATGACGATATTTTCTATAAAAATTGAATAATTCATCTATAATAATGAATTTTTTTATAAAAAAAGACTTTCACATAATGTAATATAATGAAGGAAGAAATTTCTTCTTTTATTTGACGTTTATTTTTTTGTATTTGTATTATAATTGTAAATTATTTAAGACGATATTTTTCCAAAAATTGAATAATTGACTTATAGTAATGAATTTTTTTTTTTGAAGTATGATATCAAACTAAAATAATAAAAGCTTGATTTAAAAAAAAGAACAACACAATATGCCTATTTACAATAAAATTTAAAAAAACAATACAATAGTTGCACTAAAAAAATTAATAATAAAAAAACTTATAGTAATGAATTCTCAGGCTTTTCCTCTTTTTTCCCTCCCCATTTCAACGCCCCTTCCCCCCCCAAAAAAGATGCCGTTTTAGAGGGGACGTGGCCAAAAAAAAGAAAAAACGTGTGCGGGCGGAACCGGGGCTGCGGGCAGACTTCACGGGCGAGTTGGACGGCCTGATGCTGCTGGGCAAGGCCTGGACCACGGGCTGGAAATTTGGCCCGCGAGCCCAACATTTCGAGTGCTCTTAGAAGTCTTGGCTCCAATGGGGCAACGCTGCCTTGGGGCAATATAATAGTCACTCATCAAAGATCATTGAAAAACATGCTTCACATAGATTGGTTAAAGTAGCTTAATGCTCATTCCTCTTTTACTTTGAAGCAAGGTATTGGCTTTGAGTCTTGTGCATTACAAAAAACTATGATGGGAGAGTTTCACACCACCTTGTATCAATAATAATTCCGACTATAGTGAATTGAAAATTCCACAACCAACCCAGAAAAATAAAAAATAAAAAAAATCAAAGGTGAAAATTTAAGTAACAAAACACAACACATTTTGCTATCTCATAGAGCAACATCAAGAGGTTCTACATTCAAAAGTCTCAGTGTTGCCTGTGCCATCCATCTGAAATTCAATTTGCATGAAACAATCTGCACTGCTCTTTGGACATTGTACAAACAACTCCCACTTGTCGCCAGAATTTTGAGAGCACTTGAAGTACATCCCATATATGCTGCCACAGACACTCCACTGAGTGAAGTCACATTCTGACTGTATCAAGGAATATTGGGATGAGATCAACAAAATCATCCTGTTTTCCCCATTAATCCTATAAAACTAGGGAGAATTTGGGGGAGAAAGCAATCATTTAGCTAAGACACAAAACCTCCTGCAGTCCTGCCTACGTTATACATCGGTCAATATCAATGATGATACAATCACGACATAAGCCAGAAAAAAGAAAATGGCTAGTTGGATGAAGAATTTCGGGTTCTCCCTCATGTTAGGTGCAGTCACCGCCCTGCAAAAGAAAGCATTCGAATTTTCAAGAAACCCAAATAAGTTAGCACCAATGAAATGGATCATTCATGTTACTCTAATTTGGGGTTGAGTCTTTTCAATTTGATGGAAAACTCAATTCTTGTTAAGGTTGGGTTACTTTGTTGTCAGTTTGGCCAATAAGCTTTTGCCAAAAGTATTGGCTAATATAGACTCAGGATCAGTCCAGTTTGGACTAGGCGAAGTCAGGTATGAATCAAAGGTTGGTTGCCTTGTATCAAGTTTGATTTCTGGTAATTCCAGCCCGATAATTAAACATCAGTTACCAAGGCAACGACACAACCAGGTTGGTTTGGGTAGGATTAATTCTAGTATAGATCAAAACTGACTGAGTTTGGCTCATTCAAGTTTGGGTAAGTTCTCGCTTTTGATAATTGCAGCCGGGTTTTCTGCAATCAGTACTATCATTCAAAAGTAAACAGAAGCCTAACTTGCAAATTCTATCATTCAGTAAACAGAAGCCTACCTTGCAACCCGCTGTGAAAGTCGATGGAATGGCAAGCTCTGGATAAAAACGATTCCTGGCCCTGTTAGAATGGCTGTAGCCAAGTTGTCCCCCTGCAATTTCACAGCCAGAGCTCGTCAGCTCAGCTGCACCACAGACAGACAAGTACAATGATACAATGACACAATGAGCCCAAAATGCAACATAAGAATTGTCTAGCACCTATTAATCACTCATTGCAATTGTCTCAAACCTTTGATGACATCATATATTTAACATAGTCAGAAGATACTTGAATACAGGGCTCCTTCTGGGCCAAAAAGATACAAGAATGATGTCATTATTGGGAAAAAATCATAACAAATGGACCTACAAAATGATGATGTACAATATACACTTAGATCAAATGCCACTTTGGCAAATTAAAAAAAGCCAAAACTAGACGATCGATCTCACAACATGTCAATAAAACAGCCATATTTAGATTTTAGACGACTGAGCTTAAAAGATGAAACAATGAAACGGAGATGCAGAGCCTCATAACAACACTCTGTAGACCAGCACTATCCAAAGTTCCAAATTGAAGTCCAAAACAATACAAGAAAGTAACATACCCCAAAAACCGCCCTTCTCATAGGCCCATTGTATTTGACTTGAAGATTGACTGTATTTGTCAAGGCAACAATGCAAGATGCATCAACAGAAAGTATTTCACCCACCTCTAGGTTTTTCTGCACAACTGAAAAAGGAAGAAAGAAGAAACACCAAAAACGGTTACCTAGAAGTCCAAGAAACTGACAAAAATTCGTTCTGGAAAATTCAAATGCTACGCAACTACAATGGGCAAGAAAAGTCAAGCAGTCCATCATACTTGATTTCACTGATGGATTATCTCCCCCCCCCCCCCCCGGGGCCCCAAAAAAAGAAAAACAAAACTAATAATTGCTACTGCAGAACTTTATCCCTGAATACCTTGATGAACCCTTAAAGAAACCTCCTTATCCCTAAATATCTCGATGTTGATAACGGACTTGCCAAAGAAGAACCACGGTTTGATCTGACAAGATTGGGCGATTTTCAGTTGAAGGTGTATGCTCTTGTTAAGAGTTCATGACATTGGAATGTTGAAATTCAGGTTGGTCAGAATTGATGATCTCTTTAGCTGTCTGCTCTAGCCCTCCGGAGTAATGATCCCTTTGCTTTTCATTTGCTTTGTATAGGTTTTCTACTTTGTTTGCTGCCTTCTTTCAGAAACCACTTTTTTGTATTAGTTGCCTCTTTTTGGTTTTGTTCCTTCTTCCATAATCAATTTCACTCAGCCTATATGTTATGCTCAGGGTCCTTCCAGTAGCAGACAAGTGCTATTAATGCAATGGCTATTGCTTAACATGTTTGTTTCCTAATGCTTTTTGTACTAATTTATTTGGATTTCACTTTTCTAATGTTCTCTGCCAATTTTTTCTTTAACATTATTTTTACTCCCTTTGTTCCATTTAATTCACCTCCCAAAGGGTAAGGTTGCTCTGATGGAACATGAACATAGCCAAGTTTTAAAATCACACGGGATTTAACTATTGAAAGTTAGTCCTTATCAAAAAAACTATTGAAAGGGTGAGCTGTAAGCTGTCTCTACAAGAAATGAATCAGAATACGCTACAGTCGACAGCGGGACTAATTGGCTGGTGCTAATGCTCTTGTTATTGTGAGATCGTTAAGTGAAATGAACTTGAAATGATGTCCTTTTGAGGGAGAGAGGGTGTTATTTTGTTTTTTTGGGGGGGGGGGGGGGGGAGTGCTAACAGCTTTACCCATATTTTAGAGAGGCTGTTGCTGTTAGACTTAACAAAACATTGACCAACTATTCCACAGAATAAGTAGAGGACGATTTTATCACACATAAATAGGCATATTCCACCACAAATATCATACGGAAAGCAATAATGAAGGGGAAATATAATGGTTTTCTAATAATTTAAAAACAAAATTCTCTACTTAAGCCAATTAGCATCAATGTCGCCTCACCTCATACAAAATATGGAGACACTACGCATATTAAACTTGATGCCTTGAATGGCATCCGGGGGATTTACACGTTACCTCAGTTTATATTTGCATGAATCCGCAAAAGTACACGAATACCATATAAGGCTATGATAACATTGCCGAACAAAAAGTGGTTACTGGGCCTACTGGATATTGAGTAAAGTAATTCAGCTGCAAAATCCATCACAAATGGCAGGCCAAATAAAAGTATACTGTAAAGCACAGAACTGTTCAACAAGCCATTGTTCAGACCAACTATGGCAACTGAGGACAAGAGCAGAGTACATTCAAACATTGTATCTACAAATCAAAGGCTCTGAATCACACAGTGGCAAAACCACTATAGTAGGAGCGGGATCATCCGACTGTGCAGCTTTCCCAGGACACTGCTTGGATCACATAATGGCTGCTAGCCCAGTGGCGCAGATGATGCTTTGCGGCTAATTTGCTTAGTTGTTTACTGTGGTTGTGAGTTCAACACTCCTCAGCAATTCCATCTCCTTTTTACCTTTTTTTTCATTAAACTATTGCTTGCTTGATATTCCAGTACTCTTTTCTATCTTTTGTTTTTGCCCCTCTTTTATCACCTCTCTGGTTTGTTAATAATTTCTTCTTTTTCCCTAGGTTATCTATTCCAACCTTGATCAAATTTTATTGTTATCATATTGCATAAATTCATGAATCATCTAATATTTAAAAGAATTTCTGGATGTTAATAATATGAACTTCAGGGGTACTGGACAAAGTAATACTAACTTTTTCACCAGTAGTCCGAACTTTGACCCCATTACTTTTGGCACCACCACCGAGGAACCGAATTATGTGGAGATTAACTTGACAAAGCGATGATGTGGACAACGGGATTAAGGGATTTGACTTCTACATTATTTTCAGATACATGTAAGCCCTAAAGTCAATCAAATCTCTTAAATCTGCTGTCCACATTTGCAAAAAAGTCCATCCATGTCATTGCTACGTCGAGTCAACCACCACATAATTCGATGGTGGTATACCAAAGTTAATAGGGTTTAAAGTTGGGACTTCCAGTAACCAACAAAAAAGTTCACATTATTCTTGCCAAGGACCCCTAAAGTTCATACTATTAGGGTCCAAAATTCCAATATTAAATTATAAGATGTTGACTATTCCAGTAACATTTCAGTCTTTGATGCTAACTTCCAATCTTATTTTCATGTCTTTATTGTAACGCCAATTTTGAAGTTTATCTTGGTTGAACCATTTTAGGAGAGAAAATTTTGGACATTAAAAAAAGGTGAAGGAAAAAATATTAAAGCCTAACAGAAAAAATGAAATATATATTCTTACTAAAACAAGATTTTTTTTGATAAGGAAAAAGAGTAAAATATATTAAACTGAAGAATGTACAAAGGGATGGATGCAAGCAGGCATCCTACAAAAGGATTATGTACACCCAAGATGTAGCCTATCCACAAAATCAATTACATCAAAAGAAAAATCATAAAAGTTCCCACTATCCCAGAAAAAAAGAGTCTTGATAATAATATCTTTGATTCGTTGAAGGGGCGTCTCCTCTCCTTCAAATACTCTTTTGTTTCTCTCTCGCCAAATAACCTAAAAAATCGCATGTGGGATCGTCTTATTCAAAAATTAATGATCCAGTTCGATCTTGTTATGTTCTTATCTCATTGTGTTTACATTTCTATTTTCTTTTCCTGGCTGACTAAATTCCATTATCCTTTTTTGATGTCCCAAACCCTACTAGTCACCTGCTGACGCCGAAGTTTATCATACATAACAGAAGCTACCACAATTCACTACCTGAAGCTAAGAGCAACCACAATAGAACTTACCATTTCTGTTCCTGTTTTTGCCACATCACAAAGTTTAGCCCCCTTTTGGCTCAAGGTTTTTTTCAGTTTAAGTAAGGAAATCGTATCACATATTCCCATACCAATGTTTGCTTAGGGTATTTTTCCCCAATCACATTCCACAGGAAATGACGAATCCTTCAGAGATGGGTTCTACAAGCCTCATTCACCCCTTGGGTTTACGTAAATCCATACTTTAGCTATCATTTTTAACTTACATTGAATTCATTTGTAAGTTGAACCAAACAAGAAGAATCAAGAATCAAAAACCATTCCCATACCTCTTGGAATCATTTCATATTCCATTCCATTCCAACAAAATTAAACCAAACTTCCCCCAATAACAAAAAATTTGAACTGTTGCTAGTACTCAAAAATTTACTTAACACCACAATAATCACTCTCAATTCTGAACTCTACTTTTAAGCCCCCACCTATTAGAAAATGAAATCTTAAGAACATTCTTTTTGTTGTTGAAACAAGGCTACACTATCCTTTTCTTATTCTCACCCCCCCCCTCTCTCTCTCTCATACCCACGTGAAGCCCCATCCATTCTTTCTCCCCCTCCTTTTCTCTGTCCTCTCTTCCTATGCTAAGGCAGAACAGTACTTCCCATTTGAGAGCCCAGTTTACAGGTCCTTGACCCAACATAACGCCCCCACCATAGCAAAATTCAGTCATTTCCTTCCCAAAATACGATAGAGGAGTAAATGGGCAGCTGTTGTGGATGGCTGGATGCTAAGTGCCACATTTTTGCATTATTCCAACCAGCTTGCATCAAAGCCTAGTTTTACCACTGGAAGCACTGATAGAAATTGTCAACAAAAAGGCATCCTACACTCATAGTCCCACAACGGAGCAGATGATGTGGTGCCAAGCAAAAGGAAATTAAGTGCATATATCCAAGGACTAGTAAGCTCTACCAAGACGAGTTAGGAAACTTCCTTAGCCATTATCTAGGAATACAACTGAACCTATGTTTCTCCTCAACTAAAAAAGGTCCAGCAAATTATAGCAAGCAACATGACTACCCTAGTCATTGGCCTAATGAGAAGTATATTCAGACCCTTGGAGGCATAGAGAAGTATTTTTCAGGACTCTTATATAAAGGACACATTTTGAACCATCCGTAGAGAAGCCTTTGAATTTTGGATCAGAGGACCCAGGGCACATACCTGATCCACCACCAATAATGAACGCAAGTCCTTGGCCAGAAAGCCTTTGCCGCAAAAAGCCCTTCAAAAGCAAATACATTCAACATCCGACGGTCATTTGCTTGAAGACCCGTTGCTATAGCCTTATAGCAAATGCAACTTTTCTCCTTTGTTTGGGGGAGGGGGGTATAAATTCCACATCAAGTCAATTCTTTTCAACATTTCTAGAGACATAAGTAATTGACGACTGACCTCTGCACCACCACCAACATTACGTGCTCTTTGATCCGTTGTGGTATTAGTAACTTTGACATCATGAACGGAGCATAGAAATGCATCTGGCTACAGAAAACCACAAAAGTTGCCTAGAAAGAATTAAAAATGTTGTTTTGAAGGAATACAAGAGCCCTAAACACAATTCTACAATGAGAAGAATGTCAATAACATAAGACGAAAATGGATCTACCTGGCATAGAAGTTCACCACCAAACATAGCAAGATCGATCTGCCAAAAAAACAGACCAGGAGCAAACAATCAGGTAAATTAGTCCCTTGCCCCCCTCCCCCGGGACGAAGAAATGAACAAAACACAATAATCTCTGGAGGACCAACCGGTAGGATTCTAGCAAGAGAGGGAGCAGCAATGCCCACAAATCCATCAGTTGAACCGGAATTGAGCAGAACGATGCTAGTTATGGACTTTCCAAAGAGCCATTGCCATACTCCTACCTCTTGTTCGGGGACGTAAATATTATCCATCTGGACGGAGCCCGATGTATAGCACATAGACCCTGGAAGTTACTAAAATTATTCTCCCACTTAACAGCAGCAGAAACAGGATAGTCTCTTGTGCAAAAGATCAAGCAACAAACCAATTAAAGCAGTACTCAGCTTTTCAAGTAAAACAAGGCATCAGAAATCAGAAACCCCCAATGTGCTGAGTGAGTTTCAAACCAAATGTACATACTACAGCAAGTGTCTGAATACCCAGCATGACTGATCAATACCAAGCCAAGAGGCAAAGCCACATTGTGCATTGGACAACTGGAATAGTATTTTCATCTAGCATAAACGAACACAAAAATCTATTGCAAAAAGCCTGGAATCCATATTTTTTTAGAAGTCACTGATTGTCTGAACATTTGTAAATATTTCACTAAAAGAGTAATGCAGCAGGAAACATCATAATTTGCACTTGAATGCGAGAAAAATAAGATCATTATCAGAAACTACACCTAAGAGACACTAGATACCAGAAACAGAGTACAACAACCTGATTCTGAAGTTGATTCTTGCTAACAAAGAAATACATTTCTGCTCAGAATCACAAGAGGCTTACCTGGTCGAGCAATGACCTTTTCCTGGGGCTTGAGCATAATCTGATCATTAACAGACCATACCAAAGAGTTACAATCGGCAACATGAACACATTGCCCTTTTTTTTGGGAGGGGGGGGGTTGCGGAGGAGGTGTTGGGTTGTACACCTACCTGAACTATCTGCGCTTCTCCACCCAAAATCTGGAATGGTGTGACAGCATCTTGGGGGCTCTGTATGAGCGAGAAAATGCTAAACAGTAAATCACTTCGGGTAAGGGCACAGATAAACACACACCGATGACCATTCCAGCCGAACAATGTCAATAACTCAATATTGAGGATTCTCAATTAGTAGGATAGTAAAACAAATTGCACCAAAATGAACCAAGAAGAACCAATTCGAAACTAGGGAAAAGTAGATGACAGATAGTTTGTCGTAATTTCACCAAGGAAGCTGCACGGGGCTATCTGTGGAGACATGGTAAATGATAATAAGCACCAACGTTTCCATAGGCTACTAAGATGATCCCTGCTACCTTATCAGCTTCTTGGTAGCATCCAACCAGGAAAAAGCAAAAAGCGACAATTATATAACCATTTCAGTTGACTTCATAGATAACAATGTAGCATATATGACAGGACCTCCATTCGTAATGTGCTTTTCTATAAAAAAAGATGATAGGAGGCAGACCACCTACGATAGACCTTATCCAGTCTTGAATACTACAAATATACGACTTCGATCCCTCATCAAAGCTCAGACCATCCATACATCCTCCTTCCGAAGTGATTGCTCTGTCTATTTTGGGATGTCCCATTTACAAAGAACACACTGAGTGCATTCTATGTCCACTTCCTGACAGTTGAAAAGGCCATATTTTGGCAATTTTCAGTTTGGATTATAGTGAAATAAAGTGAATGTGCTCTACTTCGTCTTTATGGAGTCATAGGAAGTCAAATGTTTTAATCTGTGGTTTAAAATTTTAATATAGGCCCATAGGGTCTGATGGAACAAGCTTCAGCATCTCTGCAATTCTAGGGTAAGGTTGCTTCATCTGAAACCTCCAACCTCACCCTGCCTTTATGGGCCTTGACATAGTATGGATTTGGATTTTGACATAGTATGGATTTGGATTTTGACACAGTATGGATATAGATCCCATTGAAGTAGGGCAAGCCTCCAGACAAAAATCTCAAAAATCTTAAAGGCTATTCCACGCCACAATTAATGAAAATATTTGGAAAACAAGATTTGTGAATACGTCAGAAAAGGACATACAAAGATGAATTGATGAATGTACAAAAGCAATAATAACAAGAAAGAAACAAACTCATATGAAACGGTACTAGAAGAAGTCAGATCCTATACACTAAGATAGTGTAGTACAGATAATTGTGGGCTTATCGGGGAAAAGATTAAAGCATGACCTGGACATGCTTGAATACTACCATAATTAGTAGAAAAAGGCATAATGGAAGCTCAGCATGCAATTAGTAGTAAGAACAAGTACACACTACACATTAAACACTCAAATAAGAGGACTAGATACCTAGTGTCAAAAATGTCAGTAGTCTCCCTCTCATCAAAGGTCACCCACCCAAATCCTAGAGTGCCATAAACTCCTAGCAACAGCTGTAACATATGAAGTTAGACATGCTCTACATTAGGCTACGGGGGCCATCGTTGCTCCCACCCAAAAATCATTATTTGTAGAATTGTGAAGATTAGTGCCTGAAATTGTGGGTAGTGTAGCTGGAAAAGCATGTATATTGCGGAGATGATTGCTTGTACGTAACGGCCTGTGTTTGAAGCTTATCCCCTTCTTAAATTTTAGTATTTTATGTCCTTCAAGGTTTTTGTTCACGAGGCTTCCAGCAATCTATAGGACCCAAATCAGATTCTTTTTCTGTTTTAAATTTCCTTATCTTATACTTTCCTGTATTCTTCTAGTATCTATTTATTGTTTACATTTTCTTCTTGACTTGAAATAATCATAACAATCTAAGATCATTCATAATCGTGAATTTTGAAGGAGTTGTAGAGGATATGTTTATTTTGGATAAAATTGACAGCTAAGTAAATAAAACCCCAAAAAAAAGTTTAGCTATGAACTTTTCAAAGGGATGCATATATAAAACATAATATACAAACTATTTGCCATGTACATTTAAGTGCAGTAATATTAATAGTTTAATACATATGTTCACCTTTTTAATGGTTGTATCTTATCAATTAGGACATGTTCTTTTCAACTTATGATAAGTACTTATTAGCACTTATTGCTGAAACAGCTGAAACATGCTAAATCATGCTGGAACATACTGAATCATACTGAAACATGCTGAATCATGCTGAAATATGTCGAATTCTTGAAGAAAATATAGCTAAGTATTTTCAATAAGTACCTAGCAATGCTAAATTCTACTAAATTGTGCTGAATTGTGCTGAAAGCCGCTGAATTGAATGCGGACGACAAGTACTTATGATAAGTCGAAAAGAACATGCCCTTTTTTTCTGGGTCAGTTTTTTCAATCATAATCCAAAGATTAAACATGATCTATTCATATGTATTACTAGTGTAGTACTTTCAAATTCAACTTAACTTGGCGCCCCTCAACTTTAAATCCTAACTTCATCCCTGCCAATTGGTCTACACTCTACGTCTTGTCTAACAACTATTCCTCAAGTATCTCTTCCTATTCTCTTACCATTCAATAAAGGTAATCTTTTTGCAAGTTGTCACTAATGCATCTAGATGTCCCCTCCAAACATGTTTGAATCATCTGCCCTTACTTCAAACATCCTACCGTCAATTAAGCTACCATCACAGCAGCCCTTATCCCACAGAATTTTATATGGCTACATCAAGCATATAATCCGCAATTGAACTATCATGATTTCTTCAATTTGTTAGTTATTAATTGTCTAATACCATAAACCTTCCAACAAGGTTGGTCTATCAGGCATTCGGCAAAAAACTTCCATCCAACATGCATGATGAATAATACCATCCCAAATCTTTCCTTTACCTTGTATCATCAATCTCAGATTTCCGAACTTATAGCATGAGAATCAAAATACTGACTTGTTAGTAGTAACTTCACCCCCATTAAACTTGTATTCCTAATGCATATGCTCAATCTAAAACCTTTAAACTGTAAGGATCTGAATCCCAACTAGTGCAAGGAGTCTTAACTAACATGAATTTCCTTACACAACTATTTTTTACCATTATAAACAACGATTTCATTACTGGTTTGACTAGCCTAATAATTGGAGTCTTGATTAAAGTTCTAGACGTGTGTCAAAAGTCCACCAGAATAGCAGTTAAAGGAAGGAAGGAGTACATCGTTTGTATGCAACAACAACAACAACTACTACTTCCAGTGTGGGTCCTACTTTAGCGGGGTCTGGAGAGATCTAGATATAAGATGTCTTACCTCAGCAGCCATTTCTGCTCACAGAGAGATCAATTCCAAGAGACCCACAAAAAAGTTTTCTTAGAAAAACATTTTAGAATTTAAATCTTTTAACAGGCAAGGTACATCATTTGTATATCAGCTGAATTTAAGCTTGCCTAGTTGCTCAACAAAGAGGACTTGAGCACAATCTCCAATAATCCTACCAAACCCGCATAAGTAATATCTATTCATCAATTTGGTTTGACAACATCTGGGTCCCCATCTAGTAAACATACTCGAATGATGGCAATCCCACAGAACAGTCACTCCAGCAATACTTTAACAGCATGAGCAATATAGGCATATTTGCATCCCAATCATCTCCACAACCCACAGTTACGGCTGCTCAAAGCCCTCAGGCACATTCTGGCAGCCATGCACTGTAATCCTGAAGTCCAAATTGGACACAGCGTCGCTGGCAACGACCTGCGTTTCAGTAACATGATAGACATATCTACGCAAGCCACCATGGTGGTAATTAAGGTTTCCATCTGCAACGACCAAACGTTCTAATTTCTGTTCTTCTATTACCAAGAACACCCAGCAAGTTTTCTAATACCAAAGAGGCACATTGCTGAGTCAGAGAGGCAAGGAAGAAGGGTATGTTCTGATAGAGACAGCCAGTCTATGCAGGAAGCTTAATACTAGTGATAGCTGAACTAATAACGATCAGCCCGCAATACTCGTTTAACTCAAGTAATGAGAAAGACATTACTGAGCTTTCCATCATTTTTGTGTCCTTCCCTTTGCATCACAATTACCAGCATCAAATGCATCAATTTTCCACTATTCTGCTGAATTTAGCAATCGGAAATCAGTCCATCCAGTCACTCCTATTAAGTAAGAGATTCCAACTTGCAGATTAAATTGTGCATCAACCCACATCAAATGTAAAACAACATTCAAATCCCATAACTTCTCCTCCCCCACCCACCCACCCCCAACCCAAAAAAAAAAAAACCCAAATAAAAACCAAACAAAAACCCAAAATCCCCATGAAGAGATCAGTAGAGTCTGCAAGAATTAGAAATTGCTCAACGCTTCAAATTCTAGTCGGCAAAAAAAAACATTCAACTAACCCTAACAAAACAAACGACAGAGAAGAAAAGGGGAAACTAAAATCAGAATGGAGGAGAGAGAAAAAGGGGAAGAAGGGTACCTGGTAGACATAGGGCTGGAACGGAGTATTGAAAAACGGAGCAGCCATAGCAAGCAAAGATGCAGAATTCTCCCACCAAAAAAACAAAGAGCGAGAGAGAGAGAATCAGAGATCGAAACCAGAGATTCTAGGTTTTACAACATAGAATTGAAATTGAGGATTTCGAAATGACTTTCCAAGATCCCGAAATTTTCTCAACGAAGATCAGATCGCAGGGAAGAAACAATGAAAAATCAAACAGGTTTCTCGTCATGTGCCGCCGATTCTAAACTATTTCTTCCTGAAATTCAATGCTCTTTTGGTTTGTTTTTTTTTTTTTTTGGGGGGGGGGGGGGGGGAGCGGAAAATGGAAAGAGCACCCTCAGGAAGGACATAGTTGTCATTTTGCTGACCAGATGCCATGGGGTCCACGCGGACGAGATGATGACGTGGTGAGTTTTAATTGGGTACAATGTTTGGAGTGACGTGTCACTCACGGCCGCCACGTCAATTATCCACAGTGGAATTCTGACTCAGCAACACTTTTGGGCCAATCTGGCCCATGTCAGCATGAGCCTGATTATGGGTCGTCGTTGAAGTGGATTAGAAATTGGGCCAGACGCTCATTTAGAATGAGCATTTGGGCCCCAGACATCACGAGAAGTGTCTGGCTAACAGCTTTCTGGAAAGTTTTTTTTGTTTGGTTGACAAAAATAAGTTTTTTCGATTTAAATTAGCCTAGTCGTTATATCATAAAACCGATTGTACAAAATAAATTGTATAATCAAATTTCGACTCACTAAAAATACTATATAACTCACTACAATTTGTGAATGTACACCCACTGTCAGTTACTAAAATTACTGTACAACTCACTACATATTTTAGTGAGTTAAGACATATTTTTAGCAAGCTAATATATATTTTTAGTGAGTAGACATATCAAAATTAACGTGTCTTATATACCAGATTTTACCCAATAAAAAATACTAAATAGCTTATTATAATGTGCTATTATACCACCAAAAAAAAAGAGAAGCTCTTGTGCACATATCTAAAGCTCGCTAAATTATATTCTAGCTATCTATACTATTTTTTTAAAGTGAGTTATGATATTTTTTAGTGAGTTATAATGGTTCTTTGGTGAATTGTGAGATATATTTGGTGATCAACATGATTTGGTGAGTTGTGCTAATTGTTCATAATAACAATTAAAAAAAGGAGTAAGCTAACATATAATATACAATTTTATTGAGCACATAAATATTCTTATTCATATTTTGACGTATGATTTCTTAACAAGCTGCATGGTAACTTTTGGAGAGTTATGGTATACATTTAGTGAGCAATACTTTATATTTATCTTATAATGTATTGTGACATATCCTTTGAAGTAAAGTATAAGATTCTTTAAATGCATAAGAATGACATACTTAAAAAGTTTTAATCACTTGTACTATTTCTTTTAATGAGTGATGATATTTATTTATTGAGTTATGATAAATATTTCGTGAGCTATAAAATACAATTAGTGATCTATATGATTCCGTGAGCAATACTAACTAGTCTCTATCAAAATGACCGAGCAAACAATATAATACACAATTACACATTCTTCTTATAATTTGAGATATGATATTTTTTTATTAAACTGCACTAGGATTTTTGGTGAGCTATGGTATACGTGTAGTGAGCAATACTCTATATTCATTTTCTAATGTGTTATGATATATCTTTTGAATAACTCAAATATAAGATTCTGTAAATGTATAAGAATGACAAATTTGAAAAATTTCAACCTCTTGTACTCGAACTTTTTTAGTGAACTATTTTTATTACGTTTTGGTGGGATGTAATATACACTTAATGCGCAAATACTTAAAAATTTTAGATTTCATTGATATGTATTTGTGTCTTTTAGTGAGCTATCACATACACTTAGTGAGTTATATGATATATACACACGCGCACACACACACACACACACACACACATATATATATATATATATATATATATATGTATATATATACACACACACACACACATATATGTGTACATATATATATATATATATATGCACATACATACATACATACATATATATATATATATATATATATATATATATATATATATATATATATATATATATATATATAAATAAATAATTATATAATCACACTTAAAGAAAAATTACGTAAAATAAATTTGTCAATTTAAATAAACAAAATTATGAAAATATGAAAGCAATTATATAATTAAATTGGTTGCTAATATATATACAATGTTCACTAATACTCAGATTTCGTTCACCAGTAATGTGCAGTTCATTGAAATATCTTACCATGCACCGGAATTTTGCTTATTGAAAATGTACAAATCACTAATATATATATATACAATGTTAGATAGCATACTTCGTCCCTTAACCAATTGGTCAGGGGTTCGATCCTTGACCTTTGGGAATGGAGAGCAATTCGTGGCCAGCCCTTTAGCCTTAAGTGGAGCTCACGAGGTGAGGGGATTAGTCACTGCGATCGGCGGTGGATACCTTTGGTTAAACAAAAAAAAAAAAATTGTTAGATAGCACACAAAAAAATTCTCTAATAATACAACCAATATTTTGTAGTTTTTTTTAAAATCTGGTTGTTATTTAGCGAGCATTCAACATACAATTAATGATTTAATACTTCATCACCCAACTTTTTAGCCAACAAGTTTGACATAAACAATTAATTTTACTAATTTTTTAAATAGTTAATTTAAATAGCTAATATACATAATTAATAGTTATTTACCAAACATAGTCTAATTTAATAAAGTCTAGTAAAATAACACCTTCACTTAACAGTTTAAGACTGTGTGCAGTCTTTTTCTTCTCATAAAAATACTAAAAAATTCCTATAAAAAAAGTGAAAAGAGCTCTCAAAATGGTTAGACCAATAGCTTACTAACCCCCCCCCCCCAAAAAAAGTATTTCCTATTTACACTCATGATATCCCCTTTCACTAGCTAATAGTCTAATATCAGAGGCTTCTTGATCGAAAGATTTATGTTATTATCTTAGTTATAGATTTATTTGATTAATATATATTAGAAATATAATATAAATATCATATGACCTTCAATTAATAAATTCATTATTTATTATTTTTTTAAATGCTAGAGGCTACGCCGGAGATAAGGAGAAGACCAAGAATAGTATCTTCTTGATTGAGTTTTTATATTCTTTTGATTTTTCTTTTGGAAAGGAAATCTTAATAATTTGTATGGAGTTTGGAACTTTTTAAGGTGGACATTAAATTAATAATTAGAATTTATACTAAATGTTTATAATTTTTGGGATATTTTTTGTAATAAAAAACTAATCATTTGTTTAGAAAAATAAGCTATTGACAAATAATTTACTTGAAATATAGCCTATTACTTTGCTCTAGTAAAGTGGACAAACCGAAAGGTGGGTGGCCAACTGTTCTATCAATTTATATTCCAATTAATTTAAATTGAAGTTTAAACTAATAATATGTTTGATTATTGTTTGCCAAATGAATCAGAATCTTAAGCATGTGTAGCAAGATAATTGCCAGCAATGTTGCCCTGCAAACTGCCCTACAATACATTTGATGATTTGCTGTCAGACGCAACGTACTTTGGTGTTTATAAGCCTAATCAAATAAATAATATAATCAAATAAAGGCTTGTTCTTTTCGTTGTGAAATACAGGTCGAAAAATAGGTGAAGTTGGTTGAAATTAATATAAGTGGGTTGAAGTAGGTTAAAGTGGGTATTTTTTTTGTTGGAGTAAGTTGAAGTTGGTTGAAGTAAGCTAAAGTGGGTTAAATTTTGTTTTTGTACGATGGGTAGAAGTTGGTTAAAATAGTGGAAAGTTGGTTGAAATTAGTTGAAATGGATTGCAGATGCTTGAAATTGGTTGAAATTGGTGTTTTTTTCACCGAAGTATGTGAAGTAAGTTGATATGGGTTGAAGTTGGTTAACATTGGTAAATTTGGATTTACCAACGACAAGAACAGAGCCTAAAATAGAGACTTATAAGTAGATGTGGGTATATTAGCACCAGTATCATTATGTGCCTGAAGTTTAATTTATAAGCTTAAATGGTTAATGCTTTTTCGTCTGCTAATAAGACAATTTAACTGATAGTTCAAAGTCGCATTGTCATATTCTATTACGTAAGAAGAAAATAAAGAACAAATGCATGCAATGTTATCGGAAAAAGACAATCATTTCATCCAACAATTTATGTGTAGATGATGTCTCCTTCCATTTCTATTTCCATTTCTATCAAGAATTCATTTCATTCTTTTTCGTCATTACTTCATCGCTCATTTGTCATTCCTTATATTCTTCTCCCATTCATTTCTTTGGTCATAATGGAATGAGTCTTTCATGTCCTGAACAATTATACAACACGTAATTTCAACAGTGCGTTTTTCTATTATACTTTCGGTCATTAAATTCTCAAATGTTAAACGTTGTATTACAGTTAAATTTAACGCCTGTTTACTTCTGTACTTTTTTTGAATTTATGAAAACAAATGAAAATTGGTACATCATCTTAGAAGACAAAAGGAAAGTCAATGATTGAACAAGAACCCACCCCAACCCACAAGAAAATGAACAAAATGGATGTTTTTTTTTTGTCTTTAAAAAAATTAAAAAAAGAGCCAAAAAGACAAGTCAAAAAAGAATTCCCTATTTTATAGCATATAAGAGGAGAGAGACCGTTAATGGGCACAGTTGCCAAATCCGCGGGTGCGTTCCATTCTTATTTTTCTTCTTTCCCTCATTGTTCGTCTCTTCAGCTTCTTCCCCAAATACCCATCAATCTTTGATTTCATCTTCCTTTCAAAAAGGGGGGGGGGGGGGGGGAAGGAGGGCATATGCCAGTTTTGATCAGCAACTGACCTGGGTTCGTTTTGTGATCACTCTGTTTTAAATCTGGATCACCCACAATTTCTGGGTAAGTTTTCTGAATTTTTTTCATTGATTTAGGGTTTGTTTTCCTAATTTCTGCCCTTTTTTGTGATTTTTGTTGCCTATGTCATTACTTATATTAACAAGTTATCCAAAATTCTTGCCCCTTTCTATTGGGGCTTTGGGGTTTGGAATGGAGATTGAGAGCTTGATAGTTTCAGTCTCGAACTCAAGATCAATGCATAGGATTTTGTTTTGCCTTTTTTTTTAATCAGCATGCATAGTCTTTGAATACCCATTTTGGTGGAATGTTCTTAGACCAACTTTACGTTTAGTGTATCAACTGGGTCAGGTTGTGGGAGGAACAAGAGCAGAATGGGGTGCAATTGTGATATCAAGTGGGTTAAGATTTTGCAAGGCAATTTTTTTTTTTGGGGGGGGGGGGGGGTGCTGCTTTGGGCCTCTGTTTGATAGAGTCGAGCTACTAATAGTCCGTAAATGGGATAGAGCTCTCCTATCACAGATTTTCTTAGTTTGCACATCTTTGGAATTTTTTCTTTTTGAAACTTATTTTTGGGTTGGTTGGGGGGAGGGGTACCCAAACTAGATTGCTGTGAACTAAGAAAATGCACTGAATCTGTAACATCAGTTCATGGCATTTAAGATATGTTTGTCAGGATGCATTGCAATGGAATTCAGCGTAACTGACAGAAGGCTACATTTGTGTTGCATTGCATAGTTTTAATTATAGCATTATGATTAGATCACTTTCATCCATATTTCTTGGATGTTATCGTTGGATTTACTCGTCATTCAGTCCATATGAAGTACTCAAAGGTCTCATGCTCAATAAATTTGTTTTGCCACTTTTGTTGTAAGGAAATCGAGTTTCCTATATTTGTAGTCAAACTTGCATAGTACCGTTTTGAATTTCTCTTAGATCATTTGCCTTGTTTCATTCATCTTTACAGGCGTTGTTGAGAGTTGAGACTCGAGGACATGAGATGAACAAATTACTCATTCGACTTATTGTCTACTTTGTGTACAAAATCGATTGGAAGAAGTTGTTTCTAGTTGGAGCCATCATTTTAAAGTTGGGGATCATTCTTCAAATTACCTTCCTTCACTTTCCACTCTCGACATGGCTCCACTCTCCTCTAATACACATTTCTACTCCTACATCTTTGAGTACCTCTATTCAATTAAGTTTGCGACATGGGAAACACTGGCCCTTGCATCAAATTGCAATGCCGGTTCCATTGAATGCATCAAGTGAACTAAAGAAGAATGTCAGGACCTCTAGAAGGAAGAGGAGGAGGAGAAACAGAGAATATGAGTTACAAGTTCCGATCCCTCCTCCGCCCCCTCCAACTCCACCAACACCATTGCAGGTATATGCTGGTCTCAATGTTTCCTGCACTTCTGATATAGACAAAGGATGATATGATTAACATCATATGTTGACTTTTTAAATTTTTCTTTGGTAGAGACACATTTGGTCCTTATCGCCTAATAAGCAGCTCTTGTATGCTAAAAAGGAGTTAATGCATGCCCCAGTTGTTTCCAATGATTCTGAGCTATATGCCCCGATCTTTAAGAATGTTTCCATCTTCAAGAGGTACGTAACTGCTGGCAGATTTTGTCATCCGATCTGTTTGTCTAGTTTTCCGGTAATTTGATATATGGACCTTTTCTAGAGTGTGATCCATACTGGGTAGGTGTTGTAGTAGCGTGATCCATGTGGACACAACATCCCTTACCCTGCTTAGCTAGCCTATCAGCCATGTCTGTGGCATCATTTTTCCATTCTGAATTTCTGATGTTCTATTTCTAACTACAGGAGCTATGAATTAATGGAACTTATCCTTAAAGTGTACATCTACCCCGATGGACAAAGCCCAATATTTCATGAACCCCATCTTAGTGGTATTTATGCATCAGAAGGATGGTTTATGAAGTTAATGGAGGCAAACAGGCTGTTTGTTACGAGAAACCCGGAAAAGGCTCATTTGTTCTATTTGCCATACAGTATACGCCAGCTTCAGCAAGCACTCTATGTAAAGGGTTCACATAAAATAACCCCTCTTTCACTTTTCCTAAGGGATTATGTGAATTCACTTGCTGCAAAGTATCCTTTCTGGAACCGCACTCATGGAGCAGATCATTTTCTTGTGGCTTGTCATGATTGGGTATGTGGCAGAGCAATGGTGATTGCTTCATAGATATTGTTAGTGCCTCTTCTTCCCCATTTTTTCTCCTTTACCTCCCCCCTCTGCCCCCTTACCCAACTATTACTGTTCACTTAAAGCATCCATACTAAACATTTGATTCTGATACATGCATGTAAATGCTTGATAAAACATACAAAATTTCCAGAAAATGGGCGAGTCCAACGCTGAACATTACCCGTGTCAGATGCGAGCAGCTGAGTCCAACTGATAACCCCATTCGTTTGTTTACCTGTTCCCTTTGATCCCCGAAACTCAAAGATGGAGTTCGACTGTCAAGATTTTGTAATCTGACCTGCATATGTCAGTAGAATTTGACAACTGATTATCTTTGGCCTTGTAATACTGGTCTTGATTAGGGAAGTTTTTCGGCTTCGCTTTACTACTGGCTAAAGCAACACATACCTGTGAACAGTCATCTATTTTACCTGTTGTGATTTAATAGGCAGCAGTTAACAACTTTTGGTGAAGTAAACTCCCTAAAAACTTCATTTTGTGGGTAAGGCTGCTCACATCTGTGCACCTGTTATCCCTCCCTAGGCATGAGACCAGAATAATAGCTCATCTTGGTTTATATTTTTATCTTATGCCACGCCTAGATTTGTGCTTGTGCTTCCCTTTTACACAGTTTGTGTTACTTTCGCAGGGCCCTTATACGGTAACTAAACACAAGGAGCTAGCAACAAACACCATAAAAGCTCTCTGTAATGCTGATCTATCTGAGGGAATCTTCCAGGCAGGGAAGGATGTATCCCTTCCAGAAACCACCATAAGAAGACCAAGGAGGCCGCTCAGAAATATAGGAGGTGGAAAAAGAGTATCTCAGCGCCCAATCCTTGCGTTCTTTGCAGGAAACATGCATGGCAGAGTTCGCCCTCTGCTTCTCAAGCACTGGCACAACAAAGATGAAGACATGAAGATTTATGGACCCCTATCTCAGAGTGTATCAAGGCAAATGTCATATATTGAACACATGAAATCGAGCAAGTTTTGTCTCTGCCCAATGGGTTACGAAGTTAACAGCCCCCGTATTGTTGAGGCTATATACTATGAATGCGTTCCTGTGATTATTGCGGACAACTTTGTTCCTCCATTCAATGAAGTGCTTGATTGGAGTGCTTTTTCTGTGGTTGTGGCTGAGAAG
Source organism: Carnegiea gigantea (assembly GCA_029747015.1). NCBI lineage: Eukaryota > Viridiplantae > Streptophyta > Magnoliopsida > Caryophyllales > Cactaceae > Carnegiea > Carnegiea gigantea. The sequence continues at coordinate 198,671 of JAKOGI010000350.1, read as the reverse complement.
GATATCCCCAAGTTAAAGGAGATTCTAGTTGCTATTCCAATCAAACGGTATTTGAGAATGCTAGCTAACCTGAAGATGCTGCAGAGACATTTCATATGGAATTTGAGACCAGTCAAATATGATGTGTTCCATATGATCTTGCATTCAATTTGGCTTAGTAGGTTGAACCAAATTCATCTGCCAGATTGAAATATGGATAGTACTGGACAGGACTTTAGCCGGAGCAATGACTGTTGGGATACTTCTCAGAGGTAGCAGACAGAAAATCTGAACATATTTGAGCAGAGCTGCTGATATTAGGTGCTGCATTTCAAGAGCAAGTGATGCACCTTGCTTCAAACACATAGTGCATAGCCGGAGAAGAGCTGATAAGTTCTACATAATTGGTTGTGCCGGTATAATCCTTAAAGCTTGTGTCTGTATCTGTTGGTTGTAGTGGAGTTGACCAGCTTTAGGCCCTTTGACTTTCCCATTGTTTTCTCAAAGAAACCACACATCCGTCATCTCATCAGTAATCTCCACAATATTATGATAAGGTTGCTATTAGTGCCTCTTACGAAGCTCCTGTTTTGGTCAGGGCTTTTTTTTTTGTTGGGGGGGGGGGGGGGGTTGTGGCAGGGGGATGAAATGTGCATAGCCTAACACTACAAACATACAAATTTGGTCGTTTCTGGAAGACACATGAATCAGGAAAGTATTAACGTCCTCTTCACAAGGTGTTAAGACTAGTTAATGAAAGATCATCTTTCGTTGTATTTCAAGCTGAAGACTAATGGTTCCTTCAGCTCCACGGCTACCTCACTTTATTAATGATCGATGCCCACGAATCCAGCAACTTCAGATCCTGAAGACAGTACATGCATCCACCGTAGGAAAACTTTTAGAGCATTTGAAAGTTAGTTGAAAAAGGATTTGTTGCAAGGGATTAGGCAGGAAGATGGCACTTGCCCAAGTTCAATGACTTGGTTCTGTTTTGATTAATGTTTAGGAGGAAGAGGAACTGCATCACATCTGTAACCATTTAAGACTTTTCATATATAGCCAACGGATAGGCAGATAATCCTCCTCCGTCTGCTTTGTTGGTGTAATGGAGGAACAAGGGCTTATGTAGCTGAGCAGGATTTGAAGTTGTGTTTCTAGCATCAACCCCTCAAGACTTTACTGGTTAAGCTAGCTAACATCCACAACTTGAAACTTCAGTCGTAGTTGTCATTCATAAACACTTGCTGTTTGTGTACTTTTTGCCAGACCTGTCGACTGAATTTGATCTGCCATGAGACTGTCAGAACTGGTCAGAAATTGCCTTCGTCTCTCTTTCGATGTCCTGTTTGTGTCGCTTAAACCTTATTTGTCTTTGCAGATTAGTTGAATGGAGTACGGGACTGCGGAAACAAGAGATGGTTTTACCAACAAGACTGTTGATGATATTTTGTGTATCATACTGCCTCGTATATTTAGGCATAGAATTGCTCTCTTTCAGAGAGAGCACTCATTTGTTCATTTATTGACCCTGTCATCCACAAAGCTGTGTGGGCTAAATTACTGAACAAAAAGAAAGAAACCCCCCCCCCCCCCCCCAACCTCCTTGTGTAGATTAAAGTTAGTTGTGAGAGGGGGGAGCTGTGTCTTGGAGGACAACACAATCCATATATTAGCTCGAGCAACCTGAGGAGAAGAAAAAGAAATCCCCAAAAAAAAAGGAATAGAAAGTTCCAAAGTTTGCTTGCCCATCATGCGGTATCATTTAATAGCTGATGTACTACGACAACAAATTAATACCATAAATTGCATATTTTGGGAAAAAGGATCGTGGGCTATTATTAAATATAGTTGTAGCTATCATGTTGTTTTGTCGCATAATGGTCATTATATAACATTTTGAGAATACGAAAAATGACGCTTGATATTATCAATCACATTCCGAATGAATTGTAAGGGATCCGATGTTAATTGATGTTAATATCTATCTCTAGATGTTGACCGATTATATGTATGTTAGCTTAATGTATTTTTTTAAATACAAAGAACACTATATATTTTTTTTGGTGAACATAAACCAACAGAAATTTGACATCTTTGTACACAAATCCGATTTATTTTGTTAAAATTAAAAAAATTACTTTCATTGCCAATTACTTGTTTTTGCTTTGGTGGATTTACATAACAGACAACTTCGAGAATTGCTGCTCCTGTGAGACCGTAACACTCTACTGGTACACTTGCCCCCAGCATATAGACATTGTTCACTTTGCTTGCAAATAATTTTCATTTCCTCAAATGAAACGTGCAAGCTACATTCAGTTTTTAAGAAGTAATACTTTTTAACAGTACCATGGTGTGATTTTGCATAATTTCCCCCTCTAGTATACGTTCCCTTATCATTTCTGCTTTTTCTCTCCTCTCCAACATAAAGAGTTAGTGTTGAAAATCTACAACTTAAGCCCTAGACCAAGCTCCCTTATAAAAAAGTTGTAAGGCTATGCCAATTGTAATCAACAACCTCTCAGTATAGATCCTGCTCGCATGAAGTTTGGAAAGATCCAGATGTAATAATGAATCACAAATGCAAGGATCAAGAATAACATAGCACTACCACCTGACTTTTTTTATTTTTATTTTGGCATCATTTTAACCATGAAAAGTAGGAAAAAATGTTCAATTCTCACAATGTCATCCAAAAAACAGATTTTTTTTTTTTGGGGGGGGGGGGGGGAGGGAATGTGAGCATCCATGATAGTGAACCATCAAATATCAATTTTGTTCTAGTGCTCCAAAAAAAAAAAAAACCAAAAAAAAAAAAGAAAAGGCATTCATCATATCACCTGTGTGATTTCCGTCACATGTACAGTAAGAAAGGAAAAAGTAAAAGCCGCAAAACCTTTCCATAGACAAAACTCATTTCTTATGTCATATAATCTTCTAGCTATATATGGGAATTCTGCATCCTAGCAGAGGGACCTAAAAGCTCTCCGTAGCATGCTGAACAGGATACACACAAAAACCACCATTACAAACTTCTTAAACGCAAGGACCCTCAGGTTCATCTTAAGCCCATGTCTCACCATCAGCCTCGCTATCGCCAAACGCAGTGTTAGAAACCAAGAGGCTAACGACAAAATGACAGCTTTAAGGGATTCAGGCATACCGTATTCGATCATCACGTCCTCGGGAACCTCAACATAGGAGCACGTGGCGTTATCGTGTTGTGCTTCTTCTGCCTGATCTAGCCCTAGGGTTTTGTTCAGCCAAGCGGACAATTGGATGAGAAGCTTTGCAAGCCAAGCAACCTCATCATCGGTTATTGGTCGCTTCATCCAGTCACCCTTGTACTTGGTGTTGGTGGGTGAGCCACTTCCCATCCTCCGGGGTTTAAATAGCTCATCTCGAGACTGCTGGTGAGGTTTTACTCCTGGTGACACGGGAGGCTGCTTCACAACATTATCACCAAATAAAATGCGCACCCGGGATTTCAAAGAGGCTAGACACTGGAGGTTGTTTGCAAGATTATCACCAGATACAGCTGGCAACTCAGCTTCAGCCCGCAATATGAACAGCTGCAAAAAATCAAAACAAAAATAAGGTATGAGCTGATTGCATGGAATCATTATAGGCTCTCCGAATTTTAAACAAGTGAATACTCAACAACTGCCATCCTCAGGAATTTACTTCACTTGTTTCTACAAGAAGCAGATTAGCCATTGACGAGTACCTGAAGCAGTTGTGGGCCACCATCCTCACCATCACTAAAGAGTCTCAGGTCTCCATTCCAGTTCTCATGTAAGAAGGACCCATCAGCATCAGTCTCACCTAATCCATCCTCCCAATCCTACATTTTAAGAAAGATGATAATGTGCACATGATTAACTGCAAATCATTATGTCAGAACCCCCCCCCCCCAAACCCCCCAATCCAAAAAAGAAAAAGAAGGCTATATAATGTCTCATGTATGAAACATAAGCATTTTCCAGTTAAAAAATAAAATTCAGCCACCAAAAAGGACAGCATGTTTACCAGAAGCTGCTCACGTATCTGTGGTACAAATTTACTCAGGCTATTTAGCGATAGTTTGCCCGATCCTGCCGACTTGGAGTGGAAAACACTGTCGACATTCTTTATGAGCTCCAGCAGCCCCCTTGAAGCGGTTAATATGTCTGTCACCTGTTAGATAAGCACATCATAATCAAAAGATGTCCAGAAAACGTTACCAAGACAACACGTAGGGAAAAGGGAAATAGGTGAGCTCATCAATAAAAAATACCGAAGCTAACTGGATTTGAACTGTGTGAATTGTGATATAGCATATCTAGCAATGCAAAGTACCATATAATGAAATTAAGTGTTCAGGAAGGTACAGGCCCCCCCCCCTTTCCTTTTTTTTGGGGGGGGGGGGTGAGCGTGTGTGTTCTGGGTGTTTTGTTTGGGGGCCCGGGGGGGCCATTACTGCAAGAATACTCATGATAAATAACGTCAGCCAAATTGCAACATCCAGACTACCTAAATCTTTGCAAAATATCCCACTAAAAACTCTCTACCTATGCTCAAATTTCAATTGCTAACTGTGATTTAAGTATTGCCCATAGCTACAGTATACGACCTAAGAATCCTAGAGCCCCTGTAATGAGAAACTTGAATTACCCAGTATCTCCAACACCCCCCCCCCGGGCGGGCGCGAAAGGGGAGGGGGGGCATTGAACACATGACACACAGAACATCTGGATACCAGACAATAGGCTAGAAATTAACCAAATTCCTTGGAAACAGTCATCTCCCACATCTAAGTCCATAACAATAGCACCTCAGTCGATTCCAGGTAATACAGATAGATCATATCTGAACAAGCTCGATTGAATAAGCACGATCCTTCAAATATCTGAACTAAGCTCAAGCATAGCCACACCAAGCATTAATAGTCCATCGACTCCATCCATCAATGACATCTAAGTATACTAAAGATGTTATCTGTATCAGGAAACAACAATTCCCTTACCAAGTTACCATGTTTTTTGAAAATCAGTCAATATTCACTAGAGTTAGTCTCAGTATCAGGCATTTCATATTCTACATTTCAAGTTGTATATATTTACAATAATGTCTTTCTAGTTCAAGAGCAAATTGTCCCCCATTTTCGGAAGGGGGGGGGTTCTAATACACTACATGTAGATTAGATTCCTTATTCAGTGTCAGTAACTGCACACACACACACACACACACATCCAAACAGAAAGTCAGAAGAGATTACATGGAGAAGTAAGAAGCCAAATATTTGCCAATTTGGATAGAAGATCAATAGCAAATCAACCACATGGAAGCTACATCAATTATATATGATCAACCCAAGCTTCTAACAAAACCTTTTAAATTCACTGGACTTCGAACAAAGATGAAAAATCTCCAAAGAAGAGACAATATTTGCTCAAAAACATTAGCATGTCTGGTGCACATGCAATCAACATACTGTAAGTTACGGTCAATGGAGCCCATCATAAGTTGGTTTCAATAGGCACATCCAAGATTCAAAAGCTCAAGAAACGTAAGCAGCAAAAGGTAGCGCTAAAAAATTAATAAGTTGGCCAAGCTCTTCAAGTTCACAAGGGCTGAACACCCCATCAACTTTTGTTTACAACTTTACAACGAATCATCCAGCTTCTTGCGATTTCTTTTAGCTCCTTCTAGTTCCTTCTAGTTTGTTGCAGTTTTTCTAACTATATCTGTAACTCCTTAAGTTCATTTCAGCTTCTTCAAACTCTCTCCGATCCCTTCCAATTTTCTTAATCACTAAAAATACTATTTTCATAGCTAAAAAGGAGAGGCCCTTCCTGACCTTACTTTACCCGTAAAGCTTAATCATCCATAAGATATACGATATAAAAATGCCTAAGATCAGTAAGGTTGTCACCAGTTACACAAACTTGATGATTAATGGAATGCCACAAGCCCAGATATCCTAACTTTGACCAGCAACAAACAGCCTGCTTCTCATCCTAACACTCTAGGATAGGATATATGATCCATGTCAACATCTCTAATTACTGGGACAGTTTATTCTCAAAGCCTCAATTTAGAAATGAGACATGATATGAGTAGCACTCACACCACTAGCAGCTAGAATACTTGCCCTGCAGTTGCAGCCTTGTTGTTACTTCGTCCATACAACCCCATCCTTCTGCTTATTAGAGAACCAATAGTTGGTTTGCAATACAGACTGCCAACACAGACCTTCCTAGCATCAAATGGAGAGATCCTCCCATTCTTGGATCAAAAAGCCTTTGCATTCAATTAGTTTCCATAAAAAGTAATTTTGGGCAGTTTCTTCCCTTGTTATTACAGTGGACTACAGCACAAGTGTCTTGTCCTCTACTTCTATTGCAGTGCAGTTGTACAATCAACAGTTTACAAAACTAGGGCTCAATGGAAATAGCTTATTTCATTATCAAGGGGTAAGGTTGCTTGACATATCCCCCAGACAATCTAAGCAGGACCCATGGGTAATGATTTACTTCCATGTTCTCAAACAGCAAGAAATATCATACAAGAAACTTCAGTTTGACATACATATCACATAGTCTCTCCGCATGCACATGACACATTTAAATCAAATTATTTTGACACTAGCAATATGTTCAAACATTTGGCATCTGCCGGCTCACCGAAATCAATAGTTTGACCATACGATGGTCAGGATAAACAACAGTCAAGAAGCAAATAAAAATCAGCTGCTGGCAGACAAAAGCATAAAAGCAATGAATTATACAATTCCAAAAGTGATCCCATAAGCACTTCAATGCTGTGCGTGTCAGATAATATTAACAGTTGGTACACACCTTGCAGTTATGAATGATGGATGCTGTCACAATATGGAAATATTAGAGAATAACTTCCTAAAGCCACGTCTTTCAGAATAACAATCACATTGACACAGAATATTCCATTAAAAACCAGGTAGTTATGGTTCCACCACAGGATTGGTTAGTCTTGGTCACAACTTCTAATCAAGAGTAGCTAAGTTACTTGCTTCATGCAAGTCCAAAAAAACATAAGATACAAATGTGTATGGCACAAATAAACCAGAAGCACCAGAAAACAAAACATCATTCATCCAGAGAACTAGGTGTTGCAGCTCCACATTTAGACACTAAAGCAGCACGCCCAGCTAACAATATTTTCTCTTTTCTCCCCCTGCCCCTCAACAGTAGCATATAGCAAATTCCAACCTACAGTCCCATCAAAATCTATCAGCAAGTAACTCCAGATGGAGATCATCTTCTGTCAGGAACTATTATTCATCAGGATGACAAACAACTCATCCATGGCAAAAGAAGGGGAACAGATCAAGAATAAAACTGAACAATACACGGTTTCTACATGATAACTGTCTCAATCTTCAACTCAAAAAGACAGTGAAGCCTAGTGAAGCCTGGATGTCTGTGGTCCCTCTATCCTCATTTGTATTTTATTTTTCTTTTCTTTTTTTTTTTTGAGTTTCCTTGTCTGTAAGTTCTGAGAAATTCCCTCAGTCAAGAGAAATATAACGCAATAAATAGATGACCGATAAAGTATAAATGACCCACTTTTTCTCCAAACATAAGGGATTTCTCTATCCAAGAAAGACGTAATTCTGATGGTAACTCCAGCTGGAAATCATCTATGCTGGAAGCATTGATCATCAGAATGACAAGCAATTTACTTGTAGGAAAAGGACAAAAGATCAATAGAAAAAACTCCAACAATTCCCAATTTCTGCATGATTGAATCGGTTCCACCTCCATCAACACAAGATAGTAAGGTCTAGATGTCTGCAGTCCCACTATCCCCATCTCGAAACTTGTCAGAAATTTCCGCAATCCAGAGCAGTTTACGGGAATGGACGAATGGTAAAGTACCACTTCTACTCTAAACATAAGACAATGGGGAACTTTATTAGGTCAGGCCGTCAGATAATCTGTTCCAGCAATACTTACAGTAATGCCCAAAAGGATCATAAAATGAGCCAAACAATCATGATACAAAAAGTCAAATACTCAAACTCAGCACAGCAAAGAATGCAGCATCACATGAAGAGGATAGATAGGCAACATACCTTTGATACCATATTGACAATTGTCTCAGCATCAGCATGGAGAAATTTGTGAGCAAATCCAATAAAATGCATCACCATTGAGCTATAGAACAGATAATTGGACAACACATAGCCTTCCCAAATTGGTGAATATCGGCGTTGGTTAGATTGATCACTACCTTTGCCTTGGCTTTTCTTTGAGTCATCCATCATTGCATCCAGCTCTGCCAACTCTTCCTTGCTAAGCGTCCATGGTTGTATATAGCTAGTCCAAATGGAAAAGACCTCAGAAATATTCTTCATCGAAGACTCCACCGGACAGAACAAAAATGTCCTCAGTATGAACCTATACAATGGCCTTTGGATATAGGAGTTCCAAGACCCACCAGATGGCAAGTTCGGCAGCACAGAAGCGATGTCCCTTCTTTTCACACCAGAATCAAACTTCTTGTATATTGAGTTTCCACCAGTCTCAACTTGACTAGAGCCTTCCGTTGCCATAAGAGAGCTAAAATTCAAGTATTTCACAAACAACTGAACTGCTTTGCCCAAACCAGACGCTGGTGGCATCTCACCCAACACGGAGCGAAATGGGAATGACACGCCAAACGATTTACATACGTTTACAGAGAGTGGAGAGAAGTCATTATCCACCAACCAATAATGCACCAGCGTATTAACTAAGAACTCAGCCCGAAGAAGTGCTGAATCATCATAACTCGTTGAGTAATGAAGCAGAGAAATACGATACGGCTGATGCACATTTAAGTCATCCATGGGCACGAATGATCGAAGATAAGCATACAAGAGCCTCAAGTACAAATTACACTCATTCTTCTGCTCAGGATTGCGCTTGCTACTGCTTGCTAGCACCGGAAATGAAGAAGCCCAATTCTCTAAACTAAATTTCCTACTCCTCCTAATAGAAACCGTCCCCAAATTCTCACTTTTCCCCCTACATACAGGATAATAAGCAAACCAGAACATAAAGTACTCGAAAACATTCAACTGAACCTGAAAATTACCTTTAATTTCATCTTCCTTAATCCTCCCCTTAAACAAAGGGCATATATCAACTAAAACTCGACAATCTCTCTCACTGGAAAGCATAAACCTAACCCACTCAGGCAACCTCTCAACAGGAAACACATATTTCACTAGCGACAACCGATCAACAGCCATAATCAAATTCATTAGGGTTCCATTAGGAGAGAGAAGGCCGAAAACTTTACCGGCGAGCTCGGAATCGTTCGAAGACGACACCGTATCGATCCATCCAGGTTTCTGAGCAGCGGAAGAATCGTCAAAGCCAAAGAACTTACAAATTAACGCCGGAAAAGCGATGGAGAAGAAGTGGCGGTTTTGCTCAGGGAAGTGGCTGTTGAGGTGCGCCTCTACGGCGCCGATTGCGGTGGCGATTTCCGGCGGCGCATTTGCCGATAGGATTTTTCCGGCGAGGTCCGACGATTTCGCTTGTGAATCGATCGAGTAGGAGTGCGGTGTCATTGGCGAAACCTAGAGAGAGAAAGAGGGTTTAGGACAAGACAAAAGGGAGGTGAGGGAAAAGAGAAGATTGTAGAGAGGGTTTAGGTGTAGTTTTACAGAGGGTGGGGAAAGATTTAAACGAAGAGGAGAGCAAATGGCGGGTTACTTAATGACAGCCAGTGAGGAGTACGTGGCGGCAATCCCGGCGAAGGACACCCAGATTGTGATTCGGCGTGGGTGATGAGGGGTGAGTCGCACGCGTTTTCCCATTTTTCACCCTGACAAACGGCAGGCGTCTCATCCAATTTAGGGAAAATTTACCAAATAATGTTGTTCAAATTAACACTTTTCATTTCCTCAATCTGTATATTGCTGTGAGCTGTGAAATACTTCTTATTTGCATTGTACACAGATAAATGAGTTAATTAATTATGTAACTTGTGTGTTTCAATTTCAACTTTGAATTGGGGATGTAGAGATTTAGGGGGATTATACTGTTTCTGTACTGTTGATGAAAGGTTAAGGTTTGGGTGTTAAGGTTGGAGATGTGGAGTTAGTGTGCCTGTGGGTAGTTAGGGCTTGGATTAAATTGATGTATGCAATTGTTGTGTGCTTGTGGTGCTGAATGTTTGATGCATGTGATCCGACAGTACTTGTTTGGTACGCATGTGTTCCTCTGTGCTGGTTATTCCGGATATGTCTCTTGAATAACTCGGGGTAAAAATTACACTAGGGGTAGTATAGTTCGGCTGTTCATGTGAAATGATTAAGTGGTTAACCCGTAAATGCGTAATGAATAACCCATAAAGTAAGAGCGGTTAACCCAATAATACGTATTGACTAACCCGGGTAAACCGCTGGAGAAGTTATGGATGAATATATTTGAAGTGATGGTCTATTCTAATAGATGTGTAGAATGCTTGTAATTGATGTGGACAGATGTAGTTAAGTGGGTGACGGCGTTAATATCTTCATTTACATTGGGTAAACCCGTATATGCGTACTGAATAACCGGGGATGTAGTAGTGGTTAACCCGACTATATGTGCTGAATAACCTGGGTTACCTGTTGGAAAACATCAAAATGATTTAAGTAGTTCATCAATATTCAAATTTCTCATCCAAATTTTTGTATTTTTTCCTCAATTCAAACAAGAGAAAAAAACTCATTTTCTCCAAACTTTTTTTTCTTCACATTTTTTTCCTTCCACTTTTCTTTCTACAAATTTTTTAAAGACCAAACAGAGCCTTAAAGAAAACAAAAAGAACTATAAGCCTCTTTGTCCCGTCCACCATCATACAGCCACCAACACTGACCCTAACCGCCATCCCTTTCACCACCAATGGTGTTGCCAGCCATTGATGAACCATTTCTTGTGTTGGCGACCTAGCGGGTTGGAATATACACCCCCCTGTTCTTCTATGATCTCCATTCTATCTCATTTCTCCACTCATAATTCTTCTCTCTCCTTATCACCACCACCAATAGACTAGCTCACCAATGGCCGGCTAGCAGCTATCCTTCTTATGAGGTTTCAACCACTAGCCTTGGCAAACACGTCATTTGGTTCAATTACGAGTCAGGTTGTGTTCGCATCAACCATATTCAATCTAGTTTCGGTTGCAAGTCGAGTTATTTCCAGCTCAGGTTCACTTCGAATCACTTGGTATTTTTGGTTCAATATGGTTGGTTTGGGGGAAAAAGTTTGGGAAAAAAATTCAAGTTGGGTCGAGGCAGGTTTGATCTCGGGGCAACTTCCTGCCAACTGTTTTGGATATGAGTTTGGCTCATTCAATTCGAGTTTCAGATCATGGTCAGTTTTGTCCAATTAAATCTACCAATCACCGAGCAATGTGCTGATTGTACAACGGATGGCGATTGCAATAATGGGGCAGGATGGGAGGATTAGGTGTCCTTTAAAAAAAAAGAAGGAAAGAGAGCCATTTAGCATTAAACCAGGAATAAGCCTTAATGCTTGAGTACTAAATAATTAGGTTGAAAAAGATAGGGTTAAAAATATTAACCTTGCTAATTTCAAAGCATCTAAATCTCGAACAAATATCATTATGAGAAATGGGAAAGAGACTCTGATTCATCCTCATCATAGTGGGCCTGGTTGTTTTGGCAAGGGTGACGTTACATATTGACAATTATGTCATCAATCATGAGACGTTTGTTATCTTATCTCTTTAAGTTAACATGGTTAAACATACATGTCCAAATAATTAGTTAAGGTCATATTTTTTCGATGATAAATTTTAATTTATGAACCTCAACTAATTTCAACTCAATTCAACCCATTTCATCAACTTTAAAGAAAAATTGCCCACTTCAACCAACTGTAACCCACTTTATCCTACTTTTCACTATTTTAATCAACTTCTATGCATCATAACCCAAAAAAAAAAATCAACCAACTTCAACCAATTTCAACCAATTTCAACCCACATCAACCTACTTCAACCCACTTCTATCAATCTCAACCATTTCACCCATTTACCAACTCATACTTCTCAACGAAAAGAATATGCCCTAAGTCAATCAAACCCCTTAACTTTATTTTTTTGGAAATGGTAAGTACATTGAATATTAGATAACCCCAGGTAGGCTATCAAGCCTCCAACTCAGTGGACTACCAAGTTATCAATTCAAATAGACTTCTAAGTCATCGACCCAAATTTAAGACCTATTCATCTACCGAAGAAGACTATTAATCCGAAAACCCCTAAGAAAGAGGGGTGCTCCTCCTTATAGCTCCCCTCTTTCATTCAAGGAATAGAAAGTTCTGTTGGAGAAGACTCTCTAGAAGTAGAAATAAGCATGTAAAATCGTTTATTTTAAAGATTGAATCATACACTTGATTGAGATTCAAGCTACTGAAGCCCTCCATCAAGTTATAAACAAGAGATCGTATCAGAGTAGTTAAATTTGTTCTTTTGCAACAAATATACAGAGATTGTACAAATTCTTTGATTATAAATACAAAAATTAAATTTGTTCTATATTTCTTATCTTAATTTGATTTAGACTTGAAATTCGTGGTCACAATATAATTTGTTGTTGCTCTTGTAGAAGATATTGAGCCATCAAAACTTATTTTGATGAAACCGCCTAGAGGAGAATCCCACCTAATTGTTCGATGCATCTTGGAGAGGGGAACTTAATGGCGTGGAGTTGGTGATGATAGGTGATGTGAGCAGCTGTGTTGTTGCCACTCTACCCAGTTACGTTTCACCCTAATTAAAGACTATATGGGTTTATGAAAATTACTTTGGACGACGCTTGCATTGCAGCTCTTCCATATGCTCCAGAGAAGAATTGCAATTCAAGATCTGTTGAAAACGCAACCAAGATAAAGATCTTGTAAAGCATCCCTTCGTGGAATCTACGGGTTAGAAAAGCGATGATCCTTTTGTGTTGGATATCCAACATTCCAACTCCCATGCTCCTGCCACAAAAGGGCATGCAGTGAAAAGATATTCTAAATCCTCAATGTTTGAGAGACTAGCATGACAAACAGGATCTAGAGGCAAACCCTGACAAAGTAGAGTACCTCTAAAATGCAAAGCATTATGACATTAAAAAAAAAAAAAACCCTAAACTTTAGGTATATGTTAGGGAAGTTTTAATATTTATAAAACTCAAGTGCAAGGTGCATCGTTGAGTACTCGAAGTATCGTTCACAGGAAGTTGTGTTTTTCAAGTATCAGAACTGACTAAAGTATTTCAAACTAGGCAAAACAAAAGAGGGATAGAAAAATAGTTTTAAACTACTAAAATAAACAAAAGACTTCGATTATGATTAAATCTGAAATAAACCAACTAATCAAGCCAAACCCCAACATTTCCAAGTTATGCTAGGATTCAGGCTTGATCGGGTGCACCATCAAAGTTCATTTAAGCCCTCTCTCAAGGGTCGAAGGCTAGTTTAATTATACCTATTTCATGGAGTTAGTCCAATTAAACTGCAAAAGTAGCAATCCTGGATCTAATTAAGACGCGGACTATTTTCATGTCCAAATGCTAGTCATTTTCTTTACCCATACTAGACAATTGACCTCACCTTTCAGCACAAGTCAATTGCCTTAAAATACGGATGAAATCTCTTTCCAGCATTTCATCGAACACTTGGCGGACGTGAGAGAAAATCCTAAATTCTAGCATAAACAAGTTAGGTTGAGGTCCAAACAAGAATCAAGTAGCCATATACGGGACTAATCACAACCAAGGATCAAAACTTTAATTTAAAACAAAAAATTGAAATGAAAGTAAAACAATGGACCATAGAACTAGCAAACAAACTCAAAAGCATGAAATTAAAGAGAGGGAGAAAATGAGAATTTAGCATTAAATCTTGAAATCGATCCATCTTTCATAAATTATACACAAAACTAACCTAATCTAATCCCCCTAAAAGGGTTTATGGAGGCTAAGAATAAACCCTAATTGGCCCTCCCAGGACCTAAAATTAGAAGAGAATCTGCTTTAAAAAGTTCGAAAAACCGTTTTGCCGCGCTGGCTCGGAGAACGCGCAGTCGTGCCTCAACGTACGGCTGGCCGTGCACCAGCGCATGGCCACCACGCACGGCCGTGCGTGGTGGCAGGCAACCCATGTGTGGCTTTTGCCTCGGCTGCATGACTGCGCGACCCTGCTACATGGTCATGCTGTCTTCCACGCGTCTTCCGTTGGCTCTCAAGCTTTGTCGGACCTGTATTTTTCCTTGAAATCGCTCCTAAGATCTTCCTTTCTATCAAAACCTGAGGATTTCTCCTGAAAGTAAGACAGAACACGTTGTAAGAACGATATGACTTGAAGGAAGTGAATTTGACTCTTTTTCATCTAAACTTGACATGAAAATTCTGGGAAAAATGGATTAAATAAGTGCTAAAATGAGGACAAATATAGATGCAACAGTATAATATCCAATTTCCAAATCCAATTGAGTTTCTATGTTTGTTGATAAGGGAGAGACGTGCTATGAGCTTTCCAAGTGGCAGATTTAATGGAGAATTCCCCATTACTAGTAAGACCCCAAAAGAAGGTGCCTTCTAGATCCAAAATTGCAACCGATTACAAGCCCTTGGTAGAGTAAATAGAGTATAGAATATTTGAAGAAAAGTTTTATTACACTAATACTTATTAACTTTGACACCAAAAAATTGAAATTCATCACCACTTCACTAGCAATTACAACTGATAACAAATCTTTATTAGAGCGGTTAAAGTTTAAAGTTTTTAAGGTGGATTTTATTATTTCGATAACTTTAAAAATGTCAAAACTAAAATATCCGTCTCACAATATCTATTCTTTCCCTCCCAAATATTTGACCATCTTTTCTAAATCTTCTCTTTATTCTAAAATCAATTAAAAATAGTACATTAAATAACACATTCTTAAAAAATTTTATTTTCTAAACACGATAGATTTTGTGGGATGAAGAGAATAATAGTTTGAGATATTTTAATTTTTACTTGAATAGTCGAGTTTGCCTTTTCTTCTCCCCCTTTGGGCCTTCATCTCTCTATGTCAATCGGTGTGGGCTCTTGGTTTCTGAGATATGGTCTTCGAATCCTTGAGAACATAGTGGGCCTATGACAAAAGTGGATAATGAATCCTATCACCCCATTGGAAATGGGCCAAAGCATTGCAGGTTAAGCCCACTAACACCACTTGCTCTACTGCTACAGCAGTTGCCATTTAACTTTCCAGCCTCTCTAATCAGTTGATTAATAACTGCTATAATCTTAATCTTCTCTCCTTTTTTTTTTTTTTGTGATAATTCCAATCGTTAGGAGTAAGACCATGGCAAAGTAACAGAAAACGATCTGTTAAGAACCCAACACATGAAGGCTATCAAAATATCGGATAATTTCTACTGGGCTATACAAAAAATTATCCTTCCACAAATTAATCCAGCACCAACCCCAAATTTAATAAGAAACAGGATTTGCTCCAATAGGAGGGCTTGGCCACCAAAAATAAGATTATTCCCGAGTTTTCTAAGTGATCATACCACAATTTTAAAGACAGATTTCCACACCTCCTGCTTAATCTTCTCTCCTTTTAATCTATGGTTCTAACTTCTGGTTAATTTTCTTGGGTTTTTTGTCTAAGTACTTTCTAGAACAAAATATCTAGTACTCCTACTAGTAAGTAGATAATGGATGCCTAGCTTGGTTCCCAAGTTTTTTGCTCTGACCAAAGTTGCCATCTTTTGTCTCCCTTTAGTTTTTTCTTTTTTGTTTTGTCATTTGATCTAGTTTCCTTTTTATATGCCTTTCATCATGAGTTTGTATGACTTTTTTTTTTAGATTAATTATTGGTACTTGCTATATATGACTTGTTCCTTTGATTAATTTCTTTGTTGTTGGTGGCTTTCCCTTTGTTTTGCATTTATCTTCATGCCTCGTATTATGTGTCGCACAGATTTAGAGTTCAAGAATTGATCATGTTTAGCCTACAATATCCGTGGAGGAATTTGAAGCCTACGCCTCTATTATGAAAGGGGAGTTGAACGCTGTTTTGGTAGCTAACACAATCACAAATGTATCAATCTAACATAAATTATTTGCTAATTTCATAGCGAGGATGTCACGTCAACCAAAAAGCTGATAAAAAAAGTAGAAAAAGTGAGAAGTTACACTGTTGAGGTTGACTATCTGATCTCGTCTGTATGGGTTAATCTAGCTCCTGCTAAGGTTGAGCTCTTCCTATGACTAGCCCTCATGGGGAAATTGAATACCAAAGACATGTTGCACAGGAAGGGTATAATTTCTGATCAAGCCTTGAGTTGTAGCTTTTGTGGCATGCACATTGAGAATCTGGACCATTTGCTGGTTTCTTGCTCCTTTTCTAGGAGTATCTGGAATAGCTTCGCTCAAGCTTTTGAGACTCCAAATACAAGATCAGAGTACCTTTAGACACTTTTATGAAGTGTGGACAGCCAAACGGATCTTTAACAAGACTAGGAAAAGATTGTGGATTGTTATATTCTTCGCCGTATCTTACAGTTTATGGATGAAAAGAAATGGCGTGGTATTCGAACAATAAGAATTGGATGCTCGCTCTCTGTAAGGCCATTCAATGGAGGATAGCTTTATGGTCTAAAGCCTGGAAGGATCCCACCCCATATCACTCAGCAGAACTTGTCAGAAACTTTGGATCTTTGCACATCCTTTTTCCTTAGCCCTATCCTTTAGCTTAGTGCACTTGGTTTCTAGGCAATTCTGATGCTGTTGGGTATAGCCTAGTGTGATAGGCAATTGAAGAAGGAGGCTTTCTTCAAACTCTGTAAGCTTGGTGTTGTCCTAGTGCAGCTGGTGCTAGGAGTGGTGTAGCTTATGCAGGGTTCTGTCTCTCTTCCAATCTTGATGTAGACGGTGCAGAGCATGGTGCTGCCTGTGCAGGCTCTTGCCTCTCTTCCAGTCTAGTTTGTCTTCTTATGTGTGTTTGTTCCTCTAGTTCTGATGCTTCTGCTTCTTAGTCTTACTCTTGTCTTCTTCTAAATGAGGACTTCTGTCAATTTTGGCATTAATAATCGAAAAAAAAAGAGAGATTGTTGATTCTTTGGCTGGATGGCCCGAACCATAAAGTCTTTATATGAGAAGTGGTATTGCAATATTAATTTGAAGTTCAATGTTTTGTGCATAAATACTTAAGTATTACTCACCCAATGATGCAAGAAGTACCAATGGCAGGGCGGCAGCTTGGATTAGAGCTAGTAACCGGTCGGTTCAGGTAGACTCATTTAATAAACGTGTCAATTTCGTATCAGCCTTACAAATAGTTTAAATCTATTCAAAATTGAAAAATAACACATTTTAAAGCTAAAAGGTCAAATCGTGTTGACTTCGGGTTGAAATCGGTTTGGTTCGTGCCGGGATAGTATTTCTGTTCGTAGTTTCAGGTCGGATTTAGGTTGAGTTATCGTGTCAGATTAGGCCTTCCTAGCTCTACTTTGGACTAGCTTAAACCATTTTTTTTATAACCTAAGTAGTTCAATTCAAGTAAGACAAATTAAGCTCATAAACCAAATCAAACCAAACTATTTCAAATTAAATGACAAATTTTTTGTTCAATTAATCCTTTGAATAAAAGCAAGAAAATTCATATTTTCATATTAAAATTCATATGTTGTATATATGATGTAATATATAGCCGATTCTTATGCAATGATTTCGTCATATTACTTATTCTGTTCGTCCCTAGGATCCATATGTTGAAGGAAATTGATCGTGACACATCCATAATAAACAATGCTTGATAAAGTGGGAAAGCATGAAAGTGGTGTTAATAATTTTGGGAGATGTGAGAAAAATTAAAGAGGTAAAATCGGACTTGTTTTCCAACTCAAAAAAGAAAAAGCCCACGTTGACATGCCTTCTCCCTTATTCCTCATGTTTCCCCTTTCGAGCCCCTTTCAAAAAAAAAAAAAAAAAAAAAATCTCTCTAAACTATTGTGCTGCCTTCGGTTCTGTAAAAAATATGTCATGACTCATGACAGTAGGGGTGAGTAGTGGATCGGGTGTTTATTGGGTCAAGCGGGTTGACCTATTTAAAATAGGATTAATAAAGAACCGAATCAATAATTGACCAGAATAATTACAGTTATGACTTGTGTCGGCCACTGTGCGGAAGTAAGGAATCCATAGTAAGAGGGTAAATAGACTTGACAAATGCATAAATCAGATTGATCCATTTAATGACTACATTGTCTTGAAAACATCATAGATTGGCTCAGGAATATTAAGTGATTAGACAATTATACCGTGCCAATTTTAGGTCAAAATCATAACATTTCATATTTAAAACATCATTTTGTTTCTCGAATCTTTCTCAATTGATAACGGAGAAATTAATATTACACAAAACAGCAGATAAAACTTTAAATTCACGAAATATATGCTCTTAATATCTTTTATTCTACGGAGAATACTTACATTTTTTTTTCCAAACTATTTCACATTTTTGCCTCATATCCTATTCCTATCCCCCCCCCCCCCCCAAAAAAAAAAGATCTTTGCCTTATAATAATTTCTGAATCGATGTGGGCTGTTCCTTGAGTAGAATAGACGTTTCTTATTCAAGCCAAGAATCTTCATAGTGGACCTCCTTTCCCCTTTTTATCTTTTATTTTCGTGGTGGGGTTGAGATGCATGTGTGAGAAAAGTTGGGATAACCTTTAATCCACTCTTAAAAATGAATGATTAGCCAATACTAGTCTTCCATGTGTATGATCTAGTGATCTTTTAAGCAATTGCAAGGTAATGTATATCATACACATTGGAATATGTACTCTTACTTGTTAAGTATACATATTTTTTAAATGTGTATTTATCATATGAATAAATTTTAATATATGACGCTGATGTGACTTATGGAAGTATGTGATATAGGCTTTGAATTGTCAAGCAGATGACATAGCCTTTGTACTCGCATATCCAAGAGGGGTGGGATTCAAATCCACACCAAAGTATCATTTCATATGATCAGTGGAGATGCTTATAATGCAATACCAGATTTAAAAATAAGTCTGCTTACCGATATAATAAAAAGAACAATGAATACTTCTTATATATGCGTCAACATGAGCTTGATTTGAGTAAAACAGAGATCCAAAGACCCTTAAAAAAAGGATTTAATAAAAAGAAGTCAATTTTATCTGTCTTTCTGTTGATTATGTGTGTGACTATTTAGTTCTTGCATTATTGAAATCGAAGTTTAATATACATTAGGAACTTAATTCATGACAATGAGGGATTATAATAATTGAGTTAATTAGTATTTTGGCCTAAACAGGCCCTAAGTAGGGGGAACATCTTTATTTTGTCTCATCTTCCCATAACATTCTTTCAAGTAAGTGACGTATAGGTCCGTACAATATCTTAATGACTTTTGTAAAACGATGAATTTTAAAGTGACATCAAGAAAAGGATGCCTATGTCGAATTTTGTCCACGCAAAGTTTAATTTAATTAGTGGAATTATTGGACCAGCATTTTGTCATCTATATATGTTGAAGATTTATTTTTTCTACCAAAAGTCGGTTGTTGGGTTTCTTTCATTACAATAATAATAATAACAATTTTGATTATGAATTTTGTTTTTTATACAGCCTGGAAAGATTCAAATGTAAAGTAATTTTATTTTTACAAATATTTTTATAAGTAGAGAAACTGGTGTTAAGAGACGCATAAATAAAATTTAAAATGACAAGTTACAAACTACTTAAATCACTATTTATATTATATTTTCGGGAACACATAATATCAAGATGTATTTAGATAAATACAAAAATTTTATATATAACAAATACATGCGTAAAAAAACATATATACATTAGTGATATTAAGGGCATGTGATCTCAAGTGGATGTACTATTAATATGGAGACTCTTTTCAGAAGAGTTCTTTCCATATAGTCTTTTCATAAGTCGTTTGTCTTGGGGTCTTCTCATGTAGTCATCTAAAAATTGAGTTGTTTTTGGGTCGAATGTCCTTGTAAATGATCAAATACAGCGCCCCAGCCTAAAACTAGCCCCATGTACGACTAACTTGTTCATATCTACATGACGTTCGTGCTAGCCAATGGTTGATCATCTTAATTATATTATGTGAAACCGCATTTTCAAACATTATTAGTCGAAAAATTTGTAGAAATTAAATTTTGTATAAGTTCTTAAAAGAAATGTAAAAATGAACAGATATCAAAAATTAATTAACATAATAAAATTCTAAAAAGATTAAAATAGGACACTGTTGTACAAAATTTTTAGATCTGGTATTGTTGGTATCTATAGCTAAACAATGGAGAATATGGTACATTCTAAGAAACGGAGACGTTAGAAAATCAAGGGTTTCCCCCCTTTTTTTTTGCATGTTCGTAAAGCAACACATAACTGCGTAAGCCATCATAGCTTATAGCTAGTTTCCTTTGCAAACACACCACCATTGATACCTTTGGGCCACCTTTAAGCTAGAAATATTTGCCTCTAATCGGCTCAAAATATTAACCAACTGTTTAAATCACAAACTAACTTATACTAATTTTGTCTCTAATCTTTAATATTACTCCCAAATGAAAGGATCCACAAGCTGATCATGATCATCATTTCCAGCATTGATCGGTTGCCATCGCAGCGAGTGCTCGAAATCGATGACATTCTCAAGGTCTAAGAAGAGATCAGGCAAATTGATGAATGTATCGTCAAATGCACTTTCTTCTGAACTAGCGGATGATGACAATGACGACGATGATGATGAGGAGGATGACATGGTAGGCTCGGCTTGTGAGCCGGGGAAATCCAAGGCGGCTTTGATAGCCGCGGCTTGGATGTCCTTTGGGTTGGTGCTAATGGGCCGAGGCAGGAGATGGGCCGACTCAGGAAAGTTTAGGTAGGCATTGTGGCCCTTGACGGCTAGGGCCGCCACATCATGGGCTCTAGCCGCCATCTCGGGGGTTGCAAAGGACCCTAGCCATATCCTTGACTTCTTCCTCGGCTCCCGGATCTCCGACACCCATTTGCCCCAGTTCCTCATCCTTACTCCTCTATATGTAGGGTGCTTCCCTCGGAAGCTTGCCTTACTGTTATTGGTACCCTCATTGAAAGTTTCGTCTTCTCGGGGTCGTTTCGTGCAAATCTTGGTAACAGAAGCAACAACAGTACTGATGGGAGTACTAGGCGCGGTGGTGGAAGAGGAGGAAGAGGTGGTGAGATGATCACCATGGGAGTTGTTGGAGCTGATAGGTAGCTCTTCCATATGTGGAGATATAGTGTGTTATGTGGGTTAAAATCTTTTGGGAGACAAGCAATAGAGCTTCCCAAGGAATAAAGGCGCAAGGGGGTCATATATTTATAGGAGGGAAGGCCAAAAGACAAAAGTGGTAGTATTTGTTCCATTGGTTTTGTTTCTTAGCTTGGCCACCTGGAATTCTTATGACGTTACTAAAGGTGTTGAGTTGTACCCTTTTTTTTTTTTTTTTTTGGTGGGATGAGAAAAGGTATCCGAGTTCTTTGTCATGTGGTGATTTACAACTCATTAAAGTGCATGTACTTCCAAATTGATTAAATGATTAAGATGTGATTTAATTTGGGTTTCCTGATTACTTATATGACCAATTGATGGATCACACCACGAGTATTCGTACAAGCATAACGAAAAGATTCAATTTCTCCTTTTCAAATTAATTTTCTATGGGGTTGCTATAGATTAATTTTTCTAATGGAGATTCATCCCCCGAAAAACCACCGAAAGGAACATAATATCAATGCAAAGGTAAAATTGAGTTAAACCTGATGCCTTGTATAAGCTATAGGGCCTGTTCTTTTCGTGGGTAAATTGGGTGGGTAAAAGGGTGAAATAGGTTGAGGTGGGTTGAAGTTGGCATTTTTTTTGAGATGGGTTGAAATAGGTTGAAGTAAGTTGAAGTGGATTGATGTAGGTTGAAGTGAGTTGAAGTTGGTATTTTTTTTATGTGGTGGGTTGAAGTGGACTAAAACAATGAGAATGTAATTAATGGGTGATAATTTATGAAGTTATCGAAATTTCGTGAAATTTTTGTTTATTCTTTTTTATATTTTATATTTTATATTTTATATTTTATATTTTTTTACTTTTTATTTTATATTTTTTTATTTTATATTTTATATTTTATATTTTTTTCATTTTTCATTTTTCATTTTTCATTTTTTATTTTTTATTTTTTGTTTTTTATTTTTTTATTTTTTATTTCAAGGCCTTCCAATAGCAGACATTAAAAAAATAGAAAAAGGCAAATTATATGAAATGATAGGTGGCAATTGCAGAACATTGTTCATCGTATTTTAGGCCCTGTTTGGTGTTGTCTTAAAATGTTACCACAAGTGCACGACGCCAGTTGTAGCTAGCAACGGCAGGTACGGGTCGTGTCCACAAGGAACTTGGTTTCAATCATCGAATTCAACTTATAATACTCAAGTCAGGTAAAAATCCACTTTAGATGAATGTTACTAACTAGGAGCACTATTCTGCTGAAGGCTGCTGAATTATTTAATTCAATATTAACAAGGGTCCTAGATTGGGGTTTACTACACTATTGTGCTATATGAATCATGACTAAGTCAAACAAACCATGTCTGTGAATGAATCGAAGTGGAGAGGATTACGATTTAAAGCGCATCTAAGCCTTCTTTCAAAGGTCAATAGACTGACTGAAATAGTCCTAGTTATCTATTTTCATGAAATTAAGATTATCAAGGTCATAGGATTGTGTAATCAAATAATCCCAATTGAAACCCCAACTATTTTCACGTTAGGAAAATCAATTACCTACAACGTCGTGCTAGATAAAGGATTCAACTTTCGTTGATTTCCTAGACCCTAATTAGAAACAGTAAATAAAACTCTTTCAAGTTATTTATCAAACAGTTGGCACACTATGCAGGAATTCGCACTGCAGTCATGGACACGATTCACAAAAACCTCAAACATGATTCACTTTTGCATAATAGGGGCTACACCCAATCCAAGACTTCTGATTTAGCCTCTAATCATACTTCCAATCACAATCAATAACAAGAACCCAGAAAACATGATTAAAGGTACAAACGTTAGTTTAGAACGCAAAAGAAAGAAGAAGAAAGAACGTGCTTTAATTGATTCCCGAGGCAATTGCGTGAATTCATATCAAAACTAACTTCAATCCAATGATTCGAATTTTTGAGAAAGGAAACTAGAGTAGTAAAACCTTAAAATCACCCTTTTCGAGAGCTCCTAAGAAAAATTACAAGATAGCCTAACTGTCGCTGCGACCAAACAATTAATCGCGCAAGGCAATAAAGTGGCACGGTTGTGCCATGTGGCATGGTGCCATCGTGCCACATCCCTGGCCAGCTCACTCTTGCATTCCTTGCTTGGCACGATCACACTGCCTAGCATGGTGCCCCCATGCTATTTCTATAGGCTTTGACAACCTCCTTTTTTAGCTTGAAATTCGCTTTCTTGACCTTCCTTTCGCGCGGTATTAATGGATTTACCTCTTTCCTTCATCTAGAACTCCTGAAAACATGAAAACATCTCGCATAGGCGAAATCAAAGTAAAAGAAGTCTATTCGACCACTATACTTTGAAGTTCAACCCAAAAATCGCTACATGATGAAGTCAAAATTAAGCTTGAAAGAGGTGACAATAGAGGTTAATCAGCTCCCCATGCTTATCCCTTGCTTGTCGTCAAGTAAGATTACCAACTTATAGATCAATGGGGAGAGACTCGCCCCAGTGTAGTATCCTCCTCAGGCAAGAGGTGACAGCTAGATTGATAAAAGTGACAACTCTTAGCTACAAGACCCGACAGGGGCAAAATTCATTTTTTTCAAATAAAGCATATGTGCTAGAATGCGAATCGCTTGATCATAGTGCAAGAGTAAATGCACCATGTTGAAATCGCTTAGAAATGCCCAGTCCCCTCGAATTGTTGGTGAGCTAGTTAGGCTGACAGACCCTCACTATAAGGGTGGAATTGGAAACACTCCTCTCGCTTTGTTTAAGTTAGGAATGATCACTTAGAACCGCCCTTTGTGTAAACAAGTTACTATAGGCTTGGCAGGAACTCTCAATTCTCCAATAGTGAAATCAAATGCTCAAATGTCAATCATGAGGGCTTTTCGAGGGTTGTAACAGGGTTATGGTCTAAGGAAGGAGAGGATCGTGATTTGGGTATAAGAGCTAAATAGCCAAGTAGAGAACAATCAAAATATTTCCTAATCATTATGCAATTTCCGCTACTATCCCCAACGAAGCGTAATAAGGAGAGGGAGTAAAACCCCCTTTTTTTTGAGGGGAACCTCCTATGCAACCATTTTATTGAAATGACCCTTTTTGCTCATTCTTTTCTTTTTTTTCTTTGTTTTTTTTTTCCCGAAAGATAGAATGAATGACTTAGGTCATAAAGAAGTCCAAACTCCCAATCGCATAAAGCTTGACAATAGACAAAACAACCCACTGGGGGCAACCACAACCATAACTCCCAAGTCAAGACGAATCATATGCTTGTTCTACTAATTTGGCATAAGGTAGGATTGTTCAATTCAAGCCAAGGATTTAGTAGATATTAGGTGAATGAAGTGAAGAGGGGAAAAGGCTCAAGGGGTTAACAAAGGGATTGTAGACGCACAAGGTAGCTTTTGGCTTATGTGGGTTAAAAGTCAAACAAATGCCTCAATCATATCAACATTAAGTACAAGACAAATGCAATTTTGAAGAGAGTCAAGCCAAATTCTAGAGATGCACACAAGAAGGGGGTTAAACACTTATCAAGGACATTCGAGACCATGTATAATGAATGGTTAACAAGGCTTAAAAGTCTCACTGGGTCTCACCTACCACAACCCAAAACTAGCTCAAAAGGTTGGCCAATAATCATGGCTCAACAATCTCACATCAAAACAACTTGCAGAGACAAATACAGAATCACAAAAAAGACCAACAATCACAACATTTTTACAATCATTTCATAAGATCTTGGCCCTGATCAAATTCATTTGCCACAAGTCGCCACAATAATCCATCCAGGCTATCACCCATTGAACATCATCATTAGAGGGGTTTTCACAATCAGGAAGAAGTCTTTTTTTTTTTTTTTTTCTTTTTTCCCCGAAAGCAATAAAGCTAACTACGAAAGCAATAAAGTGCATAAAGGATGATGAAGAGAATGGGATAAGAACTACCTTGAAAGTTTATGCGCGCCCAACTCGACAGATCTCCTTTTGTGATGCAAATTTTTTTTAACCTAAATGCACTAAACTACATAATAAACTAAATGCTCGATTAAAAGTAAAAACAGAATTGAAACTAATGCATCCTAATCATGCAACTAAAATGATAAATGTAAGAGTGTATGTACAAGACTCACAACCCCAATCCTCATAAGATGCACAATATAGAATCCACTCCCCCATGCTTGAACATTTCATTATTACCAATGAATAGAATAAACATGCAAATGCGGGGGATAGGGAGCATACTGACCCATCGGGCCCAGGAGACGGCTAAAAATGTGGAGGAAATGGGTGGAAGGTGGATGAAAGGCCTGGATCATATGAGGGGAATGACGACGAGCCACCATGATCACCTGGGAACGTGCGAAACCGCTCTTCTAACTGTCTAATGGACTCTAATTGTCGTTAGATCAGCTCATTCATTCGCCTGTACTCTTCATACTCCCGAGCTTCCCGCATAGCCCATTCCTCCTCCCCCTAAATCTGCCGCCACTCTCTCCCCTCTTGGCGGTCAACAAAACCCCGAAAATAGGTTACTCCCACATCAATGGAGTCCAGAGAGACGATGGAGATCATGATGTATACCAATAAAGCCCTCCCGAAGACCTAAAACCTCCATTTGGAGGGCGGAGAAGGATTGGAGGAAAGTGGGGTCAAGTGGCATATATGCCGCAGATGAAGAAGACTCGCCAGTCTCATTGGAGAAAGGTACGTGAAATGGTGGTAGGGGTGAAGGGATGGCCTCCTCCTTCTCCCGAGCATGTGTGCCCTTAGGCTTGGGCCCCTCTTGGCCCTCATCAACATCATCCTCCTCATCATCATCATCATCGTCCCCCTTCTCATCATACCCGACATCCTCATCAGCGGCAAACTGTTCCTTCCTAGGTAGCACAATTGCCTAATAATCACTCGGTCACAGTTCCAATTCTTCTTATTGGTTACTATAGTACGCTCAACATTAGGAAGAGTGAAGAAGATCTCTTTGTGGTGAGGATACCAAATGGTGTCACCTCGGGTATCAATTATATGCATGTGGTGGAGGGTCCCAACATCGAGGTGATCACTATGGAAATGGGGTTCTAGAGTGGAGAGTCTAGCACTATGGCCTAAAGTAATGGCAATGGCGGTAACAGTACCTCCAATGCTTATAACATTCCGATTGCTGGGCTTGGCCACTTCCGCTAAGTGGCAGATTATAAATGCCCTAGTGTTGATGGGGTTGCCCGATAACACACACTAGATAATAAACAACTCCACCTTCTGACAACCATTTTGGTTATCGTTGCGACCGAAAACAGTATTCGCGGTCAGGCATTGAAGGTAATGGAGGTTAATATTGCAAATATCAATGGCCTTAGCCTGTCGGGGGTCAAAGACTCTAGGCCTCCCAAATCGGTCTATGTAAGCCTTTTGTTTGGAGCAAGTAACGCTCTTCCAAACAGGGTCGGGTCACCATAAGGAGGGCACATCTATATATACCCCATCAACCACTGGGAATTTCAATAACTCATTAAACATCCTCAAGTTCATCCGGTGATCCACATTGAACATGCAAAATGAAATTTCTATCTCATGATCCCTAAATGTTCTATCCCAATTTACATTCAAAGTGCTTAGAAACTCTATCATGAGGTGATCATACGAGGTACATTACATGCCAATGTACTCAGCCCATCCCAATTTTCCAATCAAAGCCAACATATCATCCAACATACCTAAAGTACACACGGAATCCACGTGAAAATACTTTTGCTCACTAGTTTTCGTAGTAGCTAAAGTCTTATATCGGGTTTTTTTGTTCCTCACTAGCAAAATGTAAACCCCTAGTACTAGCAGGCAAAATCAAGGGGTAGGCATCCTTTGTACCTTTAGCAAAAATAGATGTAGCTGAGGAGGAAGTGGCTTTGGCAGATTTCTTGGGCAGGCATGGAGCTTTGGAGCCTTCTCCAACTCTTTTCTTCCCTATAGGTAGTAATGAAGAGTAGATCGGGCTAGGGAGTGATGGTAGAAGCCGAAAATAGCAAGAAAAGGTGAAATTTCTATCTCTAGTACCTTCAACCTCAACAATGGAGGTTAGGGTTCTAAAGAGAGAAAGTGGCTTATGTAAGTGGGTGAATTTGGATGAAATGTAGAGTAATTTGAGGGGGAAATGAAAGGATATGAGTGGGGGTGGAGAAATTACAGGAAAATTGAAGGATTTGGGGTGGGGTTTGAGTGAGAAGTGGGGTGTGAGAGAGGCAAGGGGCGTATGCTATAGAACGAGAAAATGTGAAGAGAGATGAAGAAGAATGAGGAAGAAGAAGGGTCTCCGGCTTTTTACTCGAAATCAGAGGGGGCACGGTGCCCCCGTGCCGGAACACTGTCTTTTGCTGAAATCTCAAGAACGACACGGTTGTGCCCTAGGACATGGGGCTACCGTGCCATTTTGCTGTCTACTTGCCTTGATGATCATTCTCCCTCTTTTTTTTTCATCTGTTTTTTTCTCAAAGGGGGCATGGGCGTGCCATCAGGCATGGAGTGCCCATGCCAACATGCTGACTCCTATCAAGTGGCCTCTTTCATTGCTTACTCTTGTTTTTCTTTGAGCTTTTCCTCTCATTTTTTCATTCTTTTTCTCTTTTTTCCCTTTCTTTTCTTTTTTTTTCCTCGAAAGGTACAAAACTTGGGTTGCCTCCCAAGAAGCACTTGTTTTAGGTCCCAAGCTTGATCGTGGGGCATCTTTAAGAAGAAGAGATATCGGGGAAGGCACAAGTAACCTTCCCTTCAAGTCACTCACCGGCTATGTAATGCTTCAATCGAGACCTGTTTACCTTGAATGAGCCAGTGGCCTTTGTGCATATCTCAATAGCTCCTTATGGGTATACCTTAGGTACTGTGAAAGGACCCGACCATCGGGAGCAGAGTTTCCCAGAGAAGAGTTTCAGTCTAGAATTGAAAAGGAGAACTAAATTACCTTCCCTAAACTCTCTCTAGTTGATAAATCGATCATGCCACCTTTTTACTCTTTCCTCATATACCTTTGAACTTTTATAGGCATCCAACCGGATCTCCTCAAGTTCGTTTTACTGCAATAATCTTTTCTCTCCCACAGACTTTAAATTGAAGTTTAAGTACTTGATGTCCCAGTTGGCCTTATGTTTTAGCTCTACGGGGAGGTGGCATGGCTTACCATAGACTAACCGGAACGGAGTAGTCCCGATTGGAGTCTTAAATGCCGTACGATAAGCCCATAGGGCATCATCAAGCTTATCTGCCCAATCTTTACGAGATCACGCAACCGTCTTCTCTAAAATTGATTTGATTTTCTGATTTAAGATCTCGAGTTGTCCGCTTGTTTGAGGGTGGTAGCCTAATCTATACTTGTGATGCACTCCATATTTCTTCAGTAAGGCTTCGAGTTTCTTTTCAATGAAGTACATCCCATTATTGCTGATAAGCACCCTCTGGACTCCAAAATAAGGAAATATGACCTTCTTGAAAATCTTAGCCACCACCCTAGAGTCATTGGCAGGCCTAGTTACTGCCTCCGCCCATTTGGAGATATAATCCACAGCAACCAAGATAAATCAGTTGCCTCTCGAAGATAGGGAAGGTCCCATAAAGTCGACGCCCTAAACATCAAATATCTCAACTTCGAGGATGAGTTTGAGGGGCATCTCATTCTTCCGGGAGATGTTTCCTGTCCTCCGGCAACGATCACATATCTGAACGTAGCGGTGGACATCCCTGAACAAGGAAGGCCAAAAGAATCCAGCTTGGAGGACCTTTGCAGTGGTCTTAGAGGTGCCAGCATGTTCTCCACAGGGAGAGTCATGACAGGATGAAATCAGGCTCCGAATCTCCTCCTCAGGGAGGCAGCGCCGTAGATCCCATCATCACACAACTTGTAGAGAAAATGTTCCTCCCAAAAGTACATCTTGATATCATGGAGGAACTTCTTCTTCTAATGGGAGGAGAGATCATGGGGGAAGATCCCCGAGGCTAAGTAGTTCGCGAAGTCGACGAACCATGGGGCTTGTCCTGAGGAGATAGCCATAAGATGCTCATCGAGGAAAGCATCATCAATTGGAGCATCATGGCTTTCAACAAGGAGCCTGGAGAGGTGGTCAGCGATGACATTTTCTGCCCCCGCCTTGTCCTTGATCTTCAGATCAAACTTCTAGAGTAGCAGAATCCACCGGATGAGGCGAGGCTTTGCATCTTTCTTCTCAAGGAGGTGCTTGAGTGTAGAGTGGTCGGTGTACATGATGACCTTGGAGCATAGGACGTAAGGTTGGAACTTCTCCATTACGTACACGACCGCAAGCAACTCCTTTTCAGTTATTGTATAGTTCTACTATACCTCATCCAGTGTTCTACTAGCATAGTAGATCACCACTGGCTTCTTATCTTTTCTCTGTCCCAAAACTGCCCCCACCACATGATCGCTAGCATCGCACATGATCTCAAAAGGGAGATTCCAATTTGGTGGTTGTATGATGGGGGCAGAAATCAGTGCATGTTTGATCCTACAAAAAGCCTCATGGCACTCATCAGTAAAAACAAATGGGGCATCCTTGCTGAGAAGCTGAGTTCGAGGTTTAGCGATCTTAGATAAGTCCTTGATAAAGCGGCGATAAAATCCCGCATGACCAAGGAAACTCCGTACCCCTTTTACCGAAGTAGGAGGGGGCAATCGCTCAATGACCTCAACTTTAACTTTGTTCACCTCAATGCCCCTAGTGGAGATGACATGACCAAGTACGACCCCCTCATGTACCATGAAATGACACTTTTTCTAATTCAATACTAGGTTGACTTCCTCGCATCTATGGAGTATCTTGGTTAGATTTTCTAAACAAAGGTCAAAGGTACCTCATAGATGGAGAAGTTATCCATAAACACCTCTATAGTGTTCTCAATAAGATCAGAGAATATAGCAGTCATGCACCGTTGGAAAATGGCCAGGGTATTGTACAATTCGAACGGCATCCTTCAATAAGCGAAGGTACCGTACAGGCACGTGAAAGTCATCTTCTTCTAATCATCAGAATGGATAGGAATCTGAAAGAAACCTGAATATCCATCCAAATAATAGAAGAAGGAATTTCATACCAACCTTTTCAACATTTGGTCAATGAAGGGGAGGGGGAAATATGATAATCAATGCACATTCATCACCCGGTCACAGTCCTAGTCAAGATGAGCTCGTTTAGCTTATTCTTAATTATGGTCATCCCACCCTTTTGAGGAATCACCTGAACTGGACTTACCCACTCACTATCTGAGATAGGATAGATGATTCCAGCGTTAAATAATTTGACAACCTCTTTCTTCACAACCTCTTGCATATTAGGATTTAAGCGGCGCTGAGGTTGTTGGGAGGGGCAATGACCTTCATCAAGAAAGATGCGATGCATGCATAATGAAGGATTGAGTCCCTTAATATCATCAATACTATAACCAATGACACTCATATGCTTCCGAAGCACATCCAATAATTTTTCCAACTGGAGGCCATCTAACTTAGCACTGACAATAATAGGGAATTGATGAGCTGAGTTAAGAAACTCATACCTGAGATGGGAAGGTAGAGGCTTCAACTATACCTTTTGTGGGCACTTCTCCTACTCTTTGGAGGCGGACTCCTCCACACTAAGGATCTCCTTGGGGGACTGCCTAGGCATGTAGGCAGTGGACTCATTGAGGAGTCTAGCATACTCCTTCTTCTTCCCTAAATGTCAGTCGCATAGCAGTCGATCAACGCGGCCTCTAGTGGATCCTCCATAGAAGATGGAGTCTTAGCCTCATGATTGAGTACCTGCTCTAGCACGTCGACTTTGCAGCACGAGTCGCCTGAGGTGGGGGAGGCCATAGCTTGTAGCATGCTAAACTCCACCTTTTCATCCCCTAGTTGATGGGAGAGCTTGTCGTTCTTCACATCTATCATCAGTCCCACAGTGGCTAAAAAAGGTCGCCCAAGTATGATAGGGATGCGGGAGTCTTCCTCCATCTCTGTAACCACAAAGTCACTTGGGATGAAGAATTTGCCCAGTTGTAGTGGGACATCCTCAAGAATAACCATAAAGTACTTGAACGAATCTATCAGCTAGCTGCAAAGAAATAGTAGTGGGTTTCAGGTTCCCCACTTGCAGCTTCTTACATATAGAGTAAGGCATGAGGCTCACGCTAATTCCAAAATCGTATAATGCCCTGCTGATAGTCACATTCTCAATTGAACAAGGGATGGAGGAGCTTCCTGGATCTGAAAGCTTAGGAGGTAGCTTGTTCTGAATAATAGCACTGCACTCTTTAGTAAATGTCATGATAGCCTTGTTGAGCAGCTTCCCTTTGTTGGACAGCAGATCCTTTAGAAATTTGGCGTAGGAGGGCATGTCAGTAATAGCCTCCAGGAAGGGAATGTTGATGTGGAACTTCTTCAACATCTTGAGCAACTTCCCATACTTGTGCTCCTCCTTAGCCTTCACTAGCCTCTAGGGATATGGAACATGAGGCTTGTAAGGTTTCACTGGAGGTGAAACATGCTCCGTGCGAATCTCCTGGGTCCTTTCAGTGTGGACCCTCTCACTTGAAGTCTCAATAGGGACCTCCTTGTCATTATCTTTCTCATTGTCTACCTCCCTCCTTTCTTCTCTCATGGGCATTTAAGGACCCTTTAACTCCCTGCCACTCCTCATTGTAATGACATTCATCTGACCCTTGAGATCGGTCTTACGTTGACCTGGCAGATGTCCTAGGATCTAGACAAATGGTTTACCTGCTGCACAAGCTGGGCACTCTGGTTCTCCATCATCCTCTGGTAAGTGATCATAGTCTCAAATTTAGAAGTTAATTGGCTAACTGACTCACTAAGTGCTTCATTGGTCTTAGTTTGGGTCGCTATGAAGCGCTCTATAAGAATCTCCATATTGAACTTGGGTTGGGGTGGCTGTTGTTATTGTAGAGGTGGGGCGTAGGGAGCCCTATATTGGAAACTAGGAGGCTGGAGTTGAGTGGCATTGGGTGGAATGGGGTTGTTGTTGCAGTAGGAGAAATCTGGGTGATTTCTCTAACCTGGGCTATAGGTGTTTGAGTAGGAGTTATTTTGTGGGCGTTGGATGTAGTTTTCCATTGCATTGGCATGCTCAACACCCTGGAAAGTAGATTGGCACTCAGCGGCAATGTGACCTTGAATGCCATAAATCTCACAAGGGCCCCCAACTTCAAACATTGCACTTGAAGAACTTCCTACTAAATTCCCTGCAGACGGAGTCTCAACCCTATCAAACCGCTGTGCTAGATCATCCACCTTGCTAGCAAGCAGGTCCAAATTGCCAACTCCATAGATTCCACTAGTCCTCTTTGGAGCTGCCCTCTCACTGGACCAATGGTAGTTGTTGGAGACCATCTCCTCCAATAAGGCCTTCGCAGCTTCTATCGAGTTCCCCATGAGTGTGCCGCCAGCTGCGGCATCAACAGACATCTTCAAAGACTGGTCCAATCCATTATAGAAGATTTGGATTAGGAGCCAGTCAGGCACTCCATGGTGAGGGCACTGGCGTTGAAGATCTTTGAAACTTTCCCACACTTCATATAGTGGCTCGTCGCCCCGTTGAGAGAATGAAGTGATTTCCGCTCTCAACTTAGAGGTGTTGCACAGGGGAAGGTACTTGCTTAGAAATGCGGTCGATAAGGCCTCCCAGGTAGTGAAGGAATTAGCCTCTTCATTGAGGAGCCAGTCACTGGCTCTATCCGTCAGCGAAAAGGCGAAGAGCTTTAGTCTAATTGCGTCGACGGAGACCTCGTTGAGCTTGGTTGTGTCACACTTCGCTAAGAAGTTGCGAAGGTGAATGTGGGGGTTCTCCGTGGGACGTCCACTGAATTGGTCCTTCTCCACGAAGGACACAAGAGTGGGCCACAGCTCGAAGTTGTTTGCTTCGACGGTGAGGTTGACGATGGACGAAGTGATAGCGGTGGCCTGAGGTGAGACATGGTCCCGCAGCACCCTAGGATTTCTCTCGGCCATGATGACTTGTTGTTGTCGCTTCCTCGCACCGCTTTGCCTCCGCACAACGGCTTCTATCTCAGGGTCAAAGGGAATGAGTGGTCGATCCCTCTAACTGCGCCTGTGCGTACAAAGTCAAAAACTACACCAAGCGTAAGCAAGTCCAAGCAAATCTTAAAGAGCACAGGAGAAAAAGAAAAGAAAAAAAAGAAAAAAGAAAACGAAAAAGCCTAACCTAGAGTGTTTTGTTCGCTTCTGATGTTGAAACAAACAAGTTCCCCGGCAGCGGTGCCAAAAACTTGTTATCTTAAAATGTTACCGCAAGTGCACTAGCAACGGCGCCAGTTGTAGCTAGCAACGGCACGTATGGGTCCTGTCCACAAAGAACATGGTTTTAATCACCGAATTCAACTTAT
This sequence comes from Carnegiea gigantea, assembly GCA_029747015.1. NCBI lineage: Eukaryota > Viridiplantae > Streptophyta > Magnoliopsida > Caryophyllales > Cactaceae > Carnegiea > Carnegiea gigantea. The sequence continues at coordinate 164,975 of JAKOGI010000350.1, read as the reverse complement.
AATACTCAAGTCAGGTAAAAATCTACTTTAGATGAATGTTACTAACTAGGAGTACTATTCTGCTGAAAGCTGCTGAATTATCTAATTCAATGTTATCAAAGGTCCTAGATTGGGGTTCACCACACTATTGTGCTATATGAATCATGACTAAGTCAAACAAATCATGTCCGTGAATGAATCAAAGTAGAAAGGATTACGATTTAAAGTACATCTAAGTCTTCTTTCAAAAGGTCAATAGACTGACTGAAATGGTCCTGGTTATCTATTTTCATGAAACTAGGATTATCAAGGTCATAGGATTGTGTAATTAAATAATCCCAATTGAAACCCCAACTGTTTTCACGCCATGAAAATCAATTGCCTGCAACGTCACACTAGATAAAGGATTCAACTTTCGTTGATCTCCTAGACCCTAATTAGAAACAGTGAATAAAATTCTTTCAAGCAATTCATCAAACAGTTGACGCACTATACAGGAATTCGCATTGCAGTCATGGACACGATTCACAAAAACCTAAAACATGATTCACTTTTGCATAATAGGGGCAGCACCCAATCCAAGACTACTAATTTAGCCTCTAATCATACTTCAAATCACAATCATTAGCAAGAACCCGGAAAACATGACTAAAGGTACAAACTTTAGTTTAGAACGCAAAAGAAATAAGAAGAAAGAACGTACTTTAATTGATTCCAGAAGCAATTGTGCGAATTCGTATCAAAACTAACTTCAATCCAATGCTTCGAATTTTTGAGAAAGGAAACTAGAGTATTAAAACATAAAAATCGCCCTTTTCGAGAGCTCATAAAAAAAATTACAAGATAGCCTAACAGTCGCCGCGACCAAATAATTAATCGCGCAGGGCACTAAAGTGGCACGGTGCCACTGTGCCACATCCCTGGCCAGCTCACTCCTGCATTCCTTGCTTGGCACGACTGCACTGCCTGGCGTGGTGCCCCCATGCCAGTTCTATGGGCTTTGACAAACCTCCTTTTTAGCTTGAAATCCGCCTTCTTGACCTTCCTTTCGCACGGCATTGATGGGTTTTCCTCTTTCCTTAATCTGGAACTCCTGAAAATATGAAAACATCTCACATAAGCGAAATCAAAGTAAAAGAATTCTATTCAACTAGTATACTTTGAAGTTCAATACAAAAATCGCTGAAAATGAAGAAGTTAAACTTAAGCTTGAAAGAGGTGAAAATAGAGGTTTACCATTTCGCAAACAGTTGTTAGCTGTTAGTTGTTAACTGTTAGCTATTTGTATTAGCTGTTAGCTATTTGAGTTATCTACTTCTATTAGCTGTTTGAATTAGCTGTTGGTTGAAAAACTGTTTGGTAAAATTTTAGTTGTTCTCATAAAGTTGTGAGATAAAAAACTAATTCTTCAAGAGCTCGTCCAAAAAGCTCATGGAATTAACTTTTTCAAATTAGTTTTTTGGACTCAAAAAGCTCTTCTAAAAAGTTTTTTCACTAAACACCCAAATTAACTTTTTTTTACTTAGTCAAACAACTAATTTTAGTCCAAAAAAACCTCTTTTTAACAAAAAGCTCTTCAAAAACCTGTTTACCAAATACCCCTTAATATATTTATATAGATTTAGTGAACATAATCATTTACACAGTTAGGTTTCTAAGAGTTTTAAAAAAAAAAAAGAGAACAATTTAGTCATATTGGTATCTATTAGATGGATAACTCTCGATACAAATATTAATAATAGAAATTATATAAACTCCTAGCCTCCTTTTCGCTCCTCTAAAAACTATAGTCTTTTCCTTTTCTCCATAAGAGTTATAAGCTAATGGTAAGCCTCAATATCGCTTTCATTCATGTAATCTTAATAGTTTTACTAATAAATATTCTCTCTTTGTTTGTGAGAGTTTCTCTGCACTCTTTTATAATGGATGGTGTTGTCTTCATTTTTTGGATCGTTTCTGTAAACTTATTTAATTTTCATATTGTTCTGCTTGTATGAGATTGAATTGTAAACTGATCGGATGATCAATCTACAATGGGCATTAATTTTTGGAATTCATACTACTATAGCAGATGAATTTTTTCACTGGGAAAACTATACAAGATTTGAAGATCTCTTTGTTCGAAGTTATACTATGAAGCAGCCATTGATAAGAACTTGAGTTTTTAAAAGAGCTTTGATTATTATCTCCATTGAATGGTCAATTTTATCATTTTAGTTATAAATTTATTTAAATACAATGCTTGTTGTAGATATTGCACGATTTTTAATTAATGAATTTATCATTTACTTTAAAAAAAAGAAAAGAAAACTCTTGATACAAATAGAACTGCTGAATAATTGTTGATCAACCACCTCATATATAAAATGACAATAGAATAACAAAAAGATTGAACATATCTAGTGGAGAATCTACTTAACTTCTTGTTTAAAAACTAAAATAATTTTCCTATTCTTAGGCCCTGTTCAGCAAAATTAGTTATTTAGGTAGTAGATAGCGGTTTAGCGGATAGCTGTTATTAGACCTGTCAACTCAGGCGGGCAGGTTAAATATGGGTCGGGTGTATTCAGATTTCGGTAAAATACTGGTCGGATGTATTTGGGGTTCGGGTAAAATATGGGCGGGTGTATTTCAGTTTTACGGATTTCGGATCAACCCAATGGATTTAGAGCGTCTTTTCTATGAGTTATTTTTCTTTTTTCAAAATCAAAAATTATGCATATTTATTACTTAAAATTGACGCTATTTAATGAAAAGGTATAATAATTGTAATTTCTTAAAAGAATATTAAAAATATTCAAACTTTTAATTATAATATATGGACATTTTGTGTGGGTAGACAAAGAATCAAGCTTCACTTGATTTTGAGTAGATCGACTTGTACATTGAAAGAAGGTCAATAGCAGGCCAGCTATTTATGGGGCAGCCCGTTTAGAGCATTTTAATAGGTTGTAGTAGTTTGACCACTAATAACCTATTTAATAAGTTAATATTTTTATTAACTACCCTATCAGAGTCCAATCAGGTAAAACTTTATTAATGGACCGACTTCAATATGAATACGGCTAGCCATTTTCCTACCACTAGTATTATAGTTCAAGACTAGTTGGAATGAAAATCAAATGAAATTGAATAAAAGAAGTACAAGATATTATCTTGCAGTTATAACATCAAAATTTTAAATTATTACAAATTAATTAATTTAAAAAATAATTAGATATCTAATATATTTGTTTAACTACGTATATAATGGTAGACTTGCGCATCTTTAATACTTATCTTCACTTAAATTAACTTCTTTTAAAGATTAGACAGTTATTTCATGCAATTTAATACCCATTTTTAACTTTTTTTAAATTTAAAATTTGAGTATGATATTATTTTCAGAGAATGGAGAAAAAAAAATTGTTATTATTGTTTAATTTGTAAATGGATGCAATAGCTATATAATGTCTTTTAAAATTATTCAATAAAAATGACTAACTATTTGGGCTGTTCATCGGTTCAGGACCGAATCAGCCTGGATCGAAGACCGACTAAGAGTTATTTGAAGGACCGAAGACCGGACTGATCTATAGTCAATCCGAACCGGGACCGGACCGACTATGGACCGATCTCAAATGGGCGGCTGTGCACTTGAGCAATCTGGGCTAGGGTTGTTTGATAATCTCCTATATTATTTGTATTGTTTGAAAATTGAAATTGCAAGGTCAGCTTGCACCTCATGACCAGTTGACCACACCAAGATGTTTTCCTCATTTAAGATGCAAACAAATAAATCTTCTATCATTGAATGAAGTAGTTCAACTTTACACCATATATCAGTATATCACCATAACTTAATTGATGAATATAGACAAGTTTAACGGTAATTATCCGAGGGTTGATATTAGAAACAAGACAATTAGACAAGTGAGAGAAGCAAATCAGATCCTATCAGATCTCCAGACCAAAATTCAATAGTTTTTACACAATTCAATAGTTTTTGCAAATTATGCTAATAGATCTCCAAATGAAGACTCAACTTTACACATACAGAGAAAAAATTCGAGTGAAATTAAGCTCTCCAAATTGGGGATTTAGGCCGCGTTTTTGCTCCGGCGGCCGAGGTGGCACCAGTGGTGAGAACTGAGAAATCAGCAAGCGAGACCATGAACTAGAGAGGAAAGAGAGAGCCGATAGAGATGAATAAGCCGATAGAGATGAACTAAGAAGTTGCTGAAAGCCTAAACCAGAATGGCAGAAGAAGGGCAAGGGAAAATGGCGACTGGCGAGTGAGAGAGTCGAGAGGGAAAATGGCGAAGAAGGGTAGGAGGGTAAGGACTGAGGAGGCCGACTTTGATGGGAGGCAGACCACCAGAACTAGAACGGCAGAAGAGTAGAAGAAGAAATGAAAAAAAGAAAAAGACTGGCGAGCCGCGAGTGGGAGTGCTGAACTGCCGATAAATGAAAAAAACCCTAGCATCCATTCGGTCCCGGTCCAGTCTTCGGTCCACCTGGTCCAAAACTGAACCTGAACGAAGACCGAAGTGGACAAAAAATGGGACCGAAGACCGGATCGAAAGGCCTCGGTCTGGTCTGGTCTGGTTTTGGGCTGTTTAATGAACAATCCTGCTAACCATTATTATTAAGATGGATAAATTAGAGAAAAATCAGAAACTAAGGATATAATGTTCGGATCACGCGGACGGTTCAGGTCTGACTGGCTAATTTGCGGGTTTTTCGAGTTCGATTTATTTTAGGTTCGGGTCAAAAAAATCCTGTTCAAAACCCAACATTTTTGGGTGGGTTTGGGTCGGGTTTTCCGGTAGGATCAATTTTTGCCAGGTCTTTTATTTAGGTAGCTAATAGAGCTTTTAATTTAGCTGTTAGCGGATGGTTATTTAGATGAGTGATTGACATAAATGTATTCGGTAAATTTAGGTATTGGGTTAGCTGATTAATGTAAATTCACCTAAAATGACATAGATAATTTCAAAATATAAAATTTCCAAATGATATTTTTTCGTTAAAAAAAAAAAGAAACGCTACTTCTAATAAATGCCAAAAGATAATATTGTTAGCTTTTCAGAAACACTATTTAAAATGCTAAATATTACTTGAAATGCTAGTCAAATTAAAATACTAGGTTACTTAACACTAAAAATTAACTGATTAGTATATTGATTTGATCAAAACACTAAACACTCCTAAAGACGCTGTTCCCGAACACGACTTAGAGTTTTACTTCCCCCTTTAAAAGTACAAAAGATACAATATTCTTTAAGTGTGATAAAACTAGTATTTTTTTTATCCATGCAATGGATGAGAAATTTTAGAGGTTTTAAATTCTAGTAATTATTTATAAAAATTACAATAACAATTATGTCATGCACAATTTACAATTACAATTGTAGGTCTAAAAATTACAATTGTAGTAATTAGTATTTATTTGTAGTTTGATAATAAGATATTACATGAAATTATTGCATATTTTTGCAAATCTAGAAAAGTTTTCACATATCACAATAAGAACATGTGTTAGATTGGAATATAATCTTACCACAAAAAAAATTAATAATACAGGCTTGACCTTTCGTTCTATGGAAATTGAAAGCATTCTGGTAAGTTTTGATTTTCACATATCACAAGAAGTGTATGTGTGAAAAGGAATGAAAATCTTACCACTATTAACTGTTGGTATTGATTTGGACTCTTGTATTCTGAAAATTTAAAACAATTCGGTACCTCTTGGTAGTATTACGATGGTGTTATTATCTTATATATAGGATCTATAACTACAAATTGTATTGTATTGAAGATTTCTATTACTCCTTATTTATGTTTTTATTATGTTCAAAGAGATAGGGAAAAAACACGTTTGGAATGAAAAAGTACCTTACTATGCACAAGAACTAGCAAGGAACCTCGTAAATTTAGCACACCTATTTCCCTAGTTGTTGTACCATAACCTTGCCGATTGTGTTATAGTTTCTTTACTAGTTTTGTACTTGCCTTGGGCTTTGCCAACAATTGGGGGAAAAAAAAAAAAAAAGAGATAGGAAAAAATAATAATAATGAAAATTAAATATACTTTATTGTGTCTCGATAATAATAATTGTATCTTTATAGTAAACAAAATATAGAATAGATTATGCAACTATATGTAATAACACTTCATACTGGTTGCCAAATTTTAAGGAAACATTGAAAATCAAACATGCACAATAAATTATTTGTAACTAGTGCATTTACTTTAAAAAGCCTCATGTACAAATTATATTCCTTCAACGTGTAAAATGCATTTTCTTGGATGGGTAATAAATTATTAGTTTGATCATACCTCTTCAATAATTGGTGCATTTTGGATAAACTCATGCCATGCATCCCTTAAGCTCATCGTCTCGCAGGCAATATTAATTGGTGCATTTTCTTGCTCGAATGTATGTTACTCAATGTGTATGTGATTTTCTTTTATTTTCTGAAACTATAATCAAGTGTATTATTTTTGGTAATATCAGGACCGAGGTGATGTCAGTAGTATAATATAATGCATTATCACAATTAAACATTGTGTCTTTTTGTTGGGAAAGAAAATCATTCAAGTTATAATTAACTTCACAAAATGTTTTTTTTTTTTTGTGAAAGTAAATCTTTTAATACTTAATTGACTAACTTATATTTTTTGAAAAATAAAAAGAAAAAAACTTTATTTTAGAAATTTTCAGAGAATGACACATATAAAAAATTTAAGGATTTGTGTTTTATATATATATATATATATATATATATATATATATATATATATATATATATATATATATATATATATATATATATATATATATATATATGTATGTATTTATGTGTATATATATATATATATATATATATATATATGGCGTATCTCTCTATCTATCTCTCTGTATTGTGTGTGTGTGTGTGTGTGTGTGTGTGTGTGTGTATATATATATACACATATACATACACACATATATGTGTGTGTGAGTGTGTATATATATATATTTATACACACACACGTATATACACATATACATATACATATACATACATAAATATATATATATATATACACATATACATATACATATATATATATATACATACATACATACATACATACATACATATATACGTGTGTGTGTGTCAGCGCGCGTGTGTATGCGCGCACATGCATGCATGCGTGTGTAAAGTTCAAATTTAATAATGGCTATTAGAAAATAACTGTTGTGTAATTAATTATTAATATATGTTTCCTTATGCATGTAGTAGTCTATAACATATGCTTTTCTAATTCATGTACAAGTACGTGACCTAGGGGTTGGTTCTGATTCATGTAATTGGTGTATAAAAGCCAACGGTCGGCCAAAGCTAATGGGAAGAAAAAGAAGAAATAGGGGCTGTGTTCATACCCCAAATCAAAGACAAAGTCTCAATATCAAATATCAATTCTTTATGGTATCAGAGCCATGAGTAAGAAACTGATAATCGATCATCAATCGCCTTATTATCTCCATCCCTCATAAGGGTCTGGCGTAACGATCACATCCGTTGTCTTTAATGGCAAAAATTATGATTTATGGCAGCAAGCGGTTAGAACCGCTTTGAGATCAAAAAATAAATTGGGATTCATATATGGAAGGCTAAAAAGACCCGAGTTGAAGGAAAGAGATGATCCGACCTAACGTAACGCTTGGTTGATGGTGAACTCCATGATATGCTCTTGGATCATCAATATTATTGATCCAAAATTACACACTAGTGTAGCATATGTCGAGACAGCTTTGGTGATGTGGGAAAATTTATGTAAGAGGTACGCTACACCTAATTCGCCCAAAATTCACCAACTCAAAACTAATATCGCTGTGGCAAAACAAGGAGGACTCGAAGTAGTTGATTTTTATTCAAAATTAAAGGGTATGTGGAGTGAGTTGAGTAATCATATAAAGATCCCTCAATGCACTTGTGGAAAGTGTGAGTGTGAAGTTGGGGCTAAAGTAGTAAAGATGATTGAGGATGAACGAATGCACCAATTCCTCATGGGCCTTGATGACGTGTCCTATGCAAACATACGGAGCCAAGTTCTAGCTCTAGACCCGCTGCCTGCTTTGGACAAAATTTTTAACATGATCCAGCAAGAAGCACATCACAAGCAACTCATGCTAGGAAGGGACCTTCGAACTGAGACTACTGTGGCCTTCGCTGTGAGAGACAAATTGGGTGGAGCCGAGAGGAGTACTTGGAAACATTGTGGGCGCTTTGGACATGATGAGGCAAGTTGTTATGAAATTATCAGCTATCCTCCTAACTGGAGCAGTCGGGGGCGTGGCCGTGGTGGGCGGAGTGGTAGAGGCGGTCCTGGTGGCAGGGCAGCAGGAGGACGAGGCCGTGGGGCCGGGCAGTGTGAAGCAGCGCATGCTGCTGTGGTTCAAGCAGAACCAGTGGTGAATCACGAAGGGTCAACAGCTAAGGTTCCCCAAATCAGCATCCCGGGGTTGTCCCCGGGACAGGTACAGAGGCTCTTAAGCCTCATTGATGTCCCGAAAGGGGGATACGAAAAACTGTCCGGTAAGTTACCATGGTTAATCGACAGAGGAGCGTCATGCCATATGACTTGTGACTTGAGCTTAATTAATGAAGTTAAGAACATGCGATCTATTCCAATAGGTCTTCCTAACGGGGCTCATACGTTAGCAGCAAAGAAGGGGATGTTAACCTTAGACAACAAAAGGGTTCTTGACTAATGTTTTATATGCTTGTTATCTGTGGCTAACCTGTGTAGAGATTTGAATTGCGCTGTGACATTCTTTGATGATTTGTGTGTATTGCAGGACCGCACTTCGAGGACTCGGATTGGAGTGGGTGAGCAAAAAGATGGGGTATACTATTACTCGGGGGCACTGAAGGTCAAGAATCAAGTCAATAAGGATGTTTGTGATGTATGCTTTCGGGCTAAACAGACTAGAAGTCGTCTTTCTATTAGTGAAAATAAAGCTAGTGATTTGTTTGAACTTATTCACTGCGATATTTGGGGACCTTATAAAGTGAAGGCGTCTTGTGGTGCAAATTATTTTCTCATAATTGTTGATGATGCTAGCAGGGCTACGTGGGTGTACCTAATGAAAGAAAAAGGAGAAGTAGGCCTGTTATTGAAGGGGTTTGTAGCCATGACTAGTAATCAATTTAAGAAGAATGTGAAGATAGTTAGAAGTGATAATGGGCTTGAGTTCAAGTCTGGGACCATGCAGAAGTTCTATTTTGATAACGGCATAATCCATCAAACTAGTTACGTGGACACCCCCCAACAAAACGGTAGGGCGAAACGTAAACATCGGCATATTTTAAACGTAACAAGAGCCTTACGTTTTCAAGCAGGGCTCCCCTTGAATTTTTGTGGTGAGTGTGTGTTGACGGCAGTTCACTTGATCAATCTGACTCCTAACAGTGTTTTGGATGGGAAAAGCCCATATGAGATCCTATATAATCAACACCCTTCCTATGACCATCTTTGAGTGTTTGAATGTCTATGTTTTGTTTAAAATCGCTTAAATACAAAAGACAAGTTTGCATCATGAAGTCGGAAATGCATAGTTTTAGGGTATCCCTTTGGCCAAAAGGGATGGCCGAAAAGTTTATGACTTGGAGACCCACGAAATTTTTGTGAATAGAGATGTTACATTTTATGAGAAGATCTTCCGTTTTCAATATAAATCAAAGACTCCAGACACCTTGGCAGAACCTCCTAGTGGTGACAGCACTGGCATGGTATATGATGATCTTGAAGATTGTAATGGACCTGGCAATGAAGGGTTCATCCCATCCCACGAAAGGGGGAGCATCGAACTTGGGCCAGCACAACATTCTCACAACACCAACCCCATATCTGACCAGTCGGTAGAGGACGTGCGCCAAGAAGAGCAAGGGGGAGCAAGCCCAGCCTTGTGGATAGAGGCCTAACCAGCAGGCCGAAGTACTACGGGCCCTAAACTGTAGACAGAGGCCCCATCTCCAGCCCTGACCGAATGAGGTCCAGCACCGGCCCAAGGTGTGCGATGAGGAGACAGGCCCAGAAAGCCACCGATACATCTGGATGATTTTGTTTATTACGGTGCCCGAGTTGAAGACCCTATCTCACTTGCTACACATTCTCACACCAGGTCCTCAGGTATGCGTTATCCTATCACTAATTATGTCATAAGCGCTAATTTTTCTCTCTCTCATCAAAAATATTTAGCTGCGATTGCAAAGGTTATTGAGCCCAGGATCTATTCTGAAGCTGTTAAGAATCCTCAGTGGCGGAAGGCCATGGCAGAAGAGATAAAAGCTATGGAAGACAATAACACATGGGAGGTCATGGATCTACCACCCAATAAAAAACACATTAGTTGCAAATGGGTGTATTGGGTGAAGTACCACTCAAATGGGACCATTCAACGTTATAAGGCACGTTTGGTTAGACGCGGAGACCATCAAACTGAAGGGTTTGACTACCACAAAACATTTGCTCCAGTGGCCAAGATGACTAGTGTACGATGTTTTCTGGCAATTGCAGTGGCTAAAGGATGGGACTTGCATCAAATGGATGTCAACAACACCTTCCTACATGGCGATCTCGAAGAGCAAGTGTATATACGCATGCCCCCTCGGTTTTTCCTCTAGTGGAACAGGTAAAGTATGCAAGTTGCGAAAATCTCTCTATGGGCTCCGCCAAGCTCCTCGGCAATGATTTGCCAAACTTTCTTCCAAACTCTGTGAGTATGGATTTGTTCGTTCCTACGCCGACTACTCCTTATTTGTCTATCGAAAGGGAGAAGTTTTTATGGCTTTGTTAGCCTATGTAGATGACATTGTGCTTGCAGGAAACAATGCCCAAGCATGTAAGAACTTCAAAACTTATTTGCATGCATGTGTCAGCATTAAGGATCTTGGTCCCTTAAAATATTTTTTCGGCATTGAGGTGGCCCGGGGATCACAGGGCCTGTTTCTGTGCCAGCGCAAATATGCACTAGAGATACTCCAGGAGTGCGGTCTACTAGGTGCCAAACCCGCCGAATTTCCAATTGAAGAAAACCACAAGCTCGCCCTGGCAGATGGACGACTACTAAAAGACGATGCTCAGTATCGCAGATTAGTTGGTCGTTTAATTTATCTTGCAATTACACGCCCTGACTTGGTTTATGCCGTCCATATTTTGTCTCAGTTTATGCAAGCCCCTGGAGAAGAACACATGGAAGCTGCTCAACGCGTATTACGGTATCTGAAAGGAACTGCCAGCCTTGGAATTATTCTCAAGGTCGACACTAACTTGAAGCTCTACGGTTTTTGCGATTCTGACTGGGGGGCATGCCCACTATCAAGAAGGTCTTTGACAAGGTACTTTGTACGGCTCGGTGAGTCACCTATCTCCTGGAAAACTAAGAAACAAGCCATAGTTTCCAGATCCTCTGCTGAAGCAGAATACAGGTCAATGGCAGTTGCTACTAGTGAGTTGGTATGGTTGAGAAGTTTTTTGGCTTCCTTAGGGGTCTTCCTAACGCAACCCATGAAGCTGTTTTATGACAGTCAAGCTACGTTACACATAGCGAAGAATCCTGTGTTCCATGAACGTACGAAGCACATTGAGATCGACTGCCACTTTGTTTGCAAAAAAGTTGTAGCTGGTATTCTTACACTCTCTCATGTCGGTACAAAGGAACAGCCAGCGGACATTTTTACAGAAGCTCTTGGGAAGCGTCAGTTTCAATATTTGAAGAGCAAGTTGGGCATGGACGACTTGCATGCTCTAACTTGAGGGGAAGTATTAGGAAATAACTGTTGTGTAATTAATTATTAATATATGTTTCCTTATGCATGTAGTAGTCTATAACATATGCTTTCCTAATTCATGTACAAGTACGTGACCTAGGGGTTGGTTCTGATTCATGTAATTGGTGCATAAAAGCCAACGGTTGGCCAAAGCTAATGGGAAGAAAAAGAAGAAAGAGGGGCTGCATTCATACCCCAAATCAAAGACGGAGTCTCAATATCAAATATCAATTCTTTCACGGCTTTAAATAAGTGTTACAAAATTTACAATGATATGTCATATATAAACGAAGTTTCCCTTCAACTATTCGCATGTGTACAAAGGAATGTACAATGATATACAGATGCCAAAATTTGCCCCAGAATATACACATGGACGTATGGAACAATCCGTGTTCTTTTGTTCCCATAAAACGATGTTTTGTTCCTTCTATGCAAGTGGAACCATGTTCTGTAATTACCTCGATTGATTCTTTGAACGTGTTTCACTGTTTCTTCTGCTATATATCTTACCATGTTATTTTCCACGATAAAAAGCCCAGAAAAAAATAAAATAAAATATTGCTACATGCAATTAAGTTGATTGATATGATGCATATATCAGGAGATATGTGGAATATGTTACATATTATGACATGCTCTCTAACATATGCAAGTAATGCAAGTATTGTTTGAGGCAAAGATACAGATAGTCTATAAACTCGATCAATCTAGTGCAATCATTCAACATGCACTGTTAAGATTTGAGTGTGAGACACATATCCCACTCGAAGAATTCTAATATCACTTTTAAGAATTATCTCAATTAAAAATTTGAATGGTTGGCTGAAAATTCAGAAAAAATTTTATGATTATACGTTATAACAATGCTAATTTAACATATTATTAGCCTATACATATGCTTATTGCCTTATTGTCACTTATTTTATACGTACTTATAATGATGCTATTTTTTGACTGGTGCTGTATAACGAGCGACGCTAATTTAACATGTCATTAGCTTTTTGTCACTCATTTTATACTAGCATAATATGAGACAAATTTCTCTTTTATATTTAACACATCATTACAATATATTAAATAAAAGCAGCTAATAACATTAATTTCCTTAATAACATAACATCAATATTACTGTTGTTGTAAATCTCTAAAAAAGCAACAAAAAGAAAGGAAAAAAAAAAATCGTATTTAGTCATGTAAAGATCAGCCATCTATCTATCTATATATAACTATATATAAAATTGAGTAACTTACACATTTTTACCAAGTGTTGTAACTTCATTGGTTAGGCCATGAATTACTATTTAAATTCATTTAGTGTGTTGTAGCATGCATACAATTCTTTTTTTATTTTTCTTTATATACTCCACAAGAGCTTTCATCTTCTTCTTGATCAATTACTTAGAAATGTCATTAATAAATATTTACTTGCATTTTTAAAAATAACACATGTGTAAACCTAAAAAATTTAATAGATACAAAGATTGTTTAAATAATAAAATAAATCTAAATAATGAAAATAATATTATTGATGAATTAGTTATAATTTTGCACATTAACATATTGTTAGCCTTAACCCTTGCATCGTAGGGGAGTAGTTCTAGTAAATACTAAAGCTAGACCTGACCAAATGAGTCATTCAATTCGGGTACAGTTCGGATCAATTTGGATTTCGGGTCCACTTTCGGATGAGCATATTTCGAATGTCAGGTCAAATATGAGTCTAGGTCATTCGGTTCGGGTTTTGAGTCTCGGATTAATTTTGTCAGGTCTAACAAAAACTAACAATCACAGTTTTATTTTTTTTTGGAGGGGATCCTAGTGCACATCTATATTACGTTCAATTATCTGCGGTTGTTTTATTCAATGTACCTTTCACCATGTCCATGGCCCATATGGCATGGGAAGACCCTGACATGTATATTTGGGGTTGAATAGAAGTTCAACGTTTCAAGGAATCATTCTCTTGTTAATATTAATATATAGCCCTTACTTCACCCCACCTAATTGGTGATAATGAGTCCAATATTGTGAAATTAATATGCGTTGCCTTTTTCAGTACTCCAATATGCTTGACACAAATAGATGTTATTTTTCAGTTTTTAATTTTATGTTAGTAGAGTTGAGCTCATGCGCGCTGACAGTTAATTTTTGTCAATAGGTAAATTTTTCATCAAAATATAGTCTTTTTTCCGTTAAAAACTACATTAAAAATGCCCACCTTGTAGTGAATAATTCAGTCTTAGATGCCAATCATTAGTTGTGATTTATCTTAGTACCTTATCCAAATTAACCGACGCTAAATAACGTGGGCGGTTATAGTTATTTAGGCTGTCACATAATACATTCGTTAATATCAACATTTTACTACTTCCTCTGTCTCATATATGATGCAAAATTATCTATTTTTTATATAATTCTTATAATACGTCAAAGTTTACTTATCCAAAAAATCTACTGATCTTTTTATTGGTGTAAAAATCATTTCAATCATATATAATACTTTTAATGCTTGTTTCTACATATTCTCAAAATCTGATTACATATGTCAACGGACACATGGCTTTCTTTTTGCCTTTTGAGAAAATTTATGACTTTCTTTTACGAGTGTTATTTAAAAACGTAAGACTCAATATTAATTGGCTGAGGAATTAGGCACGAGTTAAATAAATACAAGTAAATAAGTAAATAAATAAATAAATGGTGATGGATACGTACAATTAGAATCAGACAATTCATTTATTGACCTGTCTTATCAATCCAACATCTAACATTTGAAGCAATAGAGACATTAATTTCAACTTCTTGCCCTCTTCCAAACCTCACGTGCAATATGTACCTATTATTGTCAAAATTTACTTAGCTATATTGTCCATTAATTACTTGGAAAACAAAGATATGAACATACACTAATAAATCTGGTAAGCATAGAGAAATAAAATAAGCTACCTTATATCATTCTATATTTAGGTCATCTTATACTTCATATTTTTGTTATAATAAACCGATCAGGATTCCCTACTCAAAGTTTAACCTAATGACAATGAACAGGTATAATAAAATATATCCCTCCAGACTAAAATTCGAGGGTGGGGGTATGGTACTATATGTAGTGATGGAACCTAAAAAAATATTTTAAGGGGCCATGATTTGAAATACTAACTTCTTTGTCAAGTTGGAGATAGGTTTATCATAATTCTAACATAAACCTTATGTAAATATAGACAAAACATTACTATATACATATGTAATAATATAAAAAGAAGTTTTTTTTCTTTTTTCAAGGGGGGCTCCCTTTCTTTTTTCGAGGGGGGCTGCCTCCCCGAAAAAGATTGGCCCCTGACCATTATGAGGTACGCCTTATTAATACTTTATTCTCCATATTTATAAGACTTACATAAAAAAAAGTGTTATGCAAATAAATAAATAAGGGAAACAAACATAATATAAGAAAATGTAATGAAATAAGAGAATAATCTATATTTCTATTTATGCATACGTATTAATAAAATAAAACGAACTCTATCGATATTTTGGCATGTGGAGGCGGCGCTCTCATAGATGTCGCAAATTAAATAGTTCATTCTTCTTGTTAGGAAAGGTATCTATCAATCTAGTAGATCCCTAGGTAAGACGGTCTAATGGGCCTTTGAACATGAGACAAGGGAGAGGGGCCTAGCCTAGAAATGGTGTACTCAAGCCTAATGGCTAGGTCGGAAGCTCTTCGTATCTTCACATTAGGAATTCCAAGCTCTAAGATTCGTTTCCATGACCTCTAATTTTTGTAAGGCCACCATCATGCCAAGTAACTTGTAAGCTGTTTGGCAATTTAAGTAGTTCTTAGCATTGGTCATCTAGTCCGATAATGTGTGAAACTGAACAAACTACTAGTACTGTAGCACAAACGACCTCTACAAATCGTGTTTTGTTTTGTTTCAATTTATACTTTTAATATAGACAAAAGTTGGTTTCAATGGTTTGGCATTTGTTGCCCTTAAGTAAGGTTTTAGGTGAGAGTCTTGTGAATTGAAAAAATATGTGATGGGAAACCTCTATAAGTTATTGGGCTAATAGTAACTCAACTCTAGTGAAATGGAAAACCTAATGCCAAAAAAAGGAAAAAATTTATAGTTTCAATCATATTATGTACGAACATCTTTTGGAACAAATGGCTATCAAAGACAAGAAGAATAACTTTCCAATTTCATTTTTGGGGGAAAAAGAAATTATTTGGTCTTTGATCTTTGCTTATCGAGTCGAGTTATTGTTTGTTGCAAGGATTAAAGCTTCTCTAAAACTGGTTTGAACATTCACAAGACATAAACCCGTTATCTTATTTGAAAGAAACAAGTCTATACCGAACCACTAGGACTAATCTGTGCTGGTCTTTTAAAAATTGCGAAGTCTACTAAAACTTAAAAGTAGACTTTCAACCTGTAGGGATAACATGACCGATTGGGTATAATCTCTCGATATTCATTTTATGATGAGACATCGAGTGATGATAGTGGTTGTTTTTGCAAGAAAAGTTCACCAATTATAGTTGCAAAGAATGCTTACACTTGTGCAGGCGAACATTCATTACAGTCTGAGTCTAGAGCGAAGGACTTGCTGCTCGAGCATAGGCCGAATGTACTCATGATAACCCTCAGGCATGACGGATTCGTTCAAAGGATCCTTCCATGCTTCTTCATAGAGCTTTGGATATATATTCCCACCATATCAACCCAACACCGAGCCTAGGGAGTGATCTGTGTAGTTGAATGCATCAACAAGTGCAAACTGTATTGAGGCGAACCTATCAAGATCACCCATCAAACACATGAGAAGATACAAGAGAAAGCTTAATGGGATGAAGGATCATATGAATTAAGGGCATGTCCTATAAATTACCTGAGAGAACAAACATCTAAGGAGATCATTGGCAAGTGAAGCTTGCTTAGGTGAGATGCTGAGATGCAGCCAGTTGCAAGGAAATCTCCTAGATGCTTTTTGAGGGTGTTGAGCGCGCACATGCTACATAGCACTCTCAACTGCTGTTTCACTCCTGCAGGCATGCCTTGATGGAGTTTCTCAATGAATCTAACAAGATTTGCTTAAAAAGAAAAAAAGTAGGATGATTCAGTAACATGTGTTCCTGGCACTATTATAAGGGATGATGCAGATGTGTTTAAGCTTAAGTGACGGAAGTAATGCGTCCAATTATTGAACTTTTCTACATGGGTCAGTACATAGTCATGTTGCGAGATTGGACTAGTTAATTTCCTGCTGTCTGACTAGGGTTCTCACTAGGGTTTATGGAATAGCTCTCTAGCATTGTGCAACTTTTTGTGGCAACCCAAATACGAAGGAATGTGTCTAGTATTAAAACTATTCATGGTCGAACTTTAATTGTTACCTTAAGCTTCTAATTGAGTTGGTTCATGAATAAACTATCCAGGAATTAGCGTAGACCTTTTTTGGTTTTGGGGGGGGGGGGGGGGTTGAAGGAGATGGTTCACATACTCGGAAACCACCGTAGGTTGACAGTGTGCCAGAGCAGCTCTGACTCGATCAGTTGAGAACTTCGAGTACCCTGAAAGTTCACAGATTATTTAGTAGAAATGTCGAAAATAGATGTAGTTCATATACAACAATTGGATTACCTTCTTCTGGGTTTGAAAACTGGTCTAGGCTTTTTGCACAGGCAACTAAGTGCTTCAAAAGCCTCTATTACAACACCAGCGTCTGACCAATCTCCAGCTGCAGGCAGACAATCATGTTATAACAAGCTATCTGCAATAGCATTGCTCATTTTATGTCCAATTTTCAAGCATGCTGTCTGGTATAAGTCTGTATCGTAAGTTTATATTTTTTCGTATAATCATCATAATTTTCGACAAGACAAGGTGAACGTAGTGAATGCTAGAAAACAGAAGACTCTTATCACGTGATATCCTTGACTACCTTAGATGCCATTTTATACCATTGGCACAATGCCTCTCATAAGAATTCACATCAAATGCACAATTCTTGTCTGTACCGACAGTAGGAGATATCTTACTTCTGATATTTTT
Organism: Carnegiea gigantea; assembly: GCA_029747015.1. Lineage (NCBI taxonomy): Eukaryota > Viridiplantae > Streptophyta > Magnoliopsida > Caryophyllales > Cactaceae > Carnegiea > Carnegiea gigantea. Next base: position 147,135 of record JAKOGI010000350.1, on the reverse strand, counting down.
CATTTTTGGCTGAGTGCTTTAGCTCTGATATTGAAGATGCACATCGGACCTTTTTGAACACTGCAACAGCATTACATAAGATGTTCTGCTCTTCCTATATATGCAACCATCCCAGGAGGCTGTTTCCCAGATCCCAGCCATGCTACTGCCTTCATGAAAAACTTGGCGACCTATCAAAAATAAAAATTAAAAAAGAAAATAGAGGGAAGTTGTAAGACTTGGATGCACCAACTTATATTAGTGATTCTGATATACGAAAAAGGCTGACAGACAGAGCGCGCATTCTTTATCGTTACATATGTCAGAGAAAGGGGATATAGTTGGTGAAGAGTACCTGCAAAAGCAGCACAGCGTTGTCATCTTCATACGTAAATCTGGGAGACAGACAGCAACTAACTCAGGAAAAGCACTGCTGTACACGTCCTCCATATAGTTTTCGGCATTCTTCAATTGCATCCTGTGATCACAAGTAAGATGCATTCAGACATACAGACCGATCAGTGTGGAAACCAGAAACAGGCCATACATATTGTTTGAGTTAGTTTAGGTGGGGTTGATTTTGAGTCTGATCATGCAGCACTACTGAAAAGTGACTTGTTTGTGGGCCAAAAATTGTAACAGCTAAACCCTTGTTTGGGCCGATAGAATTTTGGTTCAGGGCTTCATTTAAGTTGGTACACTTAGATTATCCATGTCAGATAATCTGGCAAGGTTGGTTTTCGAAATCTAACCACTGCAACTGCTCCAAAACACCCAAATAGATTGGACATTTTTGGATGATCTGAAGACATACAGCAGTGACTGAGGTAGTCAAGGACTTCAAGCCTGCAGTACAAGCATGAGCCTCAGGCAGTGTAGAGAGTAAGTCTCTCGATGAGTTCCTGGTAGAGGCTTTCAACCACTCTGCCACAACTCTGAAAGCTGAAGCTAGCAATGGAAACAGCCTACTTGGCTGCGTTCTGTAATCAATCACCTACATTCTAAGAAGCACGGACACTCTCCATAGCTTCACGTATCCGTGTCCGACACGTATCAGACACCGTACTCTTGGACACTCTTTGGACACTCTCAAATGCATGTAGAACTTATAGACAACATGAAGAAATTACGTTATGTTATTGAGAGTTGTGGAATGCACATACTTTGAACAATTTGCTATTGCTCTCATCCAAACGTGATCTTCTCAAGGATAAAGACAAAACAAATTATAAACACATACGTAATAAAATAAATATTCTCCAACCAATAGGTGTCCTCTATACGTGTCGTGTCCTACTTTTCACAATAATCACGTGTCCGCATGTCGGTGTCGTGTCGTATCCGTGTCACGTATCGGTGTCCGTGCTTCTTAGCCTATAATTAACAGCAAAAATTTGAAATTATCTATAGCAAACCAGCTGTTCAAAATCTCCTTAATCTTCCAACTAAAGCAAATCAATGTAATTAACCTAAGTCATGCATGCTAGAGCTACATGAAGAAAAAGAGACCTGATCTAGTTGGCTACTGTTCTCGAATATAATAGCTGAGTCTCACGTCCATTCTGATGATCTGATCAGAACCAAACTGTCGACGAACAGCATTGTACCTTGTTGCAATACGAACTGCTCTTGACAGAGCTCACGAAGCATTAGTCATGAGGATTTGTCGAACATTAACCATGGCACCATAGCTTAGCTGTCGAGGAACATCAGATCGCACAAACTTTCCCTTCCCTTGTCACCTATAACTCACTGCGGCAAAACAAACAACAGAATTGCCACTTCAATATGGTGTTCAGACTGAAAAGAACAATTTCAAATACAGTACTAATGTAAACTAGAGAAATTGATTCCAAAAGATCCATATCAAATACTTTCACAATACTTGAAGATTCATTTATTATATGACAATCATGCCAGACAGGGAAATTAACATGACATACTCAAGAACATACCACGGCATTTGACCCCTAGGAATGCGTACATGATCAAATCGTATGAATCCATTGTCCGTAGCATTATATGCTCCATTTCCAAATTTCATCCCAATATCACCAATGGTAATCCCAGGCAGAGGCAAGTGATCATCCAAACTCCTCAGCTGTACCATGAAACCTTAGCGCATCCACATTCCAACTATAAAGAGCCATACCAAAGCCTTGCACTTTAAGCAGTATCATGGGTGGATCTATCCTTACCTTACCATGGTAACTTCTAGACCGAAAATGATGTTTATAGTCCGTTTAAAATCTGATGATAACAGCTTATTGGTTACTAATCAAAGAGAACTGATAGATCAGCTTACGCAGAATCTGGCATATATGATTTAATGATACAAGGTGATCATCCTTAGAAAACATAACAAAAAGAGTTCTTAGGAGACTTTACCATGGACTCCATGATCTTGCCCATCTAGTATTAAGTGCGCATAAACAATTCCATGCGTGGCAACTTTTGCTATGGCACCAGGCCACAACTGTAGTACACCAACACATAACAAAAAGAGGTCTTAGGAAGCCATTTCTGGTTCTGCTCCTCACTGCATTGCCCTTTAAGAGCTGGAATAATCATATCCTGCCCATACAACTCATATTAGAGGCCAAAAGGGTTACTAGGATATTAACTAATAGATACGTAATACTAATTAAGAGTGACCATAATAAAAGGTAATAGGTTGCAATTTGATGAACATATAGGAAAATCGATTTTGCTAGTAAGGCTCGGATGAGACATTTTCATGAAAGTTCATTACATATAGAGACAATGTAACGTCAAAGTGCATTATGTTTTCTCTACTTTTATCACACAGCGTCAACTATTTCGTAATAACTTATTGTGAGATGGTTACACACAAAATAGTAGGAAGTAACCAAACCGGAATTAATATACTTTACCCAATGAACGTCTGTGAATGCAGGTTCATCGATGAAGATTCTTAATAGACCCTCCTCCTCTTCTGCAATAGTGATCTAATTTCACATTACAATTTACGATATTATTTTTAAGAAGGAGCACAATTTGTATGCAAAAATGAATAGCTCATCAATGTTGCCTGTAAGATGAAGCTGATTAACTAATTTCCAAGCATGAGCTGCCTTTCTTAAAGCTTTGTTAAATAACTCCTTCCTTCCCCTTGTTGCTCTTTTATCCTTGCTAAATATCTGCTTCAACCCAAGTCAACACACACCAAAGTGACCATCATTTCACATAATTAGACCATCTGAAGCTAAGAAATTGTGAATCTCTCAAGAAAAAAGAGCAATTGGACCTGACATGTATCCATTAAAAAAAAAAAAGGGATCAATTTCATGAAAATACTTTGTAATACTATATTTCACCCTGAGGATCTTGCCTAGGAAGTGTTCTCCGGTGTTTACTATAGCAACTTTACTAGCACTTGGGAACGTTCTTTGGACCCATCATGAGTACATATCATTAGTATTTAGCAAATTTTAACGCTGTTCAGCATCATTTAGTACAATTCAGCATTGCTCAACGCAGTTTAACATGTAAAATTTAGCAACATTTATCACAATTCAGCACAATGTGTCCAGTAATATAAATTGATCCAACATGATTTAGCTACTTTCAACGTGTTTTAGCAACAAGCACCGATAAGTACACCTCATAAGTCAAAAAGAACATGCTCACTCGAGTCTATGGATCCGAAGGCATGGTGCAACTTGGACGAAGAAAATTTTGTTATTTTGACAAGGCGGACTATGGAAATGAGGGGGGCATTTTAAAAAGCTTATAAAGTCAACCTACATGGTAACTCGAGTTTATAGATCTGGCTACCATATAATTTTTATAACTCTATCCTCTAAATCTATAAGTGTTGGTTTCATTGGATCGTAAATTAAAAACCTCCAATATTTAATACTCTAAAAAAATTGTAAATTCAAATATATATCTCAAGAGGCAGGCATGAGGAGGGTCAAATGTAGCAGTTGCAACCTCCGCGGATATTTCCGAAATTCGACTACTAGCATATGACACAGAGTGTTATTTTTAAAGAATGATATTGTCTCGTCCACTTGTTAACCTTTTATAAGTTCAATAATTCCCCACATTTACTTCAAAATTGGAGATGTACAATTTTCATGCACAATATATCTGTGGATTCGTAGGTAAATAGTTTCCTTCTGCCATTCTTTGTCTAGTTATTTTCTTCTGCCTTTTTCCCACATTTGCCAGTCTTTCTCCATTTTATCTACACCCATTTATCATGTACTTCATTTTTAGAATGTCACTTCATTTTCCTCGAACAGGCAATCCCTGAGAGCTGCAAACAATGCTTACATTCATGATTCATGCTAGTTACAAAGCAATCCAGAACGCCAAGGATCTGAGAAGGACTAACCAAACGATTCTTGTAACTAATTAAATGAAAACAGCTTATTGACTTGTTACAATAATATTCAATTTTCATACACAAAAGTGACATCATCCAGTCCAACTAAAGCCGGGAACTACGAAGCTGCTGCTTGAGCATAGGGCGAATGTACTCATGGTAACCGTCAGGGACAACTGATTCATTCAAAGGATCTTTCCATGCTTCTTCGTACAGCTTCGGATAAACATTCCCATCATAGCGACCCAAAGCCGAGGCAAGGAAGTGATCTGTGTAGTTGAATGCATCAACAAGTGCAATTGCATTTGGACGAACCTGTGACAGACGGCCAATCAACGAAGTGAGCAAACATAAGAACAACGGAACTGCAACTTAACCCTGATGTTAAAGCCATGGTTAGAGATGCAAGATGGGTTTTAACATTATATACTCCCTCTACACTATTTTTATCTTCTCAATTGATAATCATGTACTTCCCCAGTTGAATTTTTTACATGGTTATGAAATGCACTGTCAATGGTTGCAATAGTCTTGACTCTTGCATTGTCTCCACCAAACAAAATACCTATTGGGAATTTCCCCCCCCCCCCCTTTTTCTTTCTGTGGCTGAGCTATTGGCTAACTTTGGCTTTCTTGAAAGTCTTTGCGCCCGTTAAGGAAGATAAGAGGATGAACGGATTATAACAGAAAAGAAAATGCTCTGACTGCTAGGCTTCAATTCCCATTGACCGCCACTATTTTGCAACAACCCCCCCCCCCCAAACAAAAAAAAAAGTTGCCGCAAATGCGTTCGGTTCTCAAGTATCCATATGTGCACGTACAAACCCGTGCGAAGGAGGATGGAGCATGAGAATAATATATAATAGATTTAACCTGAGAGAACAAAGATCTGAGGAGATCATTGGCAAGTGAAGCTTGCGTAGGAGAGATGCAGCCGGTGGAGAGGAAATCCCCCAGATGCTTCTTGAGGACTGAAAGAGCATAGATACCACAGAGTGCTTGCAACTGTTGTTTCACTCCTTCCCCAGGTATGTCTTCCTGCATTTTCTCAAGGAACCTGAGAAAGATTGTTGCAAAGGAAACATAGAGAGTAAGATAATTGAACCACAAGTGCCCATGATAGCATTTCACCAAAGAATGCAGGCAATTTTAAAGATTACGACGCATATCAACCAGGGGGGTTCATCTCAATGGTGGCTCTTTATTGAAACACATTGCTATTACTATACATACCTATCAAAAAAGTCTTAGGCAAGCAAATAAAGTCAGCACTAATGATTGTGATGCCTAGCTATTTTCTTCAAAAATATTAGCACTGCCCACATACATATGGGATGGAAAGGTGCTATTACATTATTCTGTCTAATCTTACAATGCCATTAAAAAAAAAAATAAAATATTCTGATCTGGGACCAGCAGAGTAGCGATCGATTAGCAACACCACTACGTTGGGCAGTGTCAGGGCAATAGTTAAGTATTAAACATAACACGTAACAAAGCTGTGGTTCGTTCTAGCTGTATGCCTGCCCCTAAACCAAATAACACATCACTACTGTTGGCATCCACAAACACTGAGAGAGCCATCAACATTTATTTGTAATATCTAATTGGGCAACCGAAATATAATTCCCACACATTTTAGAATTTGTTTAAGCATATAATAACAAAATTACACACAAGGACCATTAGTGTTAGCATATTCCAACTGTATAGTTCTCAGATTTTTCAGAAAATAAATGAATTTTAAAGGCTTGCTATCTAAACATCTTGTTACAATTTGTCACATCTGAGAAATAAAAGAACACACGAACACGAAAGACAGGAATTAGCTTTAGTTAAAAAAGTGAAGGAGGCGTTGGCTCACTTGGAAACCACTATAAGCTGACAGTGCGCCAGAGCTGCCCCGGCAAGATCAGCTTGTAATTCCTGGAACCCTGAAATTTTTACAGATTATCAGTATCATGAACTGAATTAAAGATGTGCCAACAAAAGATTGTTCACTGATACACCCCTACATTGAATTTACTCGCTACTTATGACAAATATCAGCAAAAACGTACGTAGATTAGGATAAAAGGAAAATAAAATTAGCTCCTCTGCTTATGTGTACATTTTTTTGCTCATGAAGGTTAAAAGTCAATGAAAAGAAAATTCTATACAGTGACAAATTACCTTCTTCTGGGTTTGAAAATTGGCTTAGACTTTTAGCACAGGTAACTGACATCCTGAGAGATCGTGCTTCAAAAGCCTCTACAATAACATCAGGGTTTGACCAATCTTCAGCTGCAGGCAAACAAATGTGTAAAACAGGCTATCTATAATTAACAGGGAGCAACAGACTCCACTACATAATGTTCTCAACTACCTTGTGTAGCATAACATTTATAAAATCACCCTATTGGCTCCCGGCCCCCCCACCCAGATCCAACCTTTTTTTGGGGGGGGGGGGGGGGTTTCAAATGCATAAAACTTTATCTACAAAGAAAGAGGACCTTTCTATCAGAACTCAGTTTCAGAATGCAATTCAGACCTTTTTGAACACTACAGCAAGATTGCATCAGATGCTCTGCTCTCCCCATATAGGCAATTGTGCCAGCAAGCTGTTTCCCAGATCCCAGCTCAGCCACAGTCTTCATGAGAAACCTAGCAACCTACCAGAGGAAACAGACAGATCAGAATATTGTGGATGCATAATCAGCATCAGTAATCCTAATACATCAAGTCCAAGGTATAAAATTGACCAAACTCTCACAGTCATTACACAGTCCTTAGGACAAAACTTAATTCATTTCCTTCAGACTACAAGCAAGTGTTTTTCGACAAACATTTTGTTTTAGAAGGATTGGATTCAGAAACAGGTTCACACCATCAACCCTTTTGAGCCCGCCGGGGGGGAGGGGGGGAGCTGTTACGACAAAGTTATGACCATATGACATATCTAAGGTGCTATACTGACAGCAAGTATGGTGGCGTGCCGTTGTAAACATTACAGTATCTAAAGGGGATGCACATCATCAAATGCTTTTTTTTGGGGGGGGGGGGGGGGAGCATGCTAGAAAGCATTACCTGCAAAAGCAGCACAATATTGTCCCCTTCATATGTACAAGCTGGGACATAAACAGCAAATAGCTCAGGAAGCCCACTGCTACAGAGATACCCGTGTCCTCCACAGAGTTTTCGGCATTCTTCAATTCCATCCTGGATCAGAAAGGTGATTGCAACTTAATACACAGTACATGAGGTAGATTAGATAAATAAATTACTCCAGTGAGGTCCTAGCTTATGGTATCCCACCAGCTCACAGATCAAAGAGCTATTTTCTGCAGGCCACCATTGTACACACAATGCTTACATGGATCCAAAACCAACTTCTGTCGCAGGCCATAATTCACCATAGAGTCATCATGTGGAAAAAGATGGTGCTTGTAAATGGCATGTTCAGCATTTTAATAAAAGATGATTCTCTGTTCAGGAAAATGACAGCTAAAGTGACATACAGACAGCTCAAAATAATCAATTTGCAAAGCCAAGCAGGAGACAGAAAAGTCTCTCTAATCTTGACCCCCAAGCAAAAGAGACACACAATAAGCTATGTGGGATGGAGAAAAGGCTGAAATGGGACAGCTTCAGAAGAAAAGGACTTCAAGGATATTCAAGTACATGATAAACCCAAAATTTTCATTGTAATCTAGAAGCTCATATCATTGATTACAAGTTCACGATTGCACAGGCGAGAAAAATAGGAGTGAACATGAGTGTGCAGCAGCAAGGACAGCTAGGACCCTGCCAAGCCAAATGGATAAACTAAATAAACCATGTTACTGAAGAATCAATCTAAATAAAGGATTGAAACTTGCAAAACACAGTTTATCACAAGCAACAGTGAGAGCAGCAAGGACCTAACCAATTGGAATGCATAATCAAACAATCTATGTTACTAAAAGCAATATAGTGGGTCGAAATCTAAAGATCATAGGTCATCACATACAGCAGTAACTGAGGTTGTCAAGGACTTCAAGCCTGCAGTGCAAGCATGGGCCTCCGGCAGTGTTGAGAAATCCTTTGCCTGCAGTCTCTCAGTCACATCCTTGTATAGCCAAGTCAACCAGTTTGCAACAATTCTGAAAGCATAAGCTGAAGCTAGCAAAGGAAAGAGCCTACTTTGCTGAGTTTTGTAATCGATCACCTGCAAGCAGCAAATAGTTTATTATCATAATAACATCATCTCTGGTCAATTACTGGAGCAGTTCCCCAAGGTTGGCTCATACATCCTCCTCAAAGTTATTTGTTAAAAACTTGACTATGCAGTACTTCTCTTCCTTCCCCCCCACCCCCCATTGCTAGCTCAAACAAGAAAAGAAGAAAGTTGGCACGACGCAGAATTTTTGCCAATGCACCAAGTATTTCAGGCTAGAGCCTCTATTCAAAAGGAATGTGATCTAACTGGTTAGTTTTTGCAATACCTGAGTCTCACGTCCATTCTGAGAACCAAACTGTCGACGGACAGCACTATACCTTGTTGCAATACAAACTGCTCGTGATAGTGCACGTGAAGCATCATAGACAATAACCTGTCGTACATAAACCATCGTACCATAGATGAGCTGTCGAGGAATATTGGACTGTACAACCTTCCCTTCCCTTGTCACCTGTAACACACTAGACAATGCAAACAAAATTCAGGGTAGCTACTTTACGATTAGAATGTCCACCAAAACGAATGATTTAATAATTGATACTGTAATTGGGTTACGGACATGGGTACATAAGGCTGATTCTTAAATTGATGGTAGTAATAAAATTCAAATTCAGTTTACGAGAATCATGAGAATGATAAACAAATCTGCACCAAATATCATCAAAATCTGTTACATAGTGTGCAAATTTCAGCACCAAAAACACACAGAACTTCCTCATGCCACATGCAGATAAAGACAGAGCCTCACAAAACAAAATCCTACTGTAAAGAACATAACAAGCACTAAGAGAAAAACAAAAGTACTTAGGTCCATTCAAACAAGAAACTCCTAAATCCCAGCTACAGTTTGAAAATATTGAATTCTATGATTAGGACTTAGGGATTCCTAGCACAAGTTTTAAGATACTACTAGGGAACAGAGATTGGTCGTTGAAATCAAAACTGTTCCCTGTAGATAACAGGGTTATTCAAGGCTCATATGATGATGTCCTTAGCTCAAAGTATATTTTGGAAAAGCAGAAGATACAGGACATAAGCCTGATCAATGAAGACTTGAGCATCATCACAGAGAATAGAGAAGTTCAATATAAACTTCGAGACTAACATACTACCATCTGGCATTCAGATCAATTAGAACCCAAAGGATTAACAAAACGCAGACACGGAAATTTGGCAAAGTTAGGAAAGCATACCGCATAAGCATCTGATCCCTGGGAATGCGTACATGATCAAATCGCAGGACTCCGTTGTCCATACTGTTGTATGCTCCATTTCCAAATTTCATTCCAATATCACCAACGGTAATTCCAGGCAAAGGCAAGTGATCATCCAAGCTCCTTAGCTGTACAATGAAACCTTGGGACACCAGCCAAGAAAGGAAGAAAGGGCACAACGTCATTATTGATTGGCACACAAATGTAAAAAGGCAGAATGTAACTTGCACCTAGAACTAGTTATGGTAACAGAAAATCATAGGCAGTGAAGGCCAATAGCAATAAGAAAACTATAGCAACAGAGATGTTGAAGAGGGCATACTTAAAGCAAAATATGTGGCAGTTAGCAACTTACCATGCACCCCATGCTCTTCCCCATCTGTTATTAGCCGCGCATAAACGACTGCATGTGTGGAAACTTTTCCCAGTCCTCCAGGCCACCACTGGAAAATATTGAAAGAGCCAATTTAGGACTTCAAAAAGTTAACTGCATTAAAAGAATATTATTGCAAAGCAATCACTTGTTCCAGTGGAACTCCAAGCTCAACCCATGAACCAAAAAGTGGAGCAGAAACAAGATGACTTTTGAACAAATTTCATTCTTATGCTGCCAACTATTAAACTCACTTTGCAGGAAGTCAATGTTGGACTGTTAATGATAAATTCATCAGTCTCAGGATCAAACGTCGCAGTGGTCTCAAGCCCTTGAACATTGGAGCCGTGACCAAGTTCAGTTTGGGCATAACACCCAATAATCTGCATCCTATATGCCATCGGTAGCCATTTCTTCTGCTGCTCCTCAGTGCCTTGTCCTTTAATAGCAGGAATAAACATACCCTGTCCAATAGAAACACATTCAAAATTACAATCAACAAACCAGATGGAAAAGCACAAGGTAGATTTAAAAAGAAAGGGACATTAAACTTTGAATGAAAATGGAAGGCAAACAATTGAAGCCACACAGGCATGAAGCAACTCTTATAAGTCACAATACAAGAACATAATTTACCCAATGAAGATCTGTAAAAGCAGGTTCATCGACAAAGAACCTCAGTAGACTGGCCTCCTCTTCTGCAATAGCAACGAAATTCAGTCATTAAGTGCATTATATATGACTACACAAAGGATCTCACAAATTTTGCAACAAGTAACACAAGAACAACCTAGTGGGGAACCTATCTAAGTCACTGTTTGCATAGATCAAGCTATATAGAGTCTCAAACAAAAAGGTATCTCAACAAGCACCTCTTAAAAAATTACCTGTCAAACGAAGTTCATTTATTCTCTTCCATGCATGAGCTGTTTTTCTTAAAGTATTCTTAAACAACTCCTTCCTTCCTAACATAGCTCTGTGATCCTTCTTGAATTCCTGCAATACCAAATAAAACAGAAGAATGCAACAAGAACCATGAGTAGCCAACATCAGTCCACTAAAATAGTAAACCAAATACATGGACATGGCATATTACTCAGCTTTCAATAGTTACGAGTTATGGAATACTAAAAAAACATGTCTTTACCAAGCAGATTTACGCTCTGTCTCGATTTGCATTTTGATGCTACCAGGTTTCCCAAAAGCAGGTTTTTGGTATCTGCTTTTGGAGGGAAGCATTTTGTTCTTCAGAAGCACCGAATAACGAGTGCTTTTGCTCCCCCCCCCCCCCCAAAAAAAAAAAAAATCAAGTAGCGAATCCAAAGAGACCCCTCAATTCTGATGGGAATATACTCCCAAACGCTCAGACTAAATAATGCGTTTTTCGCTGTTAGTTCAGCATTTGTTCAAGACACAAATGGGAATTAGAAATGGCCATTGTCATGAACAGTTCATGGAATCGAACTTCTTTTCCCCCAAATCTTCATCAATAACTGTCGTTGACTGTTTGACATAATCAAAACAACCTTAATAGGAAAATTACACCCTCAAAGAAGCATTTTATTACCGCAATTGACTAACAAACCCTGATCTGCACAACAAGCCGTCTCAATTTCAAACAAAGTACCAACTACATATGGGTCGGAAATCAAACTCAGAACTTTGTCAGAGACGCAGCACTGCTCAAATTCAAACAATAGTGAGATAAATCACTATCTAGAACATCAAAATTCCGGAAATTGAACAGATATAAAGCTCAAGAATCGCCAAAATTCTAAATAATCACAAAAAAACTGAAGCAACAAATTACAAACCCATAGATCATCCCAGAAGAAAGAGAGAAAAAATATACTAACAGGATCACTCGCAACAAGACGAGCCATACGATCAGCAATTTGAAATTCATGGCGACCACCAGCCCAGAAGATCTTCATAGCATCAACATCAAACTGCGTCTTCTTTCTCTCATCAGCTAGGTAATCTGCTCCTCCTTCCAACGCTTCCATTGTTGCTTTCTCTCTCCTACTTCTTCGCTCACCAAATCACAAAAATGACGAGGAGATTTCAATCGGATAAATCAAAGACCATATAAATTTAAATTAGTGTGTCGAAAAGAACTGGTTTTTAATGAGCTTTATTTTTATTAGTTGTTGTATTGTGACTATAAAATCATTACTTGGGAAGAGATTAAATGGGTGATTAGTATTCCACAGTCAAACTTTACACCAGAATTTTAAAACACGTGGAAAATGGAGTTGGATTATTAATAGTACGATTTTTATTTTTTTTCTCCCTTTCTTTTTGTGGCTGGCCGGAGATAATCAGACAAAAGGGGGTTTTTTTTTTTTGAGGGGGGAAGGGGATCAAATAAAAGTTAGTGGGTGCTTCATATTCCTTAAAAAAATAAAAATAATTAAGTTAGCACAAAAAATTAAAAAAATAATAATTTTTAATGTGAGTCTCACTCTTACGGGTATGAAAATATTTGGAAAAAGGTAATTTTAACCTTGCAAATATATATGATTATGAAGAGACGGATTTTCAAGAATTCTTGGAAAATATATAAAAGACAGTTTCAAAGTAGATGTAGGAATGAGTTTAGACAAGGCATATATAACGATTTGAACCTATGGAGGAAGAATCAAAGTCTATTAAAGGATATCTCAATGAGCACAAGTAACCAATACAAATTTTAAGAAACGAAGAGGATTTTGGCATCATTCTGCTGCCATCAACAAGTTTTCAAGCAGAAATGTCCTTGAAATCGTCAAGTAATAGGTGGAGATGAGCAGTTATATGAGCAGTTGTTATATCATGCAATCAAATTTATAGTAATATCTGTACAATTAGGTTTCTACTTACTAAAGTACTATATGGCTCATTAAAATATACCATGGTTTATTTAAATTTAGCTCACTAAAAATATTCTATAACTTACTAACACTTACAATTGTGCACCCAGATTTGACTCACTAAGTTATTATTATTGAAAGAACATAAAAGAATTTAGTTCTTTCTTTTTTTCATATTAATCATTTGATTTGTTTAGATCATGGTCAAAGATTTATAACAAGATTACACTTCGCTAAAATTTTACATACTCAAACCTTTTCCATTAGAAAAAATAATGAGCAAACAACACTATGCACATTTTTAGTAAGCACATAGACAGTTCTGGTGAACAGATTTCTGGTATGATATTCGTTCTGTGAGTTATAGTCTGATTTTAGTGAGCTGTAGTGTACTATAAAAGAATATAAAAGAATTTGGTGAGTTGTAGTATATGTTTAGTGAATTGTTATATATATTTAGTGAGTTGTATTATAACTTTTTCTAAGCTATAGTATATGTTTAATAAGAAATAATTTGCCACAAAATATAATTTAACAAAAAATTACAGAGCAAATAAACTTTACTATCCATGCTGTCAGTACATAAAGAGTTTTAGTAAGTAAACTTCTAGTATTCATATTTGTTTAGGGAGCTTAGGGCAGGCAAAAAAACCCGAACCCATTTAAAACCCGCAAAACTCGTCCCAACGTAATGCGTATGAGTATAAGTATTGACAGTCAGAAAAAAACCTGTACGGGACGGGTATTGCTAAAACGGGTATGGGTATAGCTTTCACCCGCCCCATACACACATCATACCCATTTTATCAATACCTTGCCTATATACATCCTATATCCTCCCCATATAAAACTCATATCTATTTATTCAAAGTTCTGCTTGTTGTTTGGATTTATATATTTTGCTAGTTACTTTGAGTTGCATTATATTCAAGACTCTGATGGGACATTTTGTTAAAAACTATAACTATCGAATGCTAATTTTTTGCTTGAATTTGGAAGTTGTATTTGGTGGATATGATATTTTGTCGGAAGCTTGATGTTCATATGGCATATTGACTATTTGATGTTGAATATTTGTATAAAATGAGTTTAATTCATTTTGTTTTATATGTACCCAAATAAAATTCGCTCCGTACCCGATGAATATGGGTATGAGTATGAGTATTAATTTAAAAAATGACTATCGGTGAGGGTATGACGAAATCCGCCCCATACCCATCTCATTACCACCCCTAAGTGAGCTAGAGTATATGTTTTCCTAGCTATAATATAATTTAAAAGATTTTACTGAGTTGTAGCTTTTTTTTTTTTTTTTTTGGTGACACTGAGTTGTAGTATATGTTTGATAAGCTATGGCATATGTTTAATAAATTGTATGCTATCTTTTGCTGCACTATAGCATATGTTTAATCAGCAATACATTATCACAAACTATAATTTCAAAAAAATAGAGAGCAATTATATTTTCATGTCGTGAGCTTATAAACGGCTTCAATGAGCGAACTTCTAGTATGGCATAATGGGTTGCACACTATCTTTTGGTGAACTATAGTACTCTTTGTTTAGTGAACAGTATTTTACATAATCTTCTAAACTATCATGATATGTCTTTTGGGGAAGTCAAATTTAGTACTTTCAGTAAATTATATAATTATTTTTTGTTGAGTTCTAATTAGTATACTAATGCTATATCTTCTTGAAAAGATATTTGTTTTTTGTTGGGCTATGGTTTGGTGTGTGTTGTACCATATCTTTTGATAAGTAATTCCCTACTTACTGACGCCTACTCATGGTACATACATACAGTATTGTGTTGTTCACTAACATATGCTATGTAGCTTACTAACGTATACTCTATGCTCATCGAACTAAATCTCAAGGCTTGTCATTTTAAAATATTATGATCATCCCAACTATTTAAACCAATGTTCAGTTTAAATAATTAAAATTACAAAAAAATAAAGTAATTATATGAGCTGAAACTTTATTGTCATTAATAGTAATCTCAGCTAAAAAATTGCAAGCAAAAACATACCAAACTTAGTTGAATAGGATAAGTAAAAATAATGAAAAATTTAAGTAAATAACACCTAAGCAAATCTTAACTTAGCTGAAACTTTAACTACCCAAATCGTTTTTGGAGCAAATCTCTCAAGAAGACAGGACCCCGTCATAGCTCCTGAATTTGTCCTAAATATAACCGTTCAAGTGAAGATGAGAAGAGCCCAAATTGAGTCAAATTCGAATCTAAAATTGTGTGCAGCGAGTATCAAGGGCACGTTTAGATTTTCAGATTTTGAGAGAGTTAAGTAAGTCGATTAGAGTTGTAAATTTATGTATAAAAGGGGTGGAATGGGAGGTATAGGATGAGTTCAGTAGCTGTAGTTCATTGTTAATCTAGCTTTCAACTCGTTTTTAGTCGTTTGTGATCTCTATTTTTCCAGTTTCGTGCCCTTTTTTGGGTATTGTTGCTCTGTTCGAGTTTCATGGTGTCAACTGTCGAGCTCTTCTTAATTTTGTTTTTAATTTAATTTAATTCAACTATTTGCTTCGTCCCCCCACCCCCACCCTCCGCTTCTCACCTTCCTTCATTTTGTTCCTTTAGTCTGAACCGTTTGCAATTTTTGCCTTACGTGCCTTAGTCTTTGACTTTTAGTTGGTTCACATGGTTACCATTTAGACCTAGCAAAAATCAATCTGACTTGAACTCGTCCGAAAATTTTAGATTTTGAATACAATTTTTCAATCCAAACGTGAAATTAACTGAACCCGCAAAATCAGCAAATTAGCGGGTCAAACTTGACCCGAGTTTAAACTCGCCCGCTCGACCTGAATAGTATATCTTTATTTTTTATTTTTCTTTAAAATTTTTCCCTTTAACAACAATTGTTATTCATTATATCGGCTCGTTTAAAGACACATTATATAATTATCGTATCCCTTCATAAATTAAATAATAGTACCCTTTCTTTCCCAACTTCATTCTCATACAATAACGTCATACACAACTTATTAATGGGAAGACTTCAAAAAATGGTGTGACATGGTGTAAATAACTATCTAGTGTTAGAAAAATCAATTTAAAATAAGGAAAATATTTAAAACATGCAAACCATACCATTATATTTTTAGTGAAATGAATACGTCTTATTATATTTAACAATGTTACACTGTGATAATCCAACATTTTGAGAGTATAATAAAAGATAATTGTAATATCTTGTGTTTCTTGAATATTCTTTCATTTGTTTTCTCTTCTAATTGGTTTCAAACTATGATATTGGACGATGATCCAACTCATGTTCGTGTTATGATGGATACACTAATAAAGTATACATAATTAGGTAATGGTAATTTAGTTAACAAAAATATCGAATTATTAAATGGCTTATTAGCAGGTCGAACCGTCTAACTCGCTAATATGCTTTAAATGGGATGATGCATAAATAATTCGGCTCATTATTCATGTCATTTTAATCCACAGGTCGACTCACTGAGCGCGACTCTTTGCCACATACATGACTACGAAAATTTTAAGTTTTAAACATGCAGTGGTTTTAATTTTGACAAAAAAGAAATAGCCTACAAAAAAGGCGCTCTATACCTATTGGGTCGACTTGAAATCCGTATAATCGAAACACGACTGTCCGTATTTTACCTGAGCCTAAGTTACACCCGATCCATATTTTATCCAAATTCAAGTACTTCCGATTCGTATTTAACTTATCTGTCGGAATTGATAGGTTTATTGCCGTTAAATAACTTTGTTATTTTAGCTATTATTAAAATGTGATCTCCTTCAGATTTTTTGTTTTTTTTTTTTTTAATTTGTTCCGTTCAGAACCCTCCAACTCCTTTCTTTAATTTTTCCCTGACACAGTGCATTATTCGTCACCTGGTTTCATTGCCTTTGCTTTTGTCTGTTTATCTATTTATTAACTTATTTTTAGTAGTGTTAATTCAGTTTTTTAAAATTATAGTCTGGGCATGTATAGCTTCTGTCAACTCATTGGTTTTGGTAACTAGTGATTAAATTAAAAGACAAAGTTAAGCAAGGGTGTAATTTTTGGAAATTACAACTAGCAAGTAACCAAGTGTAGTTCTACTTCACTTTTGTTAATTAGTGCCACTTGTTTACTGTCCTCTTCTTCTCGTTGTTTAATTTATTTGTTAATTTATTTTTCCTTCTTAATTTAGCTTAATTGGTGATTAGTGATGTCACTAATTACCAATTAAGCTAAATTAAGAAGGAAAAATTAATTAATAAATTAATACTAACATCTTTGTGAGGTAGAACTATGAGTGGTTCGAGGTTTCCTATGGTCGGTTGTTATGTGAGGAGGGAGCCTGGGTTGTGATTTACCGCAATCGCATGGATTGCGTTGCCATATGTGGCTTATTCTGCTAACTTGGATTATGAAGTGTTATGAATGTCCCATGTGTGAAACCCTTCCATCTTGATATTGTTAAACAATGCTATGTGAATGATTTGCGAACTTAGTAATCTCTAAAAAGGTTGTTAAAAGCATGTTTTCACCATTTTGAATGCTTCTGAAGGTTCACCAATTGCCTGTTGGTTTGTAAGACGTTTGCAGCCTAGAATGATCCTAAATCGTTGAACTAATCAGTAACTGACCCAACTAAATAGTCGATAGGTTTAGGAAGTTTAAAAGCGAACTAAAAGTGAGTTGGAAAATGTTTTAAGGCTTTGGTTTGTTTATGTCTCCTCCTTTGAGTTCAAAAAGGATTGAAACGAAGTGAAAAAGGACAACTGAAGGAGTTTTATTGCGAAACTTAGTTTGACTTATATGCTAGCTAAGTACTTTAAGTTTCGAATGAGTTTTGAATTGCGAGTTAGCAAATTCATTACGATTTTAAAAGGGTTTCCAAGTTGAAAATGAAAGAACCATAACCAATGGTAGGGTTATGGGCTATTTTGCTAGATAAGCATATATATGAATAAGCACAAGTATGCATATGTGTAAGTAATTATGTTTATGTTTACATATACGTTGAGAAGCTACTCTAGAAACTTTAAGGTTAAATCTAAGCGCCAAGGACGGTGGCTTATTATCTTGCCTGGCATAACATAAGCTATGTTAAGATGACTCAGGGATGGTGGTTTGAATCTCGCCTGAAGTCCCAGTGTGTAAGTTATGTCTTAGCATAGTATGATGTCTATCCGGATAGGTGTATGTTACCGCTCGAGTTTGGCCGGCTCAGGATCGCAGTAACAAAGTACCTCTAAGAGTTTAGTCTCCTTATTTATGTGATCAAATCATTATGTATGTTTCTTTTAATAAACGGTGATCTTATGCCAAGGGTATTTTCCTAATGAATAAGAAAAGCAGCTGGCATATCGCCTTTTTAAGTATTTTAAAAAAAAAAAGTTTTTAAGGTTCATTATAGGACCAATACGAAAGAGATTCATTTGAAGAATAAAAGCCTCAAAGAGGCTAAGAAAAGAGCTTTATGAGCCTCAAGATTGCTAAGAAAAGAGTTTTTATGAGCCCTACAAGGCTAAGTAAAGTGTTTTCAATGAAAGAAAGGAAAATTTCCATGAATGCCTAACGAAAAACGTTTCTAAGCATAGTTGGATGCGATTTCAAGTAATATGTGGCCATGCTCTTATAATGCATCGAGCATGTGAGATTGAATGTGCATGTTCTGTGAAAGAAAGCTCCATGCATAATTTCTACTTCCTGTGTTTAAGCATCTCGTGCAAGTGCATTGGGTAGGCAAGGCACAACTCACATGTATATAAAAGAAAGTTCTGTGCTTAGCCTTGTTGCTTGCTTATGTGTTTGACTACTTGTTAGTGAAGGAACTTAGTCAGGGACCTAGAAATGTGTTTAAATGGTTAAAATGAAGGTTATGATTAGTGATCCCTCTAAAAGGGTTTTATGAATGCCTAATATGATAGTAAAGTATGAATACGTGATATGTGACTATTAAAGATATATTGCCTGTAACGGCTTTGGTTTTAAGGGGGTCGGGGGACACTCACTGAGCGTGTGGTTGCTCATCTCACTACTCTTTCTCCCTTTTCCTTAGGTTTTCTCTGTGGCAGGAAGAAGTTGAGTCAGCTATACCGAAATGGAAGTTACTCTTGCTTAAAGGGAGTCAAGTGTGCCCATAGTGAAGTAGTCTCACTGCTTGATGATGTTATAGAATGTATTCTTAGTTTGTAAATGTATGTAAACCAAGTATTCTAGTTCATGTAATGCATATGGTATAAAGGTCGCTCTGTATGGTCGTATGAGCCAACCATCTAATTAGTTAGATGTCTTCTTGGTCAAAGTTAGTTATGTTTTGGGATGTAAACCCCATTAGTCCGGTTGTGTAAACCGTTGAGTTGTATCTTTAATTTCTTCTTTATTAATGAACTGTATTATTTGAGTACTTCGAGCGAATTGCTCATTGAGTCATGAACTCCGATGCGTAGCCGTTGAGCTTATTTTAAAATGTTGTATGCTTCCGTTGATTACAGGGGTTTATTGTAAGGCCTTTAGCATAGAAACAGTCAGCTTTTGGGAAAAACTCTGTCCGTCTCATCCCAGAAATTTTGGTAGAAAGCTAAGAAAACGTAACGCCCCCCGCCCTAGGAGCTGGGGGTGTTACATTGATGGTATCAAAGTAAGGTCCTGCGACCACAGGCCGCGACCTGAGTCTTGCATTTCATTTAGTCATCTAGGAATGTGTTCACGATGATGAGATATAAGCATGCTTTGGTGTGCAAATGTGATTTTTATGTGAATGCTAGCCGTTTACCTAGTTAGGTGCGGCTTGAGTGAGCTCATTAACCGAGTGAATGAACGAATTGCTGAGAGTATAAGCCAAATAACTTGTATTCTCATGAATGAGTTAAGTGATAGCTCATTCAAAGTTGTTTCGCTTATAAGCCTTGGTGATTTCAATTGAAAGTTTAAAGAACACATGATTTGAATTCAAATGATTGGAAAAGCCTTAACTGGAAGCTCATCTTTGCCCCTAAAGTACAATTTGCTCCTCGGATCCCATAATGGAGTGAGCAGATGCACTCAATGGTTGGTAGGGAATGAGGTAGAAGCGGTTAAGCCATTCTCCTTTCGAAACATAGAGACCTTGAAAGTTGAGATCCTTCCTAAATAGTGAGTTAAGGTTTTTCTTTCGCATAAAAGACCTTTCTAATTCCATAATTAGGCCTTCCTGTTGGGTCTGAAGACTTGCCTTTGCTTTATAATGATGTTCTTGCCTTATTCTATGAGCATAAGCATCTATGTGTAACTAGATGTATTGAATACTTGTTAAGATGCATTCGCTGCTTGATGTGTTCACGACCAACATAGTCAGAGACTCGGAGTTAGAGATCAGAAAATCTTCTAACAGGCCTACTTCAATAGCTAGGTTCTTCATCACCAAAATAGAAAGAAGGGGAGATAATGGGTCATCTTGATGAAGCCCACTTGAGCTGGAGAAAAATTCAGTTGCTTCATCATTAGCACAAAGAAGTGAACGGTAGATGTACAAAGGAAAATCCATCCCCTCCACTTGCTAGGAAAGCCCATTTTTTCAAGAGAAGCACAAGAAAAACCCAAGAAATATGCTCATAAGCCTTTTCCATGTCAAGCTTGCAAAGAACCCTAGATTGATTAGATTGGATATAGGAGAGTATTCCCTCACGTTTTCCCGCCTTCTGATCTTCCTTCCATATATGTGCTTGCATGTCAAACCCAGCTTTCATTTTTTCTTTCATCTTCACTGATTTCTTCTAATACTGCGCACTATTAGGTTTTACCTTTCCCACATGCTTTTCCCTTTTAGGTGATAATGATGTATTCAAGTGTTCAACATGCCCACAAAGCAATTTGTGACTCTGGGGTACCTTAATTCTCCGGAAATAATTATTAGGGGTCAACGTTTTTATAATGTATTCCAAAGTGCCTATTATTTTGGGTAAACTATTAATAGGGGACGATATTTTTTGAAATAGTTACTGGTCGAAGTTTTCCTTTACAACTTAGTCCCTGAACTTTTTAGAATTTGCAGAATAGTCCCTGGAATAGGAAAAACGTGTAAATAGGCTATATTTAGGGGTTTTTTCAGGAAATATGCTTGTTTTAACTGATTTAACTTCTTATAATGACTTTACTGGTACTAGTTATCACAATCTACTTCTTATATCTTATATATTATAATTTCCGTGGTTATAGGCCCACCATACTTAGCAAAATAATTAAAACTTAATTTAAGAGTTTCGACCGTTACCTGAACGTGGTTGGCGCTGGACAATGGCGATCCTCTAGCTTCTGGTTTATAGAGATTGCTAATCTCAACCTCACCTTCCTTAGATCAGGCACAGCATAGATTTGTTTCGTTTCCTACCTCAAATCGTAGTCACTAATCAAGTTTTTAATCTTTTTCAAGGATAGTGGAACTTTAATCAAGAACTTATAATATTTAAGACATAAGGTTCAATTGGATAGCGTTCCCTATTGGGAAACTTCTTTTATTAAAAGCTTGAAAGTAGAAATATTACAATGGAAAGCTTGAAGAGGGACTTGAGCTAAGATCATTAGAGATGCTTGTTTATAGAAAAATGGAGAAACCCAACTTCTCATTTGCTCAAGAATGCTCAAATGACCCTGTCCCTTCTCAGCTCTCGACCTCTCTATTTATAGAGGGGATGAGGGTGCATAGGATGTCCTAATGGCTACAGGTTTTTCACATGGCTACAGTACACACTTTATTTTACAGACCGGATACTTGTCAAAATAGTACAATAATGGGGCAGCCAATGATTCAAAATCCGGTTTCGGTCGCGATTTCGGTTTCGGTTGCGGAACGGCAAAATCGCTCTAATACGGCAATTGCGTTCCATAGCGCGGCTATCGTAGCATGAAAATGCGGTTCGCCCAACTTCAAAGCTTTTCAATGCGGCCGTTTCGGCGCGGTTCGGCCACATTTTGAATCCACGGGGGCAGCCTTTTCAGAACTTTTAATGATGACAAGACTAGTGATCATTATTGAGATTCTGCATACATTCATCTCCAATTATATTTTCCAGACCATCATTATCTGAATAATCATCAAAATCTTTATTAATATGGTTAAGATGCTCTAGATCATATTCTTCAAACAACTCAAGGAGATATTTCTTTCCTTCTTCTGATAAGAATTTTATGAGAACTTATTTTTTCTTGGATATCATAAGGACACTGAAGGCAGCTAATTTGTAATTCTAGAAGGGAAAATCTTTAAGCTATTAGGTAGGTAGTAGAAAGTAAGCCAAAGCGCAATCTACTTTTTGTATGGAATTTCAAGTTATCAATAAGGACTTTACTAGAAGGTGTAACCCGTTCTAGTAGAAATGGCATTTCATTAAGGATTTCCTCCTTTTCTGGCAGGAGGTCGGCTTTGGTGATCACCATTGGCGAGTTCTCGAGTTAGACTGTCTGCCAGAGAGTTCTTCGATCCCTGTATATGTTCAATAGAGAAGGAAAACTGGTTAAACCATAATTGCCAACGCAGGAGTCGCCCTTGCGCTTGCATATTTGATAAATTATTTTTCGTAAAATCAAGTATTCCTTTGCAATCAGTTCGAATGAGAAAAGGTTTAGGGGCTAAAAAGATTAAGAATTTTTCAATTCCCCTTATGACTGTAAGAATTTCTTTTTCCATCGTGGGATAGTTGCATTCTGCTTTATTAAAGCTTTCACTGCAATATTTGCAGAGTTTTTCTCCTTCTTTGATTTTGAGTACCGCACTCCAGTGCTCATTGCTGGCATTTGTCTCAAGAATTAAATCATCTTCTTCGTTAGGCAAATTAAGGATAGGAAGATTTTTATACATCTTCTTGAAATTTTGAACAATCTTTGTATCATTAATAGTCCATGTCTAGCTAACATCTTTCTTGAGTTTTAGCTGTAATGATTTTCTTAATTTAGCTAAATCTTTAATGAAATCAGAAGCATAGGTAAGACACCCTAGAAACCTTTCTAATTGCTTCCCATCTTCAATTTTTTAAGAAAAATTTTCTATTTTTTCCAGAATATGTTTTTGTAGAATAATCTGTCCAGCTTTTATTTCTAGACCCAAGAACTCGATTTCTTGTTCAGCATAAATGCGCTTGTTTTTTTCCAAGTATAATACCGTGATTAATGCATCTTTGGGTGACAGTCAGAACATTATTTTTATGTTGCTCTATGGTTTTAGAAAAGATAAGGATATCATCAATGTAAACTAGACAATAATGATTAAGGTCTTTGAAGATGTTATTCATTTTTCTCCGGAATATTTGAGATGTATTTTTAAGACCAAATGACATTATTATCCATTCATAATGTCCTTGTGGGGCACTAAATGCAGTTAAAGGAATACTTTCCTCTTCCATTTTTATCTGCTAATAACCACTCTTGCAATCTATTTTCGAGAATCAAGAAGCTCCTTGAATTCTGTTGAAAAGGACTGTTTTGTTAGGAATATAATAACCATCAAAGACAGTGTTATCATTAAGCTTTTTGTAATTGATTACCATTCTGGCTTTTCCTCTTTTTTCCTCAGCTTGATTTCTTACCATGAAAGCGGGATTGGTGTGAGGGCTCTTACTATTTCTAATTAATCCTTTATCCAGAAGTTCTTTGATTTGTTTATTAAATTCTTGAATGTCCTGGTGGGTATACACCATTTGTTTAACTCGGATGATAGTGTTGGGATTTAATAAAGTGATTTTAGCAAATGTTTTGTCTTTATCCCAAAATTTCAGATGATTGTCAGAATAGAGTTCTTTGCATAATTTTTCTTGTTGTTCAATTATCTGCTCTTTAACAGATAACTCGAGTAATGAAATTGTTAGTGCTACTTCACGTTATGCAGGCATTACCTTCTCACCTCGTCGGCTGCGTGTAAATTCAATTTTGTGATGAGTGTAAGCCTTACTTAATTTTTCAATAGGAACTAAGTGACCATTAATCGTAAATATTATTTGGTTTATGGTCTGGGTGCATCGAGAATATAATTTTTGAAAATTATTTCTAATAATCATATCATGAGAGGGTTGATCAGTAGTCCATAGAACTGGTATAATACATTGAACTCCTCCTAATTCTATGGTTAATCCTTCTATGGCTTCATTGTGGCTCATAATACCATTATCAGCTATTCTTCCTTGTAAAGGATTATGCGTGAGTAGTTAATTTTAGTCTATGGATTTCGTCGTTTATGAAAGTGTTCTTGTATCATGTTTTAACAACCAAATGCGTTAGTACTTTTATGAGTAGTTTACGAAAGTCTTCCTCTGATAGTTTGTTCTTATGCTACATAACTCCAGCAACTAGTCCTTTTATATATCTTGGTCATTCCTTGATATGTGTCCTTAATTTTCCTATTAAATATTTTCACAAAATCTTTCCTCTTTAAAATATTTTCACAAAATCCTTTTTCTATGGGTCTCTTGGAATCAGTCTCTCTATGGGTAGGAATACCGGTAGAGTTAAGGTTGCCTACAGCTGGATATCCCCAGACCCCGTGAAAGCGAGACCCATACTGGGAGGTGGTGTTGTTGGTGTTGTTGTTGCTGCTTACTTTTGTGATTGGTTTGATTTCATTCTATCCGGTGTTTGATATGTTGTGAGTGGATTTTTTGCCAAAGTTTGCTTATAATAAATGAACACCTCGAATCGATGTCTGCCTATTTAGTTAAATCACGCTTTTAGCCTTGGAAATAATTTATGAATGTTAAAACGAGCATGTTTACCCCATGATTGTAATACATGAATGCAATCAAGTTTCATGCCTTATAAGTTTAATTCAGCTTACTAAGTGTTCGTTTCAAGTTAATGCGATATGGATATATATTTATGTATATATGGTTATAACTGTTGGCTTTAGCGCATTGCTAAATCATATCTGCTTACTCGGTAAGTTATGCATTGGTAAGTTTACATACCGCTTTCCAGTATGACCTAGGGGTTAGAATGCTAGATTGTGAAATTGAGACCGAGATGGTAGTTGGATGGTTTGACGACCTGTACTTGTCGACTCATACTATAAGTTGATACCGTGCACTTGTGGTAACTTTCTATATCGACAGGAACTTACTTGAGTAGCTAGGTATTGATATGTCAATACTTAGTGAGTGAGCTAGCTGAGATTCCTAAGTCGAGTAACATTGGAATGGTAGACAGATTGTAAAGCCGATATTGGTGTGTACTTCTTAAATGAACCAGAAGTGGAGGTGATTAAATTCTAAGGGAAGAAGCGCCTTAGGTGGTGACTCGCCCTTTTTGAAAGGGTGAACATTGTAAAAATATTGTGTTTTTTGCACCATTTAATTTTTGCTCTTTAATTTTGTTAATAATTGACATTGGAGACTAACCATTAAGGTTGTCATCTCGAACATTGGCTGATTAAATTCAAAGGACATTGCATTCTTTATAAAGTCTCAATTTTTAAGTAATTACCCTATTCACTTTCCTTTTAGGGTGATCAAACATTGACTTTTGAGACCTTCAACGCTACATGGGTAGCTTATTATAAGTAACACAGGGAGATTGACTAGCGTGCATGTCACAATTGCCATTGCTAGCAGTTGAGTCGTGAATCCTCAAGATGCAGCTTATCTTCACTTTTTACGATCATGTGTTAGAGTATAAATCTATTCCTTTGCCTTCAACCATCAGCTTAAACTTTTTGTTGAGTAACAGCTTCTCATAAGTATCATACATCACGTCAAGTGGAATTATGACCTTGAACATCGTCCTCAAGTAAATAGAGCATGAGCATTCCTTGAAGTTATTCTTGCCTAAATCATCTCGTAAACATCTTACATCCCTTGACATATGCTTAGCAAATGAGGCTAGAGAGAGCAAAGAAGAATGGGCCATGCTCGTAGTTGGGTGCCAAGTGTTGTGACACTGTTGGTTTTGGTTCCTGATGAGGGAGAAAACTAATCCATCGAGTAGGTTTTAATTTCTACTATGGCAAACTTTGTTTTCATATTTGACTAATAAGTGTAAGTTACTTTACTAAACCCCTATCTCGAAGCACCTAACAAAATTCGACAATACCAGAGATCCAGGTACAAGGTCCGTTGCCCAACAACATTTCTCCTGTAGGAGAGAAGTCACTCCCTTGGAATCCAGCCCAAATGATGAGGTGACTCAATGCCTCGATGTCAATCAGGCTATTTTCTCGTTGACCTCTATTTTGCTAACACGTACAATTGCCAACTATTGTATCTGAAGACACACGAAGTGGGGGATTTGAGTGAAGATAGAAAAGAGAAGGTAATTCGTTTAACAATGTTAACATAATATGAGGTCTAACATTGTGAAATTTAGTCTACCTATACAAGTGAAGTGGCTAACGCGTCAAGCCAACGTCATGGCTCTACGAGGGCTGGCCCGTTAGGCCTTAAATATTGTTACGTCCTTACACCGGTGCCAAATTGGGCCGGGGACTCGCCTCCACTCACCCTGCTTTACGTTCAGGTTTGTAGGCTCATCCCACTCTCACTTTTCCTTCCGATCTTTGTTAAAGTGAAACTCAAGTTCGTACAATGTTTTTAATAGGGGTTTTTTTGTGTGTGTGTGTGTGTGAAACTTATCAAATTTCAATAAGAAATGCAAAAATAAAATGTTAATAGAAGGACCAAAAACATAAGATATTAATATATTTAGTAAATCAAAAAGTTATAACAGTTGTCATTATATGACAACCACCACAATTGGGAACACCTATAGTATTTATTTGTCACAATTCGATCTTAACAATTCATTTTATGTTTTTTCTTAAATAATTAAAAATGTGTTAAAAAACTTAAATAATGTCACTAGATATTACAAACTAATTTTATAAGGGTTTGTTTGATTAATGTTGAATGTCCACTGTATTAGAAAGAAAAATTAAAAACCTTTTGAAAAGAAGAAGCCATTGTTACCGGCGAGCATTGTTACCGGCGAGCATTGTTTCCGGTAGGCTACCGGAGGCCATTGATACTGGCGAATGGTCGAAGCCCAAAAAAGAAGACAGTGTTACCGGCACATGGTCCAAGCCCAAATGAGAAGCCATTGTTACTGGCATCCCCCTTCCTTCTCTGTCCTCTTTCGACATTGGCCCGTGGGTCAACTCCAGCTGGTGCGACAGTCTATCTCGTTTGGCCGGCAGTGATATCCATTTTCCGACGATAGGGTGGGGCGGCGGTGATATCACAATGTAAGCCGGGGGGCGCCTAGGGTTTGGTCGCACCCAAAAGGCATCTATAGCAAAATACGAATGAAACTTTGAAAACAATGTAGTATTCTCAAATCTTCAAGTACATCTAATGGTAGCAAATCCTCAATTGAATTTATTGTACATATGTTTGAATCTAAATTCAACTAGAAGTATTGAGGTGTTTGACCATTACCAGTTTATATGCATGCGTACTACCATTCAAGAATATATGGGACAACTCACTTGTTAGGGAATCTTCAACTCTACGATGTAAGCACTTGGGTTTGGTATCAAGATATGTAAGATAATGTCTTCAATCTAGCCTTGATCGATAGACTATTGCCACAGCCTGAATTTGCAGGAATGAAAATCTCCCTCCTTCTCGAGATTAACAAAGGAATAGATGAGAGATTGAATGATTATTTAGAGTCCACATAACTTTTTTAAAATTTTATTTATCTTCCAATCTACTCTGCAACGATCAAGAAATTTAACAATTAATTACAATACTCGACCTATTTTTTTTTCTTTTTCTAATAAGCAATATAAATTATTTAAGTTAAATTCTGTTTTGTACATATTTTAATAAGTAAGGGAGTCTATAGCTAGCCTGCATTGTGATCTCAACTATCGATCCTGTTGGGTGGTCAACCAAACACAATAGCGACTGACATGGACAATATGTCCTTTTAATTTCATTGTCGCCCTGGCTTCACCATATATTATCAAATTATTCCAATTTATGAGCAGGACACCTTTTTGGAGTCTAAATGATGTACTGGCCGGCCAAGACCAAAAAATTAGCAATAATGCAATTTGCACTCGTATTCTAAACGATCATCATCAGTTTTTTGGTTTCCCATTTCCAATGCCATACTTAATCATAGCCCAGCAATTTCCAATGCCATACTACATGTGGTTCAGGCCCGGGTTCGATTTTTTTTTTTTTTTTTTGGCATTTGGGAGGATTTAGCGAATAGCTTACAATTTCATATAACTTTTTACACCTCCTTACATCCTTAACATCATTGATCTAATATGCATAGAAGTGTTGGCTCATACTATGGATCTTAAGCAGTTTACAAGTTCTCCTTGAACACACAAACAAAACATATTCGAGTAAAATAATGGTTTTTTTTTTTTCTGATTAGTAATAGGGTAAAATCCAAAGTAGTGCCATAAGGCAAGTATATAGACAACTGTTAAATTGCAAATACACATCTGGCATAAAGAAAAATAAACTTCTAAAACCCTTCATACCAACTAATAAAAGATCAATAAAAGTCACTGCTAATAATCCAATCAGTTCGAGTAAAATAATGTTTGCTAACTCTATGTGAACACATTTTTAAAAAAAATTAACGTACAATATTCGATTCGTTGTTAGGTGTTATTTTTAGTTGATTGAATTAACTGTTTAATAACTATCAATTAACAATTAATTACTAACTAATTGATATGTTATTAGGATTTGGTAGTTAATTAATTGAATCATCTGCTTTCAGAAAAAAATGTTTAAAAGATTATCAGATTCTCAAAAAAAATATGAGACAAATCTAATTTTTAAAAGTCTAACCCCAAAAAAATTATTTAAATTAACTTTTTGAGACATACCTATATTAAGCCAACTAAACTGTCTTTACACAATCAACCAAACTGCTTGAATGCAATTGATTTTTGAGCATAAGAGTTGGGGGAATTTTTTACCACACCATGGATCAATTTTCAGGAGGCACACTTTCGTCATGTTTGAAGGATATTTATTTTTACCAGTGCAAAGTCGAGGTTTATACATTTACCCTCTTAATTGTTATGCATTAATTTTTTTAACCAGACCTATTTACATTAATTTTTACCTGCCTCAATTTTTCATAAAATAGCATGTAACATCCCAATTTCGAAAATACCCTTCATCTTTGTGACTTATAAATTACAAATAACTAAGATATAAAATAAAAAATTTTATTTCAAAATCATAACGTTATAAGAAAATAAGAAATTAGGGAAAATAGGTTTTAAATACTTTTGGCAGGTCATGTGACGAAAATTTTGAAATATAAGTTTCAACTAAAGGATTTTAATATGACTTTAGGGGAATAGGAACACAAAAACGAAATTCAAACCTTTCAACTATTAAAAATAAAAAAAATAAAAAATCATAACTACAAAAATAATTACATCAAAAAGTCCTCATTATATTTTTTGATAAGATTCAAATTTCTTGATTTTCATAATTTCCTCCATAATAAATTATAAAATTTTAGTTCTAATTTGTTTTCCTAATTTTCTTACTTTTTCTAGTTTGTGTTAAAATATTTTACTTTATCCCTTAATTCCTTATAATATCAAACTTTCAATTGTGAAGGGCATTTTTAAAATGTTGGAAGTTAAATGTTAATTTGTGAAAAATTGAAGGGAGGTAAAAATTAATGCAAATAAGTTAGCGTTAAAAAAATGCATGCATAATAGTTAAAGACGGTAAATACAAAAACCTCGACAAGTTGTGGATCCAATAATCCTCTACTCTCACATCTCATGTGTTCCCCCCCCCCCCCCTCTCCCTCTTTGAGTTCTACTTGACTCGATTGGCTGGCTGGCTGGCTAGCCCAGGGGGCAAAAAAAAAAGGGAAAAAAAAAATCTACGTTAAGCCATACGTATGAGTATAATGACTTTTGTCAAAGAGTTGGTATTTATTAAAAATTACTTACATGGGATATCAAAACTCATGGATTCATTAAGAGGCTCAACGAGCCATTTATAAGGAGGGATTAGGCTCTACAGACTACAGGGTTAGATCTGGAAGTCCGTTTACAACACTTTAATTACTTCAACACCATGCATGCATCGTTAAGGATAAGTGAAATCGGTAGCGGCTCTGTTTTTGAGACTCGACATTAAAAATGAGCATGAGTATCTGTGGTGATAAGACTGTCTACATTTAGATTTTTTCAAAATCCATGAAAGCGGGACATTGAAAATGAGCACGAGAAATGTTGGGTTTAATGTGAGATAATGTAAACAAAGACATACTTAGCTATTTTGCCGTTGGATTCTAGCTTTTTTTTCCCTTCTTTTCCAACGACGATTTTGGACATGCCAGCTCTTGAAAAAAATAATAAATTAAAAAAAAACCACCAAAGGGGGCTATTTTTTATTTAAAAAAAAGCTTTTTTTGGGGGGGGGGGGGTATTGTCTTCCCATGTGGATTGAAGCCACCTATTATGTTTAACAAATTACCTTTGATTAATAAACATAGAAGAGTTTAGGTATTTGTATTCTCGCATGCATGTGACTGAATAGCTTTACCTTGATTAATAAACATAATATCAAGTGTAAATGATAGCGAAGTAGATCTTGATGACATTGAAAATGTAAAATAATTTTATATCTACGCGTAAAGAGGTTACTTATTGAAGAACCATCAAGAAATTCTATAAAAATATTTTTCATGTTAAAAATTTTTGGGGGAAAAAAAAACAAAGGAATAAGTGAAACTAAAAAACAATACTGGCGATCAGAAAAATTATAACTAATAAGTGATAAATATCTTGCTACAAGACACTTCTTCTTGTCTTCAGTTAAAAATTATATCTTTATATTTTAAAAGATGATGATATAAGACATCTCTTACATATCATATGGCAAGACATTTCTTTGACCAAAATTAATGGGTCAAAAAACTTAGAATCACCAAATAATGTTCAACAACTAGACTTAATTGTGAATTGTAAACTTATAGTATTCATCGGCTACACTGATATGTGGATATAAACTGACACCCTAGCCTAATGGGATCAACCCAATGGATAAAGGCATATCATACACGTAATTTTTTGATTGTGAAAAGTATGAAAAAAAGATAATTTTATATAATTTATAAGTTGTAACATACTTTAACTATTTAAACATACCATTTTCTTAAAATTTTATATATGATAATGTAACTTCTAAGCCCAAACAAGACACTCAAGAAGTATCTTGTGGCGAGATATTTTTTTGCTATTTTAAATTGAAAAAAAATTGTATGATTGAATAGCGGAAGTTGTAACAAAATATAAATTCTGTAAAATGATCCTTTATTAAAAATCTTTTACATTTATAAAAGTATATATATCATAAGTCTCACAAATGAGATTGATTTGATTAGGATGCTATTTTGCACCTGTTGGCATAGCTGATGAAACTTAGCAATTCATAATTGATTATAAATCTTGAAACTTAGCGCTTCATAATTAATTATAAATATTAAATATTTGATAATTTTGAATAATAAAATATTTAATTTAAGATGTGGCAAAATATTCAAGAGTGTTTTATAATAAGACAAAGAGTGTCTTGTGACAAGACATATGCTATCACCCAAATAAATAAGCAAAATTATAAGTATCTTACTGCAAGAAACTTCATAAGTGTCTTGTTTTGACTAAAAAAAACATACAATTATGTTTTTAAATTGAAAAAAATGATAGGATTGAATTATGAAAGCATATTACAACTTCTAAATTGTATAAAATCATTTTTTTATCCATAATTTGTCACATTTTTAAAATACGCGTATCATATGTACTCGCGGATGGAGTTAATGCAATTTAGGGTATCATTTAATATTTTGTCGACATAGCCAATGAATATTTAAGGCTAGAAATTCATAATTAAGTATAATCATGGAAAACTTTATGGTTTTAAATCATAAAACATGTTAATTTATGATAAGACAAGACATTTAAGAATGTCTTGCAGCAAGACAGTTATCACTAATATGATACTAAGGTGTGTTTGATTTGATGTAAATAATCTTGTAATGCAAACAAATTAATTTATAATTATATTTCCATTATCAAGCTTAGTTGTAAAATAGTATTGCAAATAACAATTACATTGCATTTATGATTCTCACAAACTATGTACGTAATTATATGTGATTGCATAATACTTTTCTTTTTTTGGGGGGGTCAGAACAATGCATAATACTTTTGTTAATGAAGATATAATTTTTCTGCGTTCATTAAAGATCTAAATAAAATATTCTAAGTAATGTACTGAGTAAAATTTCTTAGAATCTCAATTCAGTTATGACAGATTTCTATTCTTATGCAACCTATATTAATTTGCAGCCGAAATTGAAGTATTAATGAATCACTGTGTCACACACACTGTCACTGATAAACTATATGCATGCATGGGCAGCCGAATTTGGGCTGCTTATTTCTTCAAAGTTTGTAATATATTTAATTAGTGTCCATTGTCACAACTCGTAAAGTACATATGAGACTTATTATCAAAGTTTTCGGTTTGAATTTCTTTTACATCGACTTTTACGGCTCACTTACACCAAAAAAACAAAATTGAAAATAATTTAGATATGACTCGGTTGGAAGAATTTTCAACTTATTTCCCAAGAAAAAAGGGATAAAGGCATTGGCTTTAGAAATTAGAATCTTTATTCCCCTACCATCTCGTGAATATAAACCATGTGATATATTTGGTACAATTAATCCAGCCTCTCAAAGATACATAAAATAGCTACAAGCATAAAACATGTCGAAATGACTTAAGTATATACATGTAGATTGCATGGCTTTGGTGCAAGGAATCTGGACTCAACAGTTCCATTGATTAATTCACTATATTCCATGCACGATATATGATTGATAAACACTTAGGCAAATTATTATATATTTCTAGGAGCATGTACTTCTATTGTCACACACACACACATATATATATATATACTTTTTCAATGTGTATTTGTCATATGAGCAGTTAAAAATATATATTTCGCTTATGTGATTTTCAGTAATATATACTCTTGAAAATATGATATAGACTTTGCCACTTTACAAACCATTTTCAGCCCCTTAGATCTCCACCGTCAACATCACATGCAGGTTTGGGAGCAAATAATTTAGCATAACCATCACCGCAGTTGATAATAAATCAAATCATAGTTTAATTAATAATTTTTAAAAGATGTCTACATAAAGTGATTCAGATGTTTTTGACACTTGTTTACTTTAAATCAGATTTTAATTTTTAAATTTTGTAAATAGAACAAAATTGTAAAGAAAAAGTCCTGCCTCTTATGAGCTACAATAGTTAAAATTCCTCTAATAAAAAATCAAAAGCAAAAAATAGATTTTTTTTGAGACAAACTCCAACTAGACATTTTTTGTTTTAAATCATCGAAGTTTTCCCTTCCTATAGGGTTGGGCAACTTGAGATCAGAAAAAAAAACAAATGAGAAGAAAAAACATATTGGTTTTATCTCCTAATTAAGGTTGTAGCCTCATGACCTCCAAATTCGTAGTTTGGTTTTCAAAAGTAGCATGAAAAAAAAAGGGTAAAGGAAGACAGAATAACATGGAAAGTTTGATATTCGGTGACTTAATTACTTAGATTGGTCTTATATTGAGAACCTATAGGAAACTATGCGCCGTTTTTTAAGTATTGTTTTTGTTATCAGTAATAAGAAGGTTGATCCCAAAAAAAAAAAAAAACAATAAGAACCGGAAAAAAAAGCAGACACCTCTTTTTTTTTTTTTTTTTTTTTTTATGAAACAAAAAAAAAAAAAAGCAGACCCCTCTTTTTTTTTTTTTTTTATGTGAAAGAAGACATATATGTGTTATATATCTATGGTGAAATTTCAAAAAGTATTTTACGAAAATTTGTTAACTTGCACAAACCATTCATGCATTTCTGATCTAATTAGTTTGCAATATGATATTGCATTTTGCTAGGGGCAGTCGTGCAACACCTCGGAGAGTAGTTTTCAATGGTCTCAACAATAAAGAATAAAGACTGTTGCAGTCAAATTCACATGGGCAGGAAAGGTCACTTCCATTGTTTGAAAAGGGCACAATAGCAACAATAGTGCACAAGCAAATTATTATAACCAGCCTTTGCATTTCTTCTTGCTTGTCAAGTTAGCAACTAGCAAATTTGGCAACTTGATAGCAACATAACCAATTTCAAATTATAGGAGCCTCTACATGTTCAATCATAGCCCTTAGATACAAATGAACATAGGTTATGAATATCATTATTGAGAGTATTGACCAATCTTTTGAGTATGGTTTCTGTTATTGATCAAAAGGGTACGGAGAGCAATTAGAAATTGGACAATATTACACTTGCAGGGCTAGTAACCACTCTCGATGGGGCAGTCTTTTGTTGCAGCTTGATGTCTATGAAATTAAGTATATTAGATTTATTATGTTGTAATCTCCGAATTCATCGGTGTCTAGTCAGGTTAAGAGACAATCTCGAAGATTGATTTATATACCTTACTCTATATAGTTTTTAACTATGCTTGATGTATATTAATGAAAACTTTTATATAGTGAGCGATATATATATATATATATATATATATATATATATATATATCTATATATATATATATATATATATATATATATATATATATATATATATATATATATATATATATATATATATATATATATGTGTATGTATGTATGATTGGGGAAAAATCTGATGTCCCCCTAAATGGGCCCATCCGAGTCAGACCCATAGACAAAGCCCACATATAGGATAATGGGCACAAAGACACCACCCTAGGGGCTCCCCCAGGCCCATGCCTGGGGTCATGGGCCCTGAGGCGCAACCCTAGGGGCTCCCCCTATGGCCCTTCTATTCCGGGACCGACGCCCCCCGCGGGGTGCTCCAGGTAAGACTACTGTCTTATCCTTTTTCCGAAGGGACTATAAATAGTCACCTACATTCCTTCGGAAGGGGGTTGGCAATCGAACGCACTGAATTGACTTTGCATCTTTCTCTGTTGACCTTTGACTTAGACTTTGAGCTGACTTGAGCGTCGGAGAGGCGTTTCCCGGTCCACAACCCGGGGATGCCCTTTTTACAGGTGGAGCCACTTGGAGAAGAGGACGTGAGGTGTTGCGCGCCAGCTGTCGAATAAACCCGTGCCTTTGTCCACGTCATCATCAATCGCACCTTCAAAGATTTTCTCCGGAATCAGATTGGCGCCGTCTGTGGGGAATGAGTGGTGGCGATGGTACTAAGCGAAGCAACACGGGCACGGACTCGCAGGGATAAGGCCCCCGTGGTTAATACCTTTGCGCTTCCTAAGGTGCAGGACGCTTCGAAGAGTTCGCGGGCGAATCCCTAAGCGGCGAGCCCATCTTCTCCTGAACGAGAAGCGTACGTCACAGTGGATGCCCTGAAAAGCTTCCTGTCCACCATGACGGACGCCATCACCCGCTAGGTTACAGAACAGGTCAAGAGAGTTATGGAGGCGGCCAACTTGGCCAGGCCGCTTCCTCACTTGGATTACATACCTACCCTCGGAGTTGAGCCCTCCCACCGACCGGAGCTGATAGAATTTCCTCATTACACAGAGCAGGAGTGAGGAGTATCCCGGTCGGACCGAAGCGGTTGACCCTATACAGAGCAGCCGGGTGGACGCGCGACAGCGAGACCCAGTGGCGGCCTATGCAGGGGGTAACGGCCAAATTGACGACTACTTCCACACCCTACGCAACCCATTCCAAGCGGACCGCTTGGTTTAAAGAGCAAGAATAGACTTTTAGGCCTCAGGAAGGGGTCTCTGGCAGGCGTCGGCCCAGCCCGGAGCGTCG
This sequence comes from Carnegiea gigantea, assembly GCA_029747015.1. NCBI lineage: Eukaryota > Viridiplantae > Streptophyta > Magnoliopsida > Caryophyllales > Cactaceae > Carnegiea > Carnegiea gigantea. The sequence continues at coordinate 111,352 of JAKOGI010000350.1, read as the reverse complement.
CACTCATCTGGAGTGCACTCGGAGTCCGCCCCCAAAGGAGACACGCGGTCAGGAGCCACGCCGAGTGGACCGGTCTCCCCCAAGAACCTCAAGGCACGATTGGGAGAGTATGAGTCCTTCTGTTGTTGAAGTGGAGCGCCACCTTGAAACCGTCATCAAGGTGTCGAGAACGGCCGCTCGGCCGACCGCTCTCCCCTTCTCTACCCCATTCAGTGCTGAAATAATCGATGCTCTATGCCACGGGAAAGTCAGGATGCCAACATTAGACCTCCGTGAAGGGACGGCAGATCTTGAAGAGCATCTGGGGGTCTATAAGGCACAGATGTATGTGCAGGATGTAGATGATGCCGCTTATTGCCGCTATTTTCCTGCGATCTTAAAGGGAGTGGCGCAGTCATGGTTTAATAGTCTGCCACCGGGGAGCGTCACTTGCTTTTAAGACCTGGCTGACAAATTTGTTAGCCAATTTATTTCTAGCCAGAAGGAAAGAAGGACTAGCATCCACGTGTCAAAAATCAATCAGGGGCCACAGTAGTCCCTCACCGAATTTGTCAAGCGCTTCCATCAGGAGGCAGTGTTGATTCCGGACTTCGAGGACGGGGTGGCATAGACCTCCTTCTTGAACGGTCTTAAAAGCGGCCGCTTCAAGTTTTCCTTGGCGGAATAGAAGGAGACGACGTTGGCCGAGGCCCTGAGGAAGGCTGCAGACTTCATTCGTACCACCGAGATCTGCACCGATAACTCTGACGCCACGAAGAAGTCTACGGCTTCGGGGTATAAGAATTTCAACCGCAGCGATAGAAATCCCGGCCCCCGGGAAAGAAGGCCACAGTTCGAGGCGATGGACCCCCGATTTACCACCGGTGCCAGAAGCATCCTCATGGAGGTTAGAGGACATCCCATACTTCGAAGACCGCCTCCTATGACCGCACCCCCTAGGCCGCAGAATGCCAGAAAGTATTGTGAGTTCCACAAACAGAGCAGACAGACCACGACTGAATGCTGAGAGCTGAAGAAAGCCATTCACGAATTGGCAGACAAGGGTCAGACTGATCGATTCCTAAAGAGAGGACTGCTATTCCTTCGATAAGAACAGGAGCCCGCTCAACCCCAGTCACTGGATGAGGAGTGCTCGACGGAGGTCGTAGCCACAATAGCTGGGGGCTATGCGGAAGGGATAACTTGGTCAGCTTGGAAAGCAGAAGTGCACAGCAAGTGCTCACCACAGAGCAAGGACCTCGTGTAATGGTGCCCATAATGGTGTTTGGTGGAAAGGAAGCTTCACGATTCGCTTCTCCCCATAACGACCCCTGGTCGTCGAGATGAAGATAGCAAGCGCGATTGTGCGGTAAATTCTGATAGACACGGGTAGCTCTGTGGACATCATAACCTGGGACTACTTGAAAAAACTCATACACCCCGAACGTGACATCGTCCCCTTGGTGCACCCCATCTTGGGCTTCGGTGGGCACGAAGTGAATCCCACAGGGATGATCCACCTCCGTGTGCGTTTTGGTGACAAGCTTAAGTCCAAGAACCTAGAGGTCGACTTTTTAGTCGTTGATGTGCCCACGGCCTACAATGTGATCCTAGGACGTCCGACCCTTCACAAGGTAAAAGCTGTCATCGCCTCATACCTCCTCCAGCTTCAATTCCAGGCTGATGACGACAGCATTGGTAAAATGCATGGAGACCAACGGACGGCCCAGGAGTGTTACTTGGTGAGCATCATACCCCTGGTAGAGCGGACGAGGGAGCACAGACCTGATGGGCCGCCCCAGGTGGAAAAGTGGGCGAGGAGTGGACCGGTCACCATGGTCCTAGAAGCCTTGGTCATCCACACCCTCACCTCGGCGGAACCCCCACGGCATCGACCAGAAGCTACGGGCGGGGTGGAGCAAGCTTCGCTTGAAAAAGAACGGCCTAAGCGCACCGTGCAGCTAGGTCAAGATATCGCGGCCCCTGACCGGCAATTACTGCTCTCCCTCTTACGGGAGTATAAAGATGTCTTCGCATTCGGACCTGAAGAAATGCTGACATCGTCCCAACGGTGATGGAACACCGGCTCAATGTGGACCCTCATCAAAGGCCCATCATCCAAAAGAAGCGCCATATGGGCCCGGAGAGAGCGACCGCTGCCAATGTTGAAGTACAGAAGTTGCTGGAGGTCGGGTTCATTCGAGAATGCCAATATCCCGAATGGATCTCGAATGTGGCGTTAGTGAAGAAGCCCAATGAGACTTGGAGAATGTGCGTGGATTTCACGGACTTGAATAAGGCTTGCCCGGATAGCTATCCGCTGTCGAAAATTGACAAGTTGGTGGACGCCACAGTCGGACATGCCCTGTTGAGTTTCATAGACGCCTTCTCCGGGTATCACCAGATACTCCTCTGCCCAGAAGATCAGTAAAAAATGACGTTTATCACAGACTGCGGCCTCCACTGCTATAAGATGATGCCCTTTGGATTGAAGAATGTAGGGGCCACTTATCAACGCTTGGTGAATAAGCTGTTCGAGCCCCTCATTGGCCAGACCATGGAAGTCTACATCGACGATATGATAGTAAAAGGCAAGGCCGAGGGGGATCATGATAAGGATCTGAGGAGAATATTCGACATACTATGAGCTTTCAGCATTAAGCTTAACCCTAAGAAGTGCATCTTTGGGGTACAATTAGGCAAGTTCCTTGGCTTCATGATCAGCAGCCGCAGAATCGAGGCTAACCTGGACAAGATCCAGGCCGTCCTCGACATGAAGTCTTCGCGGAATATAAGAGAAGTACAATGCCTAACCGGCTACATAGCTGCCTTAGGCCGATTTATGTCCCGGCCCGTAGATAAGTGCCAACCATTCTTCCGCGTCCTATGACAGCGAGCCAACTTTAGTTGGGATCAGCAGGCAGGCAAGGCTTTCCAGGCCTTGAAGACCCACCTGGCCCGTCTACCCAAAATCGCCAGCCCCCTGGAAGGAAAAGTCTTGGTACTATTGATGAACTCCTATTTTACCTCATTTTAGCTCTCATTTGATCCCTATTTCTCATTGTTTTTATGTCAAATATAGACGAGAAATGGTCAACTTTACTTCCTTTGATTCAATTGTACTTATAAAGTTATCTGTCTTACTTTCAGGAGATATCTCTTGGTTTTGATAGAAAGGACAGCTTTGAATGAATTACAAGGAAGAATAGAGGTCTAAGAACCCCTGGGAACCAAAAGAGAAGTAGTGGAGAGAGTTTCTGCCGAACCAAAAATTTGACATAAGGGCCCTATGCCAGGTGGCACGATCGTGCCATGGTGGCATGGGCACCCCATGCCAGGCGGCACGATCGTGCCATTCCTTTTTTTTTTTTTTACGATGAAAGCGCCTTAGGGCATCTGTTTATCGGAGGATTTTTTCTAGGTTTTTGAGGGGGCGATTTAGGTTTCCTCCTCCCACTCCCAAACCCCATTAGAGGGTGAATAAATTAGGTTAGATTAGAAGGCTAATTTTGATTTCAAGCTTGTGGATTCGATCTTCAACTAAATCAAGCATAAGTTTTCTCTTCTCTTCCTCTCTCTATTTTGTTTACTTATATTCATGTTTTAGTTTACAATCTTTTGTGATGTTTAGTGATTATAGTTGTGAATCTTTGATTGCGATTAGCCTCTTGATCACTAATTGATCTTTGTTTAGGCTTTTACCCCTCTTGTTTATGCTAGGATCTAAGGTTTTCTCTCACACCCACCAAGTATTCGATGAAATACTCGAAAGAGTTTTCATGCTTGTTTTGGGACAATTAACTTATACTGAGAGGTGAGGTTGATTGTGTAATATGGGTAGAGTGAATAGTCGGAATTGGGACATGAAAATAGTTTCAGTCACTGGCTAGGTCAAAGGTTGTTAATCTTGTAGTCTAATTGACCTAGTCCCATGAAAATAGGTGGTTAGAACATTTAGACTAGCCTATTGACTCTTGAAAGAGGGCTTAGGTGGACTCTAATTGGGCAACCGATCATTCTTGTATTACTAGTATAACTTGAAAAGGTGAGGGTTTGAATTGATTAGTTAGTCTTCCTTAGGTTTAAATACAATTGAAGTTTTATTTGTTTTAGTAGTTTAGTTTTACTTCTCTTCACCTTCGATTTTGCTTAGATTGATACGCTTGAGTGAACTTTGATAGTTGAAGACACAACTCCCTGCGGATGACACCTCAAGTACTCAATGATACACCTTGCACTTGGGGTTTATAAATATTAAAACTCTGTTTTTTTCCTAACAAGTTTTTGGCACCGTTATCGAGGAGTTGGCGTCTTCCAATATCGGGGTCTACTTGAACATTCGAGACTAGGCCTTTAGAAAATCCAAAAAAGGAAAAAAAATTTCAAAAATCAAAAATTTCAAAAAAAAAAATCAAGATAGCTATTTTCCATTTACCTCAGTTTGAGCATGAACCTCTTTGGCAATACTTGTCTAGGTTAAATGATTATCGTGCTCAATATGTGCTTTTTGAGTATGAAAAATGGGAAATATGCAATGCTGTGCTTGAGCGGATAACACCTGAGACTCGAGTCATCCTTGAATCCATGTGTTATGGTAGTTTGTATTCTTTAGCTGCTGATGACATGTGGGATTTGTTTGAGTCTTTATCTTGGCATCAATGGCGATCCGATGATCCTAGGGACCCATATCATCACTATTCTTCTTACCCTCATGTGTTGTGCTCTTATTGCCAATCTTTTGACCATGATGTGCATTCATGTCTCTATTATGACATCTCTGATGAGTCTTACGCTAGACTTAATGCCATGATAGGGATAATGCACGAGCAACATATGCACTTTGTTAGTGAGATGCGGGAGTGCAGCCTGTTGCATGGGACCAACCCTAATCTAGCCTCCCCTAGACTAGAGGTTAGTCTCTATGAGGATCTTGAGTTACACTGACCTAGAGGAAGCGCCCGCCCTTCCCTTGACCTCTTTATCACTTGTTGCTCCGTCCTTTACTAGCACACCCATAGGTACTACCGTCAGTGCTTTGACCTTACATGTTTCTCCCCTTCCTTTAGCTCAGTGCACAGGATTAGAGATGGGTGAGCCGTATAGGGGTGATGTTACTATTTTGGAGGATAATTTTCCTACTTGGTTGAAAGAACCTATCTTGATTGAGTCACATCTTGAGGAGGCTGCTTTTGAGGAGTTGTGTGATGATAGTTTGGTGGTTAGTGTCGCGCCTAGTATTGACCATATTGACCCAATTTGCACCAAACCACTTGACCTAACCCCCGTTTAATCCCCCCTCCTTCTTGCCACCTCCTCCCACTTGCATGCATTTCACGAGTCCCTAGGCGATATTAGAAGGTATAACCCCTCCTTGGATCCTTATTGTGTATACCTAGAGGACTTTCCTAGAAAAGTCATATGGAACACTTCCTTTGATCATGCTTTTGACTTTTCCATGGCATTTGATAAGTATAAGAGGGCACCGATTTTCTTTGCTATGATCTTCTCTGTGTTCTTTACTTATATCATTCTGAGATGCATGCACAGGCACATGATAAGCTCTTGCGAGCTTTGACTACATCCAAGTTGACAGCTCGAGTCTTGAGAGACAAGGAGTGGCTGATGCTTCTTAAGCCACTGTGACTTAGTTTGGGTATAATCAGCATCCGACCTGGTATAATCGTTCTCACTTTTTCCCCCCTTCTTTTTATTTTCTCTCTTTTTGTTTTTGTTTAGTTGTGGATATTAGGATTGTACTTTTGTGGTGATCATTTTGAGGCGATACTTGGGAACTTGTTGAGACAGTTGAGGGCATTGATCACCTTTGTGTGTTTTAGGTTTTGGTTGAGTGAGCTAGCTTGTGTATATGTACGTTTTGTTTGATTTTGGTTTTTGTGTGTTTTATGGTTGGTGATGACTCTCAGCCCTCAATGAGGACATTGTGAGATTTAAGTGTAGGGGTAGGGTCATTTACCCTTTTGTTCTTATTTTTGTGAAAATTTTCATTTTTGTGCAAATTTTTCATTTTCTCTTCTTCTTTGTATAGTTTTTCTTTTTGGCTTTTGGGGAGTCTTGTACTATTTTGACTGACTTTAGTCCCTTGTACCTTAGCTATTAGCTTATACATAAGTAAGTTATTCATGATAGATCTCTGTCTAAAGTATGTCATTCTTGGTCCCAATTCTAACTCCAACAGTCTATTATAACTGTGTAATCCAGTCCTTGTGTACACTTCATCATCATCTTAGAATCTTAGTCTTTCGTGATTGACTCTCCCACCTGTTTTTGACACAGTTACTTTAATTTTTTGTATGCATTCAAAAAAAAAATGAGAAAAAAAAAGATAGAAAGAAGAAAAAAAATAAAATTTGGAATGACAAGTATCCCTTTGAGGCATGCGCTACTAGGCGTTACCCTTTGAGACATGTGCTACGGAGTGTGTCCCTTTGAGGCTATACTGCTACTAAAAAAGCTTGCTTTCTGTGTTAATATGTCAATAATGTAGTTTGTGTCAATCAAGTGGGATTGAGTCGATTTTGGTAAGCTTAAGTCCTAGTATGATGATACACTGACACACCGAGCACTAGGATGGATTCCAGGTTTTGAAGTGCAGTGGGGTAAAAAGTTAGTGCTTTGATGTCATGCATGTGGATAGAGAGTCTTGATATGTATACTATGTTTATATACAGGCTAATATCTTTGCTGCATTGGTGATTTGGCTGGTTATAATGCGTACAATTTTTCCCCTTATGTAGATATTTGTGCCTTATTTGTATATCTATTTTGTTTTCTTTATTTTTCTTTCTCCTTTTCCACTTATTTTTTTTTTTTTCAAGAGTTTGTGGGTATATCTTTGGTAAACCCTCACGAGACCTTTCTCGTCCACTTGGGGGAACCAAGGGGTTTAAAGGGCTTGTTGCATATGCTAAATACAACCGCGATTCATACGAAAGTGAGTTAGGCCCTTAGGTTAGTTTTTCTTTATTTTGCTCAAGGACGAGCAAAAATCTAGGTGTGGGGGAGTGATGAACTCCTATTTTACCTCATTTTAGCTCTCATTTGATCCTTATTTCTCATTGTTTTTATGTTAAATATAGACGAGAAATGGTCAAATTTACTTCCTTTGATTCAATTGTGCTTATAAAGTTATTTGTCTTACTTTCAGAAGATATCTCTTGGTTTTGATAGAAAGGACAGCTTTGGAATGAATTACAAGGAAGAATAGAGGTCTAAGAAGCCCTGGGAACCACGTGAGAAGCAGTGGAGGGAGTTTCTGCTGAACCAGAAATTTGACATAGGGGCCCTATGCCAGGTGGCACGACCATGCCATGGTGGCATGGGCACCCCATGCCAGGCAGCATGACCATGCCATCTCCCAGTTTTCATGATAAAAGCGCCTTCAGGCATCTGTTTATCAGAGGATTTTTTCTGGGTTTTTGAGGGGGTGATTTAAGTTTCCTCCTCCCACTCCCAAACCCCATTAGGGGGTGACTGAATTAGGTTAGATTAGAAGGTTAATTTTGATTTCAAACTTGTGGATTCGATCTTCAACTAAATCAAGCATAAGTTTTCTCTTCTCTTCCTCTCTCTATTCTGTTTACTTATATTCATATTTTAGTTTACAATCTTTTGTGATTTTTAGTGATTATATTTATGAATCTTTGATTGCAATTAGCTTCTTGATGGCTAATTGATCTTTGCTTAGACTTTTACCCCTCTTGTTTATGCTAGAATATAGGGTTTTCTCTCACGCCCACCAAGTGTTCAATGAAATGCTCGAAAGAGTTTTCATGCTTGTTTTGGGACAATTAACTTATGTTGAGAGGTGAGGTTGATTGTCTAGTGTGGGTAGAGTGAATAGTCAGGATTGGGATATGAAAATAGTTTCGATCGCTGGGTAGGTCAAAGGTTGTTAATCTTGTAGTCTAATTGACCTAATCCCATGAAAAGAGGTGGTTAGAACATTTAGACTAGCCTATTGACCCTTGAGAGAGGGCTTAGGTGGACTCTAATTGGACAACCAATCATCCTTAAATTACTAGCATAACTTGGGAAGGTGAGGGTTTGAATTGATTAGCTAGTCCACCTTAGGTTTGACTACAATTGAAGTCTTATTTGTTTTAGTAGTTTAGTTTTACTTCTCTTCACCTTTGATTTTGCCTACATTGATACGCTTGAGTGAACTTTGATAGTTGAAGACACAACTCCCTGCGGATGATACCTCAAGTACTCAACGATACACCTTGCACTTGGGGTTTATAAATATTAAAACTCTGTTTTTCCCATAACAATTATATTTCGCTGTCTCAGAGTACGCGGTCAGCGCTGTTCTCGTAGTGGAAAGGGCAAAGGAGCAGATCCCTATATACTACGTAAGCCACGCCTTGGCAGGGGTGGAAGTAAACTACCCTCTTATTGAGAAGTTTGCTTATGCCTTACTAATGGCTAGTTGAAAGCTGAGGCCCTACTTTGAGGCTCACAAGATCTTAGCCCTAATCGATCAACCCTTGAAGAACGTTCTTCAGAAGTTAGATGCCTCAGGGCGGCTTTTGAAATGGGTCGTCGAACTCTCCCTCTACGACCTGGCCTTTGAACCACGGAGAGCCATCAAAGCCCGGGCGCTGACTAACTTCTTCGCTGAAAACACAATGCCCGCCGAGGAAGGTGATTTGCGCCCACAGCCCTAGAGCCTATATGTGGACGGCTCGTCCACTAAGGATGAGAGTGGGGCCAGCCTCATCATCGAAAGTCCCGACGGGGCACGATACGAGCATGCTCTGAAATTCGTGTTCAAAGCGTCCAATAATGAGGCAGAGTACGGAGCCCTCATCGCAGGAATAGAGCTATGCTACATCGCGGGGGCAGACTCTGTCCAAGCCTTCTCTGACTCTCAGCTAGTTGTCAGTCAACTCAACGGTGCGTATGAAGTAAAGGACGACATTATGGCCGCCTATGTTCAAAGGGTACGGGAGGCAACTAAGTTACTAAAGCATTTTGTAATCACGCACATCCCTTGCTAAGAGAACCGATAGACCGATGCCCTGTCTAAACTGGCAAGCTCATATGAGGACGGGAAGCCTAAAAACATTCAGTGGGAAACCCTGAAGGAGAGCAGTATCGAGCTACATGAAGTGCTATGGTTAGACAGAAGCTCGACATGGATGGATCCTATCCGCGCGTACCTCAGTGACGGTACCTTGCCCTCGGACCCCAAAGAAGCGGACAAAGTAAAGAACAGGTCGAATTGGTTCATCCTATACGAGGGGATCTTATACAAGAGATCTTCACCCGGCCTCTCCTACGTTTTGTGACCCCGGAAGACAGGAAAAAGATATTGGAAGAACTGCATGAAGGCGTCTGTAGCACACATGCCGGAGGTGGCGCACTAGCCATTACGGCCATTCAAACTGGCTACTACTGGCCCAGCCTGCGTAAGGATGCCATGATATTAGTGTGGACCTGTGACAAATGCCAGAAGTTTTCCCCCATCCAACGAGTCCCCTTTACCCCCATGATTCCCATTGTCAGTCCCCTACCGTTCGCCACATGGGGTATGGATATCCTCGACCCTTTCCCCAAGGCTACGGGGCAGCGCAAGTACCTTTTTGTGGCAGTTGACTACTTCACCAAATGGATAGAGGCCGAGGCCGTAGCCTCTATAACCACCATTGAGGTACGAAGGTTCATTTGGCGAAACATTATCACCCGCTTCAGCATCCCTCGCACCATCATTTTTGATAACAGGCAGATAGTTTAACACCCATAAACTCACGGACTATCTCAACAACTTGGGCTGCCAAGCATGGTTCACTGCTGTAGCTCACCCTCAGACCAACGGTCAAGCCGATGCAGCCAATAAGTCTCTAGTCTATGGCTTACAAAAAAAGCTTACCAACGCAAAAGGCAAATGGGCAGATGAACTGTACGACGTCTTATGGTCCCTACGCACCACTGAGAAAACCGCTACTAGCAAAACCCCTTTCATGTTAGCTTATGGCTCCGAGGCTGTTTTACCCATCGAGGTCGCCCTTCACACTCACCGGTTGACAACTTTCCAAGAGGAGTTGAACAATGCGGCACTCCGCAAAGCCCTCAACCTCCTCCCGTCTATCCCGGCGACACTCTCCTTTGAGAAGCTCTCTATAAACTCCGCATCGCACACTTGCACAATCGTGTGTGTGATTGCAGCCAATTTAGGTGGGCGACCTCGTTCTTTATCGCATGGAGGCTGTAGCTCGGGCAGGGGAACACGGGAAACTAATTGCCAACTGAGAAGGCCTTACAAAGTTGCTGCTCAAGTCCACCCCGGGACATATCGCCTTAAGACCATCAACAGTTCTCCCATACCACGGAGCTGGCATAGCAACAACCTGAGGAGGTACTATACTTAGGCTTATGCTTTGTCTTTATGTCCAACCGACATGTACACCTTGATTCCAAGTAATAAAATCAGGAGCTCACGGCGGCCACCTTTGCACTTATATGCAACCTTTGCACTCATAGGCTACACTCTTAGCCCCAATGGAGGCTAAGGGTCCTTGAGCATAGTCTTATGGCCGGTCGCTACACTCTTAGCCCCAATGGGGGCTAAGGGTCGACAAGCACGGCTTCCGGGCCGATCATAATACCGGTGGGGTATTCCTTTGCCTACTTACACATCACTTGTTCTTTCGTTTGGAGGCTATGACTACCCCACGGCACATGAAGACAAGAACAAAAACACAAGCTAAAACGAAAGAACAAGTATGAAGCAGAAGAATGGGCAACGAGAGAAGCTCGGTACAAAAAATGAACATTTTTCATTAGTGATGGACGAGTATAATCTCTAATTAAAAAAAAAAACCAACAACACCACAAAAAAACAACGAGGAAAAAGAAGGGGGTTACACATTAGGCTCTCTACTATCCTCATGACCCTCTTCCTCAAAAGCCATGGCCTCAGTATCTATAGGGTTGGTTGTATCGTCCCCTATACCCCTGCCCTCACCAGAAGGGGGGATAAACTCTACTTCCTCGGGGTCACGGCCTTCATCTTCGGCCCGCTGACGCTCATCCACGTAGTGGAGGCAAGCCTCGAAATAGCTGTCTTCCTGAAATTCTGGGGCCAGCGTCACCAAGACTTTTCGTAAATACCTTAGGGTATCAGCGTGGCCCTGCTAGTAGAGTTACTCCTTGGCTTGGGCCACCCTTTCTGCTCCTATGGCCGCATCAGCCTCGGCCTTCGCAAGCGTTTCCTCTAACTGGCGCTGCAAGCTCTTTTTGTCGGCTTCACGGGCGTTCAGATCAGCCTTCAGCTTTTCCCAACACCGCTGGTGTCGAGTAATAAGCCCCTCCAATCTTTGGCATTCTGCCGCAGCTCTCACCCCCGGGCGAATGCCTCGGCCGTGGCTACTTCCTCCTCAGTGACCGTTGGGGGATCCGAAGCATCGGGGGTGACCAAGTCCCAGGACTTAACTAGGTCCTGGGCAAGTGAGAACTTGGCAGCAGAATCTGCCTTGATGAAGTTGGTGGATGGCCATTGGGTGATTAGGGGGCAACCGCTGGCAGCTTGGGAAGCGGCACCTACGGTTTTGGAAGGGGTGGTTTGTTCCTGAAAGCCGGGGGTGCGATCCCTAGACAATCGGCTTCCCGATTGCTGAGGGGCAGACCGTCCGGCTCCCGCTTCCCTCACCTGAGAAGAGGCGAATGCCGCAATCTCGTCTGGACGACCCTTAGTCCGTTGCCGCTTGCGGACCGGTAAGCTAATGGTGGGCTTCTTCTCACACGGAACAAGGGGGTGCCTGTGGAAAAAATAACTTAGTCAGTAAAATCTAGAGATCTCGAGAAAGGGGGACGAATAAGGTTATAAATTGTACCTTCTTGGCTTGTTGGGTGCTCCAGGTAAGATTACTGTCTTACCCTTTTTTCAAAGGGAGTATAAATAGTCACCTACCTTCCTCCGAAAGGTGGTTGGCAATTGGACGCACTGAATTAACTTTGCATCTTTCTCTATTGACCTTTGACTTGGACTTTGAGTTGACTTGAGCGTCGGAGAGGCGTTCCCCGGTCCACAATCCGGGGTTGTCCTTTTTGCAGGTGGGGTCGCTTGGAGAAGAGGACGTGAAGTGTTGCGCGCCAGCTGTCGGATAAACCCGTGCCTTCGTCCTACGTCATTATCAACTGTACCTTCAAAGATTTCCTCCGAAATCTATATATATATATATATATATATATATATATATAATATATATATCATATATATATATATATATATATATATATATATATATATATATCATTATATTTTATTTTCTGTATAGCACTTAAGCATATGCAATTTTAATTTTAAGGATGATTGATCCCCAGAGATAGTACTAGTTTGCTTGTTTCATTTAGTAGTTCAATGGGCAGATCCAGGCTTTATGAGTCTCAGATAAGTACCCAACACATTTTTAGTTAAGATATTGTAAAATAATTAAATAAGTGGATGTCAGTTAATTAATAAAGTTTTAAAAAATTGTTGATATGCATAGACTTAGATTAAGATCTCATATATATCAACTTTTGCATATTTTTTTACACCAAAAACGTTGGCAACATTAATCCTTTTAGTTATTCTCAATGACCTAAATTTTACATGTACAACACCAAAATAGTAAAATACGAGAAAATAATAAAACTCGTTCCAATAATATAATTTTATAATTCCTCAATGATTCTTTTCTTGTATTTAGCCTTGATAGCCCGACCATTTATAGAAATGAAAAAAGGAAAAGTTATAATCATGACTTCAACAAAAATATTTGGTTTTTCCTGCTGTTGTCGAAAACAAAGCTTTAACTTGAATTTGCCTTGAAAAAGGTCCACTATGAGAATATAGTAAAAATTTGTAAGAATTGAGAAAGATTTGAAAGGGCCATTAAGGACTAGGATTCTTTTAAAATAACTGATAAAGATAGGTAAGGATCGATCGAAAATGGTTGATAAATGCTTATTTACCAACAAAAAGAACAAGCCCTTAATAGACGAAGATAGAGAAAAAGGAGAATGAGTAACAACAACAACAACAACAACAACAATAACTCCTAGTGTGGATCCAGCTTTCGTAAGGTTTGGGGAGATTCAGATGTAGACAGCCTTATCTCTACTGGCATCTCTGCCCGTAGAGAGGCTGAATCCAAGAGACCTCCCAATAAAAAAGGATAAGGAGTAAAAGAACAGAAAACCTCTCTCCTAACTCTGGTGAATTTTAAGCCATCTATCCATTGTATATCTAGCATCTAAGTTTTTTTCCCATACAAAACACTGGATTTTGAATGTTTAATTGAGAAAAGTTTACTCACATTTGATTGTCAGAAAAGGCATATATTTTTTTTGGAGCTATACATAGCATTAGTCTATTAGGTTCTCCATGTTCAATTGGCAAGAGCTTATTAATGCTTTATGAGAAAAAGAGAGAAATTCATTAAGAAAAGTCACACAACAATAATTATATCGAAATCTCCTTTTTAATGCAAATAGCTCATAAAAATCAAATGAATCCTCATGTCTAGAAAGCTACTAATCAACATGTTGATAATCAATTTTGAACTTGTAGCATCATTATAACCGCGAAAAGCATCCTTCAATCTTCATACGTATTCCTTAAATAGGGAGCCCTATATAGAGCATAACTTCGACCGTGTAGGAATCCATTTAACATGATGTATTATACTTGGAGGGGATCTCCATGATAGAGGCACACATAAAAAGTGTAATATTGTCTATGCATTTTTCGATTTAATCAACTAAATTGGAAAGATAAAAGTAGACTTAATTAAGAGTGTCTCAAACTAAGAAAAATTCAATTAACTAAATCGAAATCTAACAAGTTGAGCCGAGTTCATTATTCATGCTTACCCTTATCCCTCACATGGATTTATCCAACTCCCCATCTTAAATTTAATGCTCCACAAAAGGTTCTTTGAAACTTATTCATGAACTTAAACAACAGTTCAAACTTCAAAGAGATATTTTGTGGGTCTCATTTGCTTGTGAATCTGGAAGTTCTTTTTTTCTTTTTTTTCTTATTGAAGTGTGGGCTAAAGCTAGTATGTTGGTAAAACAAAATTGACCTAAATGTGGAAGCGTAGGATCAAAATACTGCTAATACGCCCACGAAATACTTAAACCGAATCACGAATATTCGAAAAATTCCCGATGGTTATTAGAGTCGTGGGTATTAGATCACAACCCAAAACCCTAGTCTCTTGATGATAGACTAAGTGAGAGAGAACAAGAGTTATGTCTTTAGAGATTCACTCGAATGCATTGATATTGTCTTCTAATCCCTTGATGAGCTATTTACTATTCAACAAAAGTCTAACAGGATGAGCCAAATTTACATGATCGTAGTTTAGCTACTCTCTACCGTTGAAGTGGTGTGTGACCGTTTGACTATTTATATATTATTATAGGACTTGTTCTTTTTGTTGGTAAATCTCAATTTACCAATTTCAACCTACTTTAATCCAATTCAACCTACTTCACCCAACTTCAACAAAAGAATTTCAACTTCAACCCACTTTAACCAACTTCAATTCACTTCAATAAAAAAATATCAATTTCAACCCATCATATATATATAGAAAAAATATCAACTTCTTTCAACTTTAACCTACTTCTACCCACTTCAACAAAAAAAATACCAACTTCAACTCACTTCAACCAATCGCAATCAACTTCACCCATTTCTCAATTCATATTTCCTAACGAAAAGAACATACCCATAGTATGAGATATGATAATCAACAGTGCATGTTTTAGACATGGCAAGTGTCAAAATTTTTTTTATATCAATTGTGCTATAAACAAACGAGTCATGTATACAAGCTCAAATTATGTTCCAACTCAAAATCAATTGGTAATGGGTTGAGTAACTTACAAGCTTATATACATGCTTAAACCCTTTATTTTCATCAATATGAGACAACACCCACTATCAAATTCTTCGAATTTTATCAATGTGAGATAATATCCACTTTCATACTCCAACTGCAAGAGGTAAAATGTTCAGTATGGAGACTTCTCTGCTAAAAATTTCCACCTTTTTCTCCCAATAAATTTTAGTTTTGAGACCCCCCACCCCCCACACCCCCAATTGCAATCAAGCCAAGCGATGTTGCTAGTTCTTTTTAAGCACAAAAAATATTATTAAATGTTTGCAATTGAGATGAATTAATTTAATTTTTCTGTAATCCTTCTTATGTGCTAAATCAAGTTGGCTTTTCTGATTTTTCTTACAAAGAAAGCTTTTGTGTTTCCTTGTTTGGTCATTAAGAAGCTTAGGGGTACGCATGTGTTCATAAATTAGAATTGGGAATCACATTATGTTTTCCGTAAAGGATGGTTTGACACATAAAGGATATGTACGTGGGAGGTAGGACGAATATTAGGACGTTAGGAGGGGTTACTAATGAGTTCTTTGTTGGTATGGGCCTACACCAGGGTTCCGCTCTGAGCCCGTTTCTTTTCACTCTAGTTATGGATCAACTTACAAAAGAGATTGAAGATGGGTTATCATAGTGTATGTTGTTTGCAGATGACATTGTTCTTATTGATGTAACCAAAGAGGGAGTTAACGACATGTTGGAACGATGGAGACATACACTGGAGTCTAGAGGTTTTAGAGTAAGTAGATCGAAAACGGAGTACCTACATTACTGTTTCAGTGGTAGGGAAGATGGAAGGGGAGAATTACTATTAAAAGGATGGCGATATCAAAGGTCGAGAAATTTAAATATCTAGGCTCGACCATTCAGCAGAAAGGGGATATCGGCGAAGATATTAACTAGCGCATAAAAGCGGGTCAGATTAAATGGATGTACACTTCAGGTGTGCTGTGTGATAAGAGAATGCTTGTAGGACTAAAAGGCAAAGTCTACCGTATGGTAGTTAGACCTGCTGTTTTGTATGGGGCGGAGTGTTGGCCTATAAAAAAGACGCAGGTCCAAAAATTAATGGCAGCAGAGATGAGGATGATTAGATGGATTTGTGGTTATACGAGAATGAATAAAATTATTAATGGAGTAATTAGAGACTTAGTTAAAGTAACTCCTATCGAAGATAAGATGAGAGAAACAAGACTCAGATGGTTCGGCCATGTGAAAAGAAGGAGTGTGGACGCTCCAGTGAGGAGATGTGAGAGGGTTAACATTCCCGAAGGGAAAAGAGGGAGAGAGCGACCAAAGAAGAGTTTGGACGAGGTAATTAGAGAGGACTTGAAAGTTGTCAGGCTGACAGAGGACATGGCTCAGGATAGAAGACTATGGCGGGATAGGATTAAGATCTTAGATCGCAGAGAGGTAGCTTCGTAGTTATCTTTCGATTGCGGTATGGTAGGTTTGGTTGTTGTTTTTTGGATATTGTATTTGTATGCAGGTAGTTGTTGTATCTGGGAAGAAGCATTGTTTGCATACGTCTGTTGGCTAAGGTATGGTACCTTCCTCTGTTTTGTCGTACAAGTGTTTACATAGTTATTGCCCCTGATTTAGTACTCCTTAGTTCAATTCCTTGATACTTATCCTTAGTTTTGCTCCATAAAATGTGTTTACAAAATCGTTCTTTTATAAAACGTTTTCACAAAATCCTTCGCCTATAAAATGTTTTCACAAAATCTTATTTTGTGGGCCTCTTGGAATCAGCCTCTCAACGGGCAGTCATGCCGGTTAAGGTAAGGTTGTTTACATCTGAATCTTTCCAAACCCCGCGAAAGCGGAACCCACATTGGAAGGTGGTGTTCTTGTTGTTATATGGTTTGACACATTATTAATTTTCATTGGGGACAAGACTTCAGCCTAAGGCAAAGAAAGTGAGGATATAGTCTTTTGTATTCAAAAAATAAATAAATTTTACATTGGATGGGATTTAAATCCTCTATCTTTTCTTAGGGGAAAAATACTTGTGAAATTTCTCAATAACTGAAAATCTAAATAATTCGTGACTTTATCAGTAGGTTTAATGTGATTTACTAGTGTGAGTGTCACTTTTGGACGGTACTTTAAGAAAGTATCATAAGTAAAACAATATATATCGTGGCATCAGACTACCCGTGCAATAAATTAATAGCAACCTCAATTGTACTTATTCGATTTCGCGTCGTAACCAATTTTCCCAAATGATTTACTATCTTAATCTTACTCAGTTGTACTTCACACTCAATAATTCAATTATTTTTCGTTAGACTAATGAGCGAGTCACTTCTACCAGAGCCTACTACTCTAATAATGTAAGGACTATTGGCTAATGGGGAACTAAGCCTACGACTTGTTAGGCACAGGTGAATTTTCCTTACAAGAGAGCTTAATTGACACTTGATATTAACTCGAGAACGAGAAGCTGCCTTAATAGATACCCACATAGAAAATGAAGCAAATGCCCTTGATTACTGGAGGGTTAGGCAGCTATATTTAGTAGCAATGTTGTTTGGCAAATATCGTCTGGAAATTTTTTTTTGGCAAATATCGTTTGGAAGAATTTTCCAAGATTAAATATTAAAATTTTTAAAATTTGATCTAAGTATCCATCAAACAAATATTAAAAAATGATTTATATTATCTAAATCTGTAATTAAAATATGTGTATTGTCCACCAGAAAAATGTATAGTGATATTACAGGCATATATGTGATCTCTTATGTAATAGCCTACCCTAATATCTGGGAAAATATTTCAAGTCCCCTGTGGTCAAAAGGAAGTCACGCACACTAGGGCAAGACACGTCATTAGAGCACTTGCAATGGTGATCCAAAAGTTTGGATCATAAATGGGGGTCCACAACCTCCACATCTCCCCGTAATCCGATCTTTTTTCTCTTCTTTATATCACTTGGATCACCAAATAAAACAATACATATGGACCCCACCACAAACATATTTATTTGGTTGTGGACTTTTAATTTGTATATTTGTGTGAATAATTGTAGATTACTTATGACGATATTTTTTATAAAAATTGGATAATTCATCTATAATAATTAATTTTTTTATAAAAAAAGATTTTCACATAATGTAATATAATGAAGGAAGAAATCTCTAAAACCAAATTGAATAAACCTTGCTCCCAGATTTTTCCTTTTTTTTCCTTCCCCTTCACAGCGCTGCTCTCCCCCAAAAAAAAGGAGGCCTGCCCCCTAAAACGACGTCGTTTTAGGGGGACGTGGAATTAAAAAAACAGAAAATGGGCTAGCGGGTGGACCGGGGCACGGGCTAGCGACGCGGGCGATCCGGGTGGCCCGACAATGGGGGAGAAGGCCTGGACCGCAGGCCAAATTTTCAGCTGGGGGCCACGCGATGCAGATGCTCTTAGGCTAGTTGGTGAAAGCTAAGTCATGAAATTTAGACCATGGCCATGTCTACTTGTAGATCCAACTTCCAACAATCCATTTTTATTTTGGGGAAAGCTTGAAGGGTACTATGGTAAATGTACATGGGAGCCTTTTGCTATAAAAGAAGTGCTTCTTGAAAAATCACCCTGTAGAAAAATAGGGCAAAAAAGCCAATACTTCTGTTTCTGGCAGAGAAACAGTAGTATACCACTTGGAGTTGGAGGAGACACGATACACAAACCCAGTAGAGAGAGAAACAGGGGAGAGAAGAGTACAAAAATTTGTGCAGGAGAAGGGTAAGGAAGAAGGAGAAGGAACCCCCTCCAAAAAAAACCCATATAATAAATAATAAAGAAAAAACAGGGGTGAGTTAGAGGGTACCCAAATCTCAAATCTAAAACTAGAATCTAGGGTCTCTTTCATTTGCTTGAAAAATTTCTGTTCATGGGTTTTGTGTTTTTAGGGGGATTTGTTTGATTTTTGTAGTCTTTGTGGATTTTCTGTGTTATAGATGCAAGCTATGCTCTTCAATTTGCAAGAGACAGCATCTGGGGAGAGAGAATTTGAGGAATTTCAAGTACCCATTTCAATTTCAACAAGTAAAATCATCATTGAAGGATACTCAAACCCAAGCCCAGTTGATAGTGAACCAACTTCTACTCTGGATTCTACTGCAAGTCCCGGCCCTCCCACCCTCTCCTCCTCCTCCTCCAAGAACTCCTACCAAAACGCTTCCGTTTTCGCTCACCCTCCTCAGCTTCACCATGGATCTGATAATGTGTAAGACCCCAACCCTTTTGCTTTTATTTTCCTCATACTCCATTCTCATGATTTGTACTTCTGTTATGTAATTGGACATGTGTCTAAATTCAGAAAAGTTCATGGATTTCGTGTTTGAGAATTTAGAATGACAATTCTGTAATGATTAATTTGAAGTTGCATGCTTAATTTAGCTAATCACTGATTAATTAAAATAAATGAAGTGATGTAGGTATGGGCTGTTACACAATGTCACCGGTGGTGGTGACAGCGGCGGGGCGGCTGCGGTTGGATTGGAAGAATGGGACAGCGTGTTTCCAAATGTGGATGGAGCTTTACTCCCTTGGATCATGGGGGAAGGTGATGATTTGGGTTTGAATTTGAAGCATCTCTTACAATCTGGTTACCCTGTTGAGTATGAAGGCAATGCAGGACTTGGTGTTGTTGATCAGACATCTCTTCTTGGAGGTGGTGATTTGGGGTTTTCTGGTTCTGGGTCTGTGAATAATGGCAAAATTGGTTCCATTTTGGGTAATTGTTCATCTGGGGTTTTGGATTCCAAGGTTTCTAGTGATGGGTTGAATTCCAATTGTAGTTCACTGGGGAGCATGAGTATCCTCGGTTCAATCCATGGACCTTTGCCTAATACTGGTGGGTTTGTGTTCCCACAAAAACAACTATTTGATCTTGGTGATGAGAAGCCTCAGATTTTGAATCCACAATTGATGACGATGAATCCAAATCAGGCTCAGAGCATGGGAAACCCTAGCTTTTTTGTGCCCCCCTTGGGTTATTGTCAGTTAGAGCAACATATGGTTCGACCACAGGCGAAACGCCATAGCCCTGGTGTAGTTTTGAACTCTAATGTTATTGCCAAAACCCCGTTTCTCGATCAGGGTCATGAGTTTTTGTTGAGGAAACAACACCATCAACAGATTTTGCAGCAACTTCCTATGGGTTTGGCTCATCAGTTGGTCCCTCAGCACGTCCAGCAAAAGGCGATGCAAGACCAGGTTGTTAAGGACCAGCTTTTGAAGGCAGCTGACCTGATTCAAACTGGGAATTTCTCACTCGCCCAAGAGATATTGGCGCGGCTCAATCACCAGCTCTCCCTTCCTGCGAAGCCCCTCATTAGGGCAGCTTTGCATGTCAAGGAGGCCTTGCAAATGCTCATCTTAATGAGCAACCCCGTAGCACCTCCACCGATGAAGACGCTCACCCCTATAGATGTTGTTCATAAGATGAATGCCTACAAGGCCTTCTCTGAGGTCTCTCCTATTACTCAGTTTACGAATTTCACTTGTGCCCAAGCCATTCTTGAAGCTCTCGATGATGCGGATTGTGTTCATGTCATTGACTTTGATATTGGTTGTGGGGCTCAATGGGCATCACTGATTCAGGAGCTTCCATTGAGGAAAAGGGGAGCTCCATCCCTGAAAATTACAGCCATAGCTCCCCTGTCAATAAGCCACACTTTTGAACTCAGCCTAGCACGCGAAAACCTTGTGCAATTCGCCAATGATGTTGGTGTTGCTTTTGAGCTTCAAGTTGTGAACTTGGATTTATTTGATCCATCTTCATCTTCATTGCCAAATGTTGGAACCTCTGAGGGTGAGTTGATCGCTGTTACTATACCCATTTGGGCATGTTCATATCGGCCGTCTATTCTCCCATCCATCCTCCGGTTCATTAAGCAACTAGCCCCCGAGATTGTCGTCTCATTAGATAGAGGGTCTGATCGTTGCGACACTCCGTTCCCACAACATCTTATCCATATCTTAGAGTCCTGCACAAATTTCTTGGAATCGCTCGACGGTCTCAATGTAGCATCAGATATTGTAAACAAGGTTGAGAAGTACTTCCTCCACCCTAGGATCGAAAACACTGTGTTGGGCCGCGTTCATGCCCCCAATAAGATGCCATATTGGAAGACCCTCTTTGCTTCAGCCGGGTTATTGCCCTTTCAGTTCAGTAACTTCACAGAAACACAAGCTGATTATGTGGCGAAGCGAACCCCAGGGAGGGGATTTCACATAGAAAAGCGCCACGCATCTTTAGTGCTAAGTTGGCAAGGGCGGGAGCTTGTGACAGCCTCGGCATGGAGGTTTGAGAAGCTGTAAAAATCATCTGAGCAAGGAGGTTTGTTTCTGCTTACGAGTGCATTCGCCTTCCTGGAAGCTTTTATTTTTCACTTGAGTACATGACATTATCCACGATTAGAAGCTTTGGTCATGATGAAACCTCTGTGGCTTGAATCTTTTTTCCAAACTCCTTGCTTGTGGGCCTCCTTTAGCTTTCTGCTATTCGAGTCTAGGTTGTATTATTTTCAGCTGTAAAACAAAACCATTGACTTGAAATTGGCATCACTATGTGCCCTTTTGATGGCATTCTAATTGTCTAGTGTTGCATTTTGCTGTCAATGTTGGATTTACAGGCACAATTGCTGTAATATTGAGAATATGTTTCTCTTCTCAGTATTTTGTTGTCAGAGTGATTACGCTTTTGTGTTAGCAGTCAACAAACTGGTTTAAATTCTTTCAGGTTAGTGTCTCATGACACATTTGCTTCATTTCCGGCCTTCTTGTGAACTGTTTACTTCTAAGTAAGAGAATTGGACATCAAAATTCAAGGCTTCTGTAAACTGCCTTTTGCGATGCACATTTTATTGCTTGAAGATGGACATGACAAAAAGCAATGCGTACCTTTTAGTACAACGACAAGGTTCCACTTTTGCGGAGTTTGGAGAAATTCAGATATAGGCAGCCTTATCTCCGCGAGCATAATTGCTTATGGAGAGATCGATTCTATTATAAGTTAAATGTTAAGACTAGGGTTTCGAGATGTCTAACTGTATGTGGCCTTATCTGTGTCGCTCATACATAGGGAGACTATCTCCAAAACTATCTTATCAAAATGTCCTTGTCAAGAGACAAATGATTGGATCTTAAACTCGTTGACTCAATGAAGTTGGTGGTGCATCAAGATGATGAAAACACAACTTTAGACATGGTTCTTAAAATTTCTATTATGCTTGTGGTAGTCAAGTTGCACTCCATGTTGATGATTGCGCCGCTGAAATCTTTTATTTGGTGAGGAAATAGATCTTCTATGATTAAATAATTAACTCTGTTGTCCCTATGCTTTGCTTTCATGGCTCCTCTTGGTATGTTATTGTATTTATTATTGCTAGTTGTTGCGAAATGCTAGGGGTAGTCATGTTGAACATCCCATTTTCTTAGGGAACAGTGACCCATGTTTAGTTCTATCCTAAATTGACTGATACCTTAGTATTTTCAAGCTTTGCTGGGAATGTCTTGACAATGTCGAATCAATGCTGCTTATTTACATAATTGCCCTTATTTTTTATCGATATTATTATTATTATTATTATTATTATTATTATTATTATTATTATATGCCCGTTCCATATCTAAGTAAATTTTATTTTTAACTCATTGTTTTTTAAATAAATAATTTAATAACCTTGTCTTAAAAATTGTTATCATATACTGGATAACTTATTATCATTTAGGCCCCTTCAGCTATAAATTTTTCATAAAAAAATGATGGACAATGTTGAAAACTGGCACCCCTGTCAAAATATTTTTAACTCAGAGCCCCAAAAGATAAAAAAGAACATTTTATATGAAAGCATATTTTATGGGTCTCTGAGAGTCTCTTTATCTACTTGTCGAGATAAGACTATATATGTTAATATCTTCTCAAATTTATATTCAGATGGGATCCATATTGAAGGGCGGTGGCAGTCCAAATGATTTTATTGAACAATTAAAGGTTAATTTTCTAATTGATCTCCCAAATTTTAAAAGAATTTACTTTTCTTAATTTATTTTTTTATAGGAATTGCTATTATTTTTGGCAGAGCTTTTGTCCTACTATGCACTTAATTTGGTCACCCATAGTTTTTGTAGACAAACTGCTAATCAAACCACATGGGTCATGTTTGATTGATCCATTAGCTTGAATACTTTAATCACCTTGATTTTGGTGACATTACATTAATTTAACCCCCTCTATTTTATTTATTTATTTATTTATTTATCATTATTTATTTCTTAATTTCTCCATATATATAATATAAATCTTAACTGGGGCAAGCTTTGTTTGCAAGTGGGAGCGAAAATTTATTATTTCCTTCCATGGAAAATTTTATTATTTGTGAGGCTGATTATGGGGCTAAAATAGGGACAAGGGATATTAAAATTATAAAAATTGTCACAAGAACATGCTAACGTATGGACAATGACAGTTTTAAAGATTTAACTTTTATTAAAATACTTCAATATGTTGGCTAATTATTTTTCCTATATTTTATTTGGGTTGGTCCCCCTTTTTTTCTTGTCTAATTGGGGAATTGTTTGGAAAACGACCTCCACAGAGGTCGGTTTCATTGAAAATGATCTCTCTTAGAAATCTCTGCCAAACGCTGTCTTGTCGCCGGGTTTGCATGATTTTCCCCTTATGGTCAATCCATGAGGCCAACTTTATGTCTCAATTACTTCTGTTCATGTTAGCATATGTGCTTATTAATTAGTCTATGGCATATGTATTATGTAATGTCCCTGTGAACCCAGCCAAAGGCAAATATCAATCTCTCTCAGCGATGAACGAATGTATTCATGCATAGACCTGATAAATAAGTCATTTAGTTACGTTTCGGGTTGTGTTAGTTTCGGATTGGGTCAGTTTTGGCTTGGCTAAATTTGTGATCAGTTGATATTTTGTCTAATGATGAGATTTTCCTTCAAAGAAAAATAACTTTGGTGAAAATATTCGATTCTAGTAATTTACGGTTACGCGTCACCTCCGGGTTAGCTACATTATATTAGGTGCCGCTTCAGGGCGTGGTTTCGTGCCCTGCGGCTCTATTCAGTCGATTCGCATTATTTTTACTATGAATATTCATGCATGTGCGTTGATGATAATCATTAGGTCGGTCTGGTTGATAATTCAAGCCATGAAAGTTTCCAGTTAAATTGTGTTGCGTTTCACAAGTGAAAGTTAAATGCAATTAAGTTGATTCACTAAAATAAATTATGACACTTCATATTTCTTAGGCCCTGTTTTTTGTGGGTCAATTCTAAAATATTAATCTCAATCCACTTTAACCTATTTTAATCTATTTCAACCAAATTCAACCTACTTTAACTCACTTTAACCCATTTCTACTATTTTAACCAAGTTTAATTTATCACATAAAAAAATTCAACCCACTTCAACCCACTTTAACCTACTTTACCCTTTTACCTATCTCAATTTACCTACGAAAAAAGTATATCTTATACTTAATTCGGCAATCATGGAGTGAAAGGGGGAAGGGACTTTCGCATATGCTTGTCTTCTGTTGTGTAAGGGCAGGTTTTAAGCTGACGTGTAGTAGCTACTGTTATCTAGATTTTACCTTTTTGCCCTTTTTGGGGTCACACCAATTGATGATCCGGGGGGGGGGGGGGGGGAGGACTTGGACAGGCCCAATGGAAGGTTATGCTTTATAAGTTAGGCATGGGTGATCTTTCTAGCATTTTCGTTTTTCTGTTTCTAAAAACCAAGTCTTAAAAGTCATTAAACTTCACAAGAACAAATTATTCAAGAGGAAGGTAGATTGAGTTCAATTATTCTTCAATAATTAATATCTAGGTCACCTTTAATTGATAATGAATTCAATAAAATGAACACTTCTCAAAAGCTTCAATAAAGAACAGTGATTAAGAAAAATTCATCAATCTTTTAGAATTCTAGAAAGTGGTATATTTCTAGGGAATATTGAATTATCTACATTCTTGTATCATAATTTTGTCTAAGATAATGATATTCTAATCTATCCACTAGATGCTGGGTCAGATATGTAAAAATTCAAGGTAGAAAATGTTCTTCTTCTTTCTTTTTCTTTCTCCCTTCCCCCCCCCCCCAAAAAAAAAATCGATCACTAACTTTCAGTATCATTGGAAAAAATTTTTATTTTATACTGAACCTTATGGAGAATTTTCTTCTTGTAGTTAGAATGATCAAAGATGACTTTTTTTAGGAATTTTAGGTTTAAATAATTTGAATTTTGGAAGGTTTGCTGAGTAATAATCCGTACTTACGAGACATATAGTAGTGCTATGCACTTTGGGCCTAGTGTGTCTTATTAAGCTAAAAATTACTAATCTATGCTCCATTTCAACTCATTACTTGCGTAATTTTTTGGGGTATAGATTATTGCTCATAGAATCGAGCACCGTTGTGAATTTCACAAGTATGGATTATGAATAAACAAATCTCCCAAAATTTTAATTATTTAAATCTTAAATTCCTCTTTTTTGAAGTTATAATGAACTATACATTAGACCCTTACGTATATAAGACTTGATTAGTTAATGATGCTAGTAAACTTGGCCGAGTGGAACATAAAAATGTTTGTAGATGAATTATTAATCATCCCTAAAATTATTAAGAATTTTCATTAAAGTATCTATCTCATTGCTTTATATGAGTGCAATATATCAAATACACCCAGAAGTATGCATTCCAATTTGACAAATTATATATTTTTGTTGGGTGTATTATTAGTTGTATATTATATCTAATTTTTTTAATGTTTTTATTTACGTGGCCTCAATTGTTTGAGAACACATGCTCTCGTCCTGTCAAAACTTACTAATTAATTGTTTTAATATATTATACTATATTAATGCATATTTTTATGTGATTACATCATCAGCGCACAGCTTATATGGTGAAGATTAGTAGGTGTCACAACATACACTCAAAGTCTCAAAATATGGATATGTGTAACAAATTGAAATATGATAAGATGGTATCGGTGATGCCGTGTGGACGTAATCCAAAGATGTAAGGACCAGTTTGACTTGTACTGTAGTGTTTCAATCTTTTATTGTGTTCTTCTATTATATGATTTTTAACCGTTTGACTTAATAATAATCGAAAAATAAGGTGTAAGGACCAGTTGCTTGATTCATGTTAACGAGACGAAGGAAGGAATAATAAGTATATTATCATTGATACATCACACACCTCTCCTCTTAAGGCACCTACAACTGTGAATGTCAAAAAGCAAAGTATCTTATGCCGTTTTATATTTTATTTTGTGTTTGCTTGATTTTTGAACCATTGTTATATTATGTTGCTAGAACTACATACTTCTTCGCTGTGGAACACTGAAACTTCATTGTCGTCATGTCTTATATGTCGGATATTGGCATTTTTCAAACAGGTATATGTATCTGACATGCCAAAAATTTAAGGCACTAATTATCACTCATCAGCACCAATCAGCACTAATCATTGATCAACACTGATCATTGATAAATACTAATCATATTTTGTACTCACAATTTCAGTTATGATCAGCACTCATCGACAATGATTAGTACAGATTAACATTGATCAGCAATAAGTTACTTATGTTAAGTTGAAAAGAATATGCCCTTAATAGTCATCTCCATACTGTGTCTGTGCCCTAATGTTTTATAAATTAATGTGTCTCATATGTATTGTGTCATGTCCATGTCGTCACATCAAGATATATGCATCAAGGGATCGTCTACATGTATGCATGTCAATGGTGACACAAGTATATATGCACACTAAAAACTACTTAACTCTAATTTAAAGTTTTTGAATAGGGAGAATACACAATGCTCACTCTAATAAGTGATAATTGAATATATTTTTAGACTGAAAAGGGGGAATTAAGCCTTTACCAAAGGGGGCGTTACCTGCACGTTTGTTCATCATGGAAAGTACACGTGTTATGATGATATATATATATATATATATATATATACAGGCGAATTGAACCTTTGGTTGTGTGAATCAAGGGAAGAAGAAGTAGCTTTTTGTGATGAAGAAGCCTCGTTGATTTCCTAGGAGTGAAGGAGATGAATGGTGAGCACAACAATGTAGATGCTGCATATGCTATGCCGTGCGCGCCATGCCATGCCACTGATGAATAATCCCACTACATCTGGCTCAGGACGTCAGTTCCCCTTTCCCCCTCTCGATCTTCTTACTCACTAGCTCTGTCTGTCCAAATGCCCTCTAATTTTTATGTTATATATGTTTTTCTCTCCATGCAAATTTAGTTCAGGCAACTATAAGTTGGTGGGAATAGTTAAAAGTAAAATCGAAAACAAAGGGAAAAAAAAAGGGCAGCCCGGTGCACAAGCATCTCGCGTTCACGCAGGGTCCGGGGAAGGGCCGCACTCCAAGGGGTGAATTGTAGGCAGCCTAACCTGACTTGATCAGTGACTGATTCCACGGCTCGAACCCGTGACATTTTGATCATACGGAGACAACCTTACCGTTACTCCAAAGCTCCCCTCTTTAGAAATTTTATCATCGTTGATGAAATTTTAGTCTAATGGTTGATGATCACTCATCATGATCATACTTACTGTTTATAGCTATTTTTTATATCAATTGGGTGGCAAATTAAGATCGATGTAAAATTTTTTATATTAATTGGATCTTAGATAAAGAGTCATGTATATAAGTTCAAATGAGATTTCAACCCAAAACCAAGTAACAATAGGTGGAGTAACTTGCAAGTTTATATACACGCTCAAATCCTTTAATTTTATCAATACGAGACAACACCTACTTTCATTTTTTTTAAATTTTATCAATGTGAGACAATACCTACTTTTATATTTCAATATACCGAAGCACATATTTTGATTATTAATGTCATAGTATATTGTATTGACAGTACATGTTGACACGTATTTTATTAATCAAAAGTTATCATTGATCACGATTTATTCTATGCTGGCCAAATATCAACAGCGTTCATGGTTACACTAAAATGAAATGACAATATTTTTACTAATTAACTTATATGACACTGCAAACACAAATTTTTAGTTTAAAATAAATTAGACAAAAAATTAAGAAACAAATTTAATTTTGTATTAATGTTGTGCATATGGATACAATCTCTAAATGAAATATAATAAAATAGTCATCTGATTCAATCTCCTAGTAACTTGAGTCTTCCAAGGGCGCGATACTTGATCTCGATTGACGCAGACTCAGCTGAAGAACTCTGAAACAGTTTTTAATCTTGATTTGCAGGTGGTTGATTGCTGACTCTAAAGCTTGCAAGTTTTAATCCTTCTGGCTTGGTAGCTGCATGCCGCTTGCAATCTGAGCATATGAATTTCGCAAATGCTGAATGTCGAAAATGAAGGGGGAAGGAACCCCATTTATAGCTTCTACCAACTAGTGTTAGAGTCGGGCTTTGGGTCTAGGTCCATGATTTCAATAATTATTTCCTTATTTTAAATAAAGAAAATAATTACTAATTTTTGCATTGTTGATGACACGTGACAACTTTTAATTGGCTTAATTTTAGCCACATTTTATTCTAACCAAACAGGTCCACCAAAATTAACTTGACACATAACAATTTGTGATTGATTGAATTATTATTTTTTTTTACACATGACATCATCCGATTTATCGTAGAAATTTTTACCTCCTATAAACACATATAAAATCAAGTTGAGGGAACACTCTTAACAAATGGTGAAATATTCATCTTTGTAAGTGAACGTTTAGAGAGTGGTCATCGCATACCCTGCTATGATTTATTTCCTTTTCTCCTATTATATAAAGTGTAGTCTTACACATACCCCCCCCCCCCCCCCAAAAAAAAAAGGCCCCAAAACACAAGATTCTTGATCACAAAAATAAAAACGAATCCTTTTTCCCAAGGAAAAGGGTGAGGGAATTCGAAAAAAAAAAATTTAGGAAAAAGACAGGTAATACAAAGAACACACACGGAGTCAGTAAAGTCGACAAATTTTAAAGCAAAACATCACATCAAAATCGAAGCTAGTAAAAGCCAAAAACATCAGAAGAAGATCTTTGTGGACAGCCTTAAACAAAAATTACCCACCAAGAAAAAAAACAAAAAAAATTTCAAAAAAAATCTTGGCATCTCATAGTCTTTGTTTCTGTTTGCTACTAGTGTTTATGTGATGTTTGGTTGAATGTAATGTAATGATAATGTAATGCAATTAATTTTACAATACAGTTATGATTACTTAGTTTGTAGTAATCACAATTACAAGATAGTTTTTATATTGCAATATTCTCATACAACCAAACAAGATAATGAAAAAACAATTACAAACTTAATTGTATTACAAAGTTAATTACATCTAACCAAGCATTACATTAGTGTCTTTTTAATTTCCTTTTTTAAAAATTAAACCAAACCCTTCCCATCCCACATCGAATCCGAATCCAACCTTCTTTAGTCTCTTCCCTTTTGGAAATGTCTTTGTATGCTTATAAACAACGCCATATCCTCACTGTTTTGACATTGCTTTTGTTGGGGGCGAAAGATAAGAAACAATATGAATCTTTCATGTTTAACTTTAACACAATATGAAATCTTTCATTAAACTAATCATAAATCAACTTTTTATATCGTAGTGTAGATATATGTTTTCTTTTTCAACCTTTCGTGAGTGTTGCTTTCCCAAAAACAAAGCCAAAAAAAAAAAAAAAACATCTTATTAGTCTTTAATGATTTGAATTTGAAAAATATAATGAATGAATCTGAGCGAAAAGTTAAACATAATCTAATTAATAACACTGATCTTCTTTCAAGAGCTAAGTCGAAGGTAGAAAAAATGTCATGTTTGGTACAGAATTTTTTTGATGTAAAAAGAGATTTTTGGGGTATTAGCTGTTTGACTCTAGTCAAAAAGCTTTTTGGAGTGTTTGGTTGATTAGCTTTTTAGATTAACTTTTTATACCCAAAAAGCTCTTTTACAAAAAACTTTTTGGGATAACTTTTTCAAAGAGCTTTTTGATGTTTACTATTACAATGACTATACTAACCTTATAATTTGGACAAATTTATATTAAATGTCATTCACAAATAATATTCCCGATTGTTGGATGTTTATGCTTTAAATTTTTCAATTTTTTTTCCTCTTTTGGGACAAGAGTTGTAGATGATTATGATGTTGAAGATAATGCTTTTAATTTTAACGTTTTCTTAATTTAACAAATAATTTATGTTAGTTAGTCTTACATGAAATATAAATATTTTTTATGTCACATAATTTCAATTGCTATTAAAAAAGAAAACATTTAACATTAAAAAGATATTTTCATAATAAGTACTAAAATTAGGAAAAAAGTATAAATGTAATTTTATATATCACATAAGTCTTAATTCATAATTCATATCGGAAAGAAAAATAAATATCCAATGAAAAATTATTTGGTTAGAAAAATAATGAAATTGAGTAATGGGCATAAGTGAAATTTTATTAAATAGCTTTGTTAGAAACAGCTAACTTCACCAAACACTTTTTTCACAAACAGTTAATGCAATCAACTAAGTCAAACAGCTAATACAATCAGCTAACAGCTAATATAATCAGCTAACAGCTAACAGCTAACAGCTAATATAATTAGCTAATAGTTAATAGCTAACAACTAATTGTCAAATATGGCCAATGTTTAAAAAGCTGACTATCTCCTCCGCCCTTTCACATAGGAAGTACATCATATCCCATGCACACAAAACAACCTGGCAAACTAACATCATATCCCATGCACACATAGGAAGTACATCATATCCCATGCACACAAATCATTAGAAAAAAGAAATTTTAACTTTAACACAGTATGAAATCTTTCATTAAACGAAAAGGAACAATTTTATTAATGAATGAAATTGGTTATCTTACAAAATATCTAACATTCTGGTTATCTTACAAAATATCTAACATACTAGCGCGCACACACACATATATATATATATATATATATATATATATATATATATATATATATATATATATATAATTAACATAGTATAAAATTTCCTTTTTCTAATTAATGATTTGTCTTGATTGCTTCTTTTTCCATCTCTCCTACTGTGACTAATAGTGATCCACAAGGGTCCATCCCTTTATATATCTTGTGTGCAAAGGACCTTTTGGACCGTACCATCCCACTTATGTACTGTGTGACATCTTTTCTGTTCTATATAGGAGTAATTTAGGTGACTTGCTAAATCAGGGTCTTTGCAAAGTTTTGCTTTCCTCTTCCTGTCCCAAGTTGTCAGAGTAATTTTTTCGACATAGATCTTTACTCTTCATAAAACTCAAATTTGGAACTTCGTTTAAGAAAAACAAGTGCTAAATATTTTGAATGACCTGTATTGGCGCTTGCTCCGAATTTGTAGGTGTAATCACAATCTCTCAGGTAACTAATGTAAAATTCTCCCAACTGACTGGCACCTCCCTCATACAAAGGTCAAGCTAGCGCATGATTTGGTTATTACAGTATTTAGGATTTAAAAGCCATCTTCGTTTTTCATTGAACTCCAAAACTTAACTCCCCAATCTGCCTTTATATCCAATGTTGGAAGTACACTCAGACAATTGATTGTCTTCCAAGCTCAATATTTCATACTTCCTTTTCCCATCTAGAGTCTCATGGATAGTACTTGGATAAATTTCATGACGATCATTGCATATCGAGCGCTTAAATCTCTTCCTATGGTTGCAATCCTCCTGTATCAAGCACCTGAATTGGAGTTAAATAATTTAAGATTGAATGTTTCTTCAACTAGAGGTGGCTCATCCATGTTCTGCACACATTTTTTCTTCTTTTCCTTTTATTGCAACCAAGCACTCTTTGATTTAGATTTCTTCCCCTCCTTTGCCTGCTCTGAGATTGTGTTGAGAATTGGACAGCATTAATCATAAGGTCATCTTGATTGTCTCCAACATGATATGCACCTTTGGACTTGAATAGTCATTATGGTGAACATAAATAACCATGTAGACCAATCAGTGTTTGTCAAAGAACTCAACCCTGCTTAGTGCCTCCTTGCTCAATCATTCCATAAGTTGTTTTTAATATGAAAAGAAGAGATCTCAATGAGCATCTGCTTGTACTGGCTCCTCAAGACCAGGAAGCAATGCGAAAAGCCTCATAAATTCCCATTGAAGGAAAAGCTGGAGATGTAGAGTTTACGCAGCCACTCCTCCGCGCATGTCTTAGAAGTTAATGCAGAAACAGTTATCGGTGTAACTATAAGTTTTTTCGTGTAGCCACTCCCCCGCGCATATCATAGGACGGATGTCGTAGAAGTTAATGTAGAAATAGTTATCTGTGTAACTATAAGTTTTTTTTGTGTAGCCACTCCCCCGTGCAAGTCACAGAAGTTAACCTGTTATCTGTGTAAATATTAGTGTTTTTTGTGCAGCTAGTACCGTACAAGGCGGATATTCAAAAGTTACTGAAATTTGTTCTAATAGCACAAATGTTAGGGTGTGTTATTTTTCTAGAAAATTATTTTTCTAGAAAATTATTTTTCATATAAAATGATTTTCAACTCATATTTTCAGTTGTTTTGTAAAAAGGGAAATGAAGTTTCTGGAAAATAAGTTCGATTATCAAAAAATGAACCAAAAAGTTAAAAAGAGGTACATTATTGAAAAAACAAAAATAAGTAACATATTTAGAAAAATAAGAATTAATATTTTGCTCTTTAAGGAATTATACTACAATAGTAGTGTCATCTAGATCTTGTGACAATATGTACATTTGTCAATGTTTTTGATCTTATCTACTGCCAATAATTTGATGTTAACGCCACTTATCGATTTCACCTAGTAGAAATCCACACAAAGAAGAGGAAAAACCTAGTGTGTTTCTCTATCTTCTTAACCTTGACAATAAATTGCAGAGCGTTTTGGATTTCGATGAAATCATGATTATTATATTCACTGGCATCGGCATCGGGATAATACAGTTTTGCTAATCTTTAATATGCTGCCTTAATCTTCATACTATGTCACTACCTTAATCTTTGAACTAGAAATAGATATGGAAGAGAAAAAGAATGTGAAACCGTGTGAGCCCTAAAGAAACGTAAAATCAACTTACGCTCCATTTAAAGTGAAAATATTTTCCTTTACCTGAAAACAAATTTACCCTCCTTATTTTACCAAACACCGTAAAATGAAAAAATAATTTTCACCCCTAACAAACACACCCTTAGTTATCATGTACCTTATTTAGTCAAAAGACAAAACTAGTGGATAATTCTTTAGTCCAGCAATTGAAGACGATGAATTTGTATAACTAGCCATTGAATTAGCTAATGATTCCACGTTGACATGAAAAGAATAAGATAGTCTACCAATACAAAAGTAACAAAGCGTGGTCACGAATAGATCTGATAAATAGGTCATTCGGTTCAGATACGGTCGAGTCAAGTTCGGGTCGGGTCATGTTCGAGTTAAATGATTTTTTAGGTCGTTTCGATTTGGGTCGGGTATTGTTTGGTTCGGGTCAATTTCGGATCCATCAATTTTTGATCAAATACGCTCGTCATGCCAAAATAAGCAACTTTGTAGAAAATTTCGGGACCGGTATGGTTCGGTTCAGGTTAATTCGGGTTTCGATCCACTTTCAAGTGAGTATATTTCAGGCATCGTGTCAGGTCTGGGTCCGGATCGTTCGGTTTGGATTTCGGATCTCGGGTTAATTTTGCCAGGTCTAATCACGAACAGAAAACATCAGCGTTAGCTTAGTCATTTTTCCTCATTATAAACATTGAAGACAGCAGATGCTTTCTAGAGCAGTGTTTGTTCAGGTTGCTTAACACTGATCAGACAGCAACTTACCATAGTGAGAACTGAGAAACAATCGAATTAAGAGGCATTAGACTTCAACTTTCAAGCACGAACTAGGACAACCCATTTTGGTCCATCTGACAACGCAATCAATATAAGCAGTACGTCTCACTGTACTAAGCAGGATTGTCAACTAGCCAGTATTTAAATTTACAGAACGTTTGAGGCACAGACATCACTTATTTCAAGTCATTCACAACAACAAATAATACAGCATGGTGCTTCATGGGCTCACTAACTTCAGGGAGTTGGCCTTTGCATTGAGGGTGCTTAGCAGGCTGTCAAAGCTCTT
The DNA here is from genome assembly GCA_029747015.1 of Carnegiea gigantea. Classification (NCBI taxonomy): domain Eukaryota; kingdom Viridiplantae; phylum Streptophyta; class Magnoliopsida; order Caryophyllales; family Cactaceae; genus Carnegiea; species Carnegiea gigantea. The sequence continues at coordinate 77,278 of JAKOGI010000350.1, read as the reverse complement.
CTTGAAAGACTCCACTCCTTCAGCTTCAAGTTGATCGCCCACTTGGTTCCAGTCGATCCCCAATTTCTCCAGCGCACTGTAAACGCCTTCAGCCTCAGAGACATTTGCATCGATTGTTCTTGAAACTGTCCCGTGGTCAATGAATGCCAGAAGGGCTTGATCAGGCATGGTTGAAACCTGCATAAAGTTGGATTAGTTGAGCATTTATCGAAATTTATCACAGTAGTCAATACCTCCAAAAAGATCAGAATTGGAAACAGAACACAAAGGTTATACTCACAGTGTCGGGTCCAATCAGAGGATCAACATAGAGAGTGTCAGGGTAGGCAGGGTTTTTAACGCTAGTTGAAGCCCACAGCAGCCTCTGTTTCTTGGCACCTTTCTTAACTAAGGCCTCCCATCTTGGACCTGAGAATTTCTTTTGATAAAGCTGATATGCCAAAGTTGCTTGAGCCACAGCAGCCTAGGATAGCAAATCAATTAGACAAATGCCCACTCATACATGGTATTTATAATCCTCGAGTTGCTAATGGCAATTGCAGATAATTAAGTTACCTTCCCACGAAGATCGAGAGCTTCAGGTGTCCCTATCTTTTCAAGCATTTTGTCAATAAGGGTATCAACTCGGCTAACAAAGAACGAGGCTACACTAGTCACTCTGGAAAGGTCACTAAGTCCAGAGGCCTCCAGACCCTCCAAATATGCATCCATCACAGCCTCGTATCTGGAAAGAGAGAAAATGAGCTGCAGTTACACAAAGGATCAAGTCAGCACAAAAGATCAAAATTAAGAAAAGCAGAGACACGGTTGATTCTAAAACCAAAATTTAGCACTTCAGCAATACTGTGAGGCAGATATCAGCCAAAGACCAAACCAAAACAATTTGCTAGATCAACAGAATGACAGTACTTTTTTCGTGAACTAATGACTCCGAATCCAGCTCAAAGACACACATGGTGCAATGAACAAACAAAACAAATTCCCAGAGCTCCTCCCGTTCGTGGAGGGTGTAAGGGTACACAATTAACCCAAACAAATGAATTCAAGACTAACTGTTTACACCGGACAGCACCACCAAATTGTGGCTGTTTCCATTGAACTCCAGATATAACAAGCACTTAATGGCTCCTACTCTACAAGAAAACAGATCTAGAGCAAAGACAATTACCCAAAGCTGAAAAAAACTACCAGATAGTAAATCTTCCAGGTACACGTAAAGTGTACGGGTCTGAAATATTCCCAAAATGGTGTAGCACAAGTCTCATCACTACTATGTCACCACTAGCCAGTAGGCCCCATATTGGATCAAGGACCAAGCATAACACATAAGTCTGATTTTCTCGAGTACAAATAGAAATAAAATGCCAGTGTGTCAAGGTTACTGCTGATAAGAATATATCCTTCTATCTCTATCTAGAACAGTAACAGATCAACATACTTTACCATACCATCATACTACTAAAACTATAAGAGTAGCAGCCACATTCACAAAGTTGCATAATCAATGGGTACTCAAAAGCAAAATAATCACAAAGAAAAAGTCGCAAGTTCGCAACCTCGAAGACACTGATTATATATTATATCAAAGCATAAGCTCAATGGTCCACACCCAGAGAACATGTTTACATGTACATGTTCAGCGCAGCAAATGATGCAACATTCTCCTACACCTTTTAATGGGAAAAGGTTTTGAATTGTTCCCTTGCAAATAGACGGCCAGGCAGTAGTATAGATTTAAAATAACAAGAATATTGAAGAACAGAGACTCCTCAAATAGGAAGTGTCAATGCCATGTAACCCAAACTAGGAGCCAGCCAATATCCCATTCTTCTGTTAATCGCAGTGATGCAGGGCCTAATCAGTAAAGGAATGATACTTACAGTGACATTGACACTAATGCCACTGGCAATAGTGTCCCTGATGGAAGGGATACAAGGAGCAGTTGCAGGGATCTTGATGTAAACATTGGGGCGGTTAACCAACTTATGAAGCCACTTAGCAGCCTCAACTGTGCCTTGTGTGTCATCTGCGAGTCTTGGAGAAACTTCAACAGAGACATAACCATCAGCTGCATCTGTTTCGTCATAAATAGGCTCAAAAAGTTTGCAAGCATCTTGAATGTCCTTAATGACGAGCTCCCAGTAGGCACTCTCAATGTCTTTCCCAGACTTTATAAGTTCCCTGCAGAGAACTAGGTAAATCAGAATCAAAACAGAACAGGGTTTTGTTTTCCTCTCCTTTTTTTCTGGGTTTTTTTTTTTTTTTTTTTTAACAATTTGGGTTGAGCAGTAACGATTTTTAGCAGAACAGGGGTTAGCGGGTGCAAAGACACACCTAAGCCCCAAAGTTAGCAAGAACTCAATAAACATTTACCAGGAACGATTTTTTTATCAGGGAGGGGGAGATATCCTTCAACATAAATTTCCAGTAACATGTTCAGTATTCGTCGAATGCTAGGTTTGGTAAATGGTTTCTAAGGCAAACTCCTATCATCCACCTCTTTCAAGTGCCTCATTGCAAGTGGCAGATTTAGAAATTTCACACAAGGATATACCACTATGGAACTTCCTAGTATTTAAGCGGGTTTATTACATAGGTGTTCATGTTAAAATTTTATGTATTTTTAAAATAAATTTCATGCATCCTTTTTATTAACCCCGGGGGGAGGGCATGGAACACCATAATACGTTAAATCATAACATGATTCTGCCCAATTGTACAAGGAGATCAGAAAAATACAATTTCCCTATGTTCCAAAAGGAGGTGCATTTTCAGCCATTGGGGTCAATCAGATTTTATTAGAAAACGATCATCCTCACCAAGCAAAAACAAAATAAGTTAAAAGCATGGAAATTTAAAACCTATATCATATAAGCACAATCCCCCCTCCCCTTCTCAAAAAAGGGTCTTATGATTAATAATGAACTGCTCTAATAATTAAAAAAAAAATGAAATAATGTGATGGGGAAGGCAGTCTGAAAAAACAAAGGGTACCTGAATTGATCATTGTAAGCGTCGGAAGATGATATGGCTTTCTGGAAAATCTGCGGAACCCAACAAAAACAAATTCAATTAAGTGATAGCCAATCAATAATAATTGATAAAAGGGAAAATCAACAACACACATCACAGAGACTCAAGAGTATATGAATCAAAAAGAAAGAAGTCGTGATATAGGGAAAATCAACAACACACATCACAGAGACTCAAGAGTATATGAATCAAAAAGAAAGAAGTCGTGATATACCGCAGGGTTGCTGGTGACACCTCTAACACCCTTTTCAATCAAGGGGATCAAATCTGTAACAGGTCTGCAGAGATTATCATACCACGGACTCTGCCCTTCCTTCTCGTATAGCTCATGCAGTGTTGTTCTTTTCACTGCGCTTCCATTTCCACCCGATTGCGCACATTTCACACTGTCACCAAAACACAACTCATCAAATCACACAAACCCCAATTCAGTCACTAATTAGGAGATTAATAGAGCAAAATGGAGAGAAAGAGACTGAAAAGAAACTCAACAGGACAGGGAAGGAGGCAACGCGGTTGGCAGACAATGAAAAGCGGGATGAATAGAGCCTGGATTTGAAGGCGGATGAATTCGAATTGAAATCAACGATAAACCTTGCTCTCATTTCGGAGGATGAAGACCTGGATTTGATCCCAGACGAGGCTGCGATCGGGCCCGACAGCTTCGATATCGTCGCCATAGCGATCTCGTCGATGCAGAGAGAGAGAGAGAGAGAGTGAGAGAGGATGTGCGGGTGTTGAACACAAAATCTAGGGTTTTACAGGATCTTGGATGACTATGATTTATGAATGTAATGGAAGTAACAGGAGATTTGGATAGTAGTTGTAGGTTGTAGGTGAAGGGCGGCTTTTGAGTCGTGCCCCATTCGACGGGTGAACGGGCGGGGGTAGGTGAGAGAGTGGTTTGGGTAGAGGACAAAACTGGAAATGTCTTTGCATGGGTTTCTTTGGAAAAAATTGAGTAAGAGCATTTCTAAGGTTAGGATCGAAGTCTAATATTTCTGCTGGCGGTTCAGAAAATGGTATGTAATGTTGATTCTTTTAGCTCGTTCTGCGGTCTAATTTATGGCCATGATTTGCTCACAACCCTTTTTTTTTGGCCTGATAAGCTTTAAACTTTTTTTGTTAAAAAGATTGACAAATAATATGTTAGTAGTGGGATCCACAAAGTATTATTTTATTTGATAATCCAAATTGGTGGTCCATGGTATCTAGAGAAGAAAAAAAAATTGACTTGTAGGATAATGTGGAAGATGTGAGCCCCTACTTATAATCTATAATCATGTATCACCATTGCATATGCTCTAAATGTACCTTGATGTTTAGTGCTTCAATTTTTTTCACTCTGTCAAATTAGAAATGATTTAACAGTATACTCATCAACGTAGGTAATGTTTTAGAATACCAATTCTGACATAGCTCCTGTGAAAACAATTGTGTAGCAATATGTTTAATTTTATAGTTAATGGTTTTTTCAATAGTACCCTTGAGTTGTTAGTGATTAATATTTTAATTTTTTTTGGGTGAAAGTTGAATTTGGAATTCTTCCTCCTCTTTATCGTTGATTGCTCTGAGTATCAGCGGAAATCACACGGCGGAGAAGGTGGCGCCACCTGTTTGAGCTGATTGCGGACCTAGGATTCCGCTGCTTAGGTATTATGCTTTCTCCAGCCTCATTTTTGATTCTTCGATTCATTTTGCTAGTGAGCTGAGGTATTTTTCGATTCCTCTCTGTTTTTTGATTCTCCCAATTTTATTGTTATTATTACATTCCTCTTTTGCTTGTGAGCTGAGGTATTTTGTGGCAAAGGTCAAAACTTTAGGGCCCTTTCCTGGTTGCTGGTCCTAGATGTACGACTCGGTTCTGGGTTTGTAGCTCTTCCGACCTTAGTCTAAGCCACCATTGAACCACCAGCAATGCTTCCCATTGCCCTACTACTGCCGAGCCAAACACCAAGTAGGAGATTACACTCTGGTTTAGTGTACCGTTGGGTGTCCTTCCCAAGCCTCTGACATCTGAGGGGCTATTCAGTATTGTGCCCTTTGGGTCAGCTCTCTTTCCTGGCAAGCATCGAGGTGACTCTATTTGGCCAGTTTTATTGTAATTGGTCTCCTTTGAATTTATTGCCCTTGTCTTTGAGTTTTGTCTTAGTAAAGTTAGTAAGGCTTTAATATTAAATTTTGTTTATTTTTTTACCCTGTATCCTTTTTTTTTTTTTTTTACCAATTAGACCTGCTGTAAATATTCCTATTTTTTGTGGTTGGAGGGAAGCTGTCCAGCTTTAGTTTCTGTGAATTGGCATTACTTTTCTTATTATTTTTAGTGTTGACATATTACTATTATTATTTTGTTTACAGTGACCAGCTTTATTATTTTTATAAGTGTCGACGTATTTTTATAAGTGTCGACGTATTAATATTAATATTATTATTATTATTATTATTATTATTATTATTATTATTATTAAGTGTGTTCTCTTGCCTAGTAGATTTTTAGGCTTGTGGCGTGCAATGTAGCAGCTTCAGCCTGTCCTCCGAGAGGTAATGGGGTTAGGAGGGGTGTAGGATTTCGGAAGGTGCACCTAGCGTCTTGGAATATTGGGTCTCTTACGGGTAAGTCGATAGAATTAGTTAAATCTTTGCACAGGCGTAAGATTAGCATAACTTGTATTCAAGAGACGAAGTGGGTGGGAGTTAAAGTTAGAGTAGTTGATGGATACAAATTATGGTATTCGGGGTCAATCAAGGCGAAGAATGGAGTTGGCATTTTAGTTGAGAAGGGGTTGATGGACTTAATGGTCGAAGTGAGGCGTAAGAGCGATCGGATTATGGCCATTAAGGTTTTGGTGGGTTCAGAAATCATAAATGTAGTCAGTGTTTATGCTCCTCAAATAGGTCTGCCGGACGGTATTAAGAAGCTATTTTAGGAGGATTTGGATATGGTCGTCCAAGATATACCTCGGAGCGAGAAACTTTTCATAGGAGGCGACTTTAATGGCCATATTGGTGTTGACTCAGACAGGCATGATTCGGTCCACGGGGGTTTTGGTTTTAGGGAAAGAAACAACGGAGGTGTTTCGGTGCTGGACTTTGCGGTGTCCTATGAATTGTTGGTGGTCAACTCCTTTTTCAAGAAGAAGGAGGATCACTTGGTGACTTTTAAGAGTGGCTCCTTAAAGACCTAAATTGATTTCTTCCTGATGAAGGCGGATAGCCGGAGGTTTTGTAAGGATTGTAAGGTGATTCCTAGTGAGTATCTAGGGACTCAGCATAGGTTGCTAGTGTTGGATGTGGAGTTCAAGTGTTCAAAGGGGAAGAAGAGGAGAGTTGGGGACCGTAGAGTTAAGTGGTAGACCCTCACGAATGAGAACGTTGGGTTATTATCAGAGAGGATTACTGAAGAAGGAGCTTGGAGGCGGGCAGAGGATGCAGATAAAATGTGGGAGGTAATGGCAGATTGTATTCGAAGGTCGGCTAAGGAAATCCTAGGCACTTCTAGAAGAGGTGGCAACAAGATGAAGGGTGCCTAGTGGTGGAATGAGGAGTTAAAGGAGAAAGTCAAAGAGAAAAAAGAGGCTTATGCAGATGTCATAAACAATGGAACGGATGAAGAGAGAGAGATTAGGAGAGTTAGATATAAGGCAGCTAAGAAGGTAGCTAAGAAAGCTGTGGCAGTAGCTAAGAACTTGGCTTTTGATAGGTTATATAATAGATTAGAGACCAAGGAAGGGGAGAAGGAAGTCTTTAAACTGACAAGGGCTAGGGAAAGAAAAATAAGGGATTTAGGTGTTGTGAGGTGCATCAAGGATGAAAATAGTAAGGTATTATCTGAGGATGTAGAAATCAATGAGAGATGGCAAATGTACTTTTCCAAACTCCTTAATGGGAAAGTGTTGGAAGATTCCCGTAGTAGGGGCAGAGAGTGTAGTGAGAGGCGAATTGATCCACGAATGTGTGGTCATATCATAAAGGACGAGATTAAAGAGGCCTTAAAGAAGATGACTAATGGGAAGACAGAAGGTCCAGATCAGATACCGGTGGAAGTATGGAAGTATTTGGATGAAGAAGGATTAGAGTGGCTAACGAAGCTTTTCAATGTTATTTTTAGGACTGCTAAGATGCCCAAAGAATGGAGGTCTAGTATAGTCATCCCTCTGTACAAGAACAAAGGGGATATTCAAGATTGTAATAATTTTAGGGGTGTAAAGTTGCTCAGCCATACTATGAAACTATGGGAGAGGGTGATTGAGAGAAGGTTGCGAAAGAATGTTTCGATTTCAGAGAATCAATTTGGTTTTATACCAGGCAGGTCGACCATATAGGCGATTTACCTTCTTATAAGGTCATGGGTTTGTACAGAGATAGAAAGATGGATCTTCATATGGTGTTCATTGACCTGGAAAAAGCATATGATAGAGTACCGCGTGAAGTGTTATGGAGCTGCTTGGAAAAGAAAGGAGTGTCACCCTTGTATTTTCCGCAAGTGTACGGTTTATCGTTGTATGAATTACGGGTATCATCTTCAGGGATGGTTGTAAAATTAAGACGCTTAATGAAACTTATACTGGCATATTGACACAATCGTCTAATTAAAAAAAATTGACACAAAATACTCAAAATCTAGCAAACTCACTCTAAAACGGCAAGGAACAACAATCTGCCAACCCCAAATATCATGAACATCGAAATAAGATTCCAGGACTCTAAAATTCACACCCATCATAAAGACAATAAACAAAACCAAAGAGTAGGACTAGCAATAATCGACCCAAGTACAATAGCAAATTGAAGTTGAATCGCAAGCCTCGTATAAAGAAACGAAATCATTAACTCAGTAATCCAATTCTGGGACAGGGGAAGCACTCGAAGCAGAAAAAGGGGGAAAACTTGGGTCGGTTCTCAAGACCACATATGATTTGAACAATTGATTTCAATTTTCCGCAATCAAAACTCAAAATTTCATCTGAAAATTAAACCCCAAAATGTAATTACGCTAGGTTCAGAATTGAAGAGCAAGAGCTAAGCTCCAAGAAGTGAGGAGCAAAATCCAATGAACAAACGCACGAATTGCTGTTACTTTTCGGAAATAAATCCAACAACACAATCCTATCATGACTTAGAGTTCAGGGACAGAGAAAGCAAATGAGCAGAGGCAACAGATTAAGTCAGCATTCAAGCAAAATTCATGGCTACAATTCGTACAGCAAAGGGTGATAATCAGAAACTCAACAAATTCAAGGCCATATTACATGAAAACACTCCCCAAAAATAGATCTGTAAAAATTCGAATTAAAAAAAAAAAAAACAGAACACATCTTGAAATCGAGCCCTAATCGCTAGAATTGAACTCGAAAAACCGTAAATTCTCCAGAAACTCGAATTAAAACTAATTAATCCCTTAAAAAAAAAACTAATTACCTACCCCCAACCGCGTCGCGGCCTCCATTTATCCTCAACAGAACTTCAATCTACCCCTTGATGTGGAATCACGTTGGACGTTTGATGGGAGACAAATAATGGCCGCATTAACAGCTGCATTGAAGGAGGACAGAGAGAGACCGAGGTAGAAGGGAGCAGACAAACAGCCATGGCAGAGTTGAAAGAGGACAGAGAAGAAGGAGAAGAAAGGGCAGGGGGGTTTCGCGGGCCAAGTCACATGCAGTAAGCGTGACCGGCTTTATATTTTCTTCTTTTTTTTGGGCTACAAAAGCTATGGGCTAAAGACTTCTGGCCGGGTTCGAGTCAACTTGGCCCAATCCTTCATCTTTTAGCATTGCTTTATCTTTTTCTGGCATTATTCCCAAATTATTCAATATCTATAAAATCAAATCAAATCAAATAAAAACCTAAAAATAATAATTATTCCGAGTATAAATTAGGCAGAAAGGTACCGTAAAAATTACACATTTTTGGTACGAACACTCAGCCACACTATGAAGCTATGGGAGATGGTGATTGAGAGAAGGTTGTGAAAGAATGTTTCGATTTCAGAGAATCAATTTGGTTTTATGCCAGGCAGGTCGACCATAGAGACGATTTACCTTCTTAGAAGGCTCATGGGTTTGTACAGAGATAGAAAGGCGGATCTTCATATGGTGTTTATTGACCTGAAAAAAACATATGATAGAGTCCCGCATGAAGTGTTATGGAGCTGCTTGGAAAGAAAGGAGTGTCACCCTTGTATATTCGAGTTATTAAGGATATGTACGAGGGAGGTAGGACGAGTGTTAGGACGCCGGGAAGGGTCACCAATGTCTTTGCCGTTGGTATGGGTCTGCATCAGGGTTCCACCTTAAACCCTTTTCTTTTCACCTTAGTTATGGATGAACTTACAAGAGGGATTCAAGATGCGTTACCATGGTGTATGCTATTTGCAGATGACATTGTTCTTATTGATGAGACCAGATAGGGAGTTAATGACAAGTTGGAGCGATGGAGGCATACGCTGAAAGTTAGAGGTTTTAGAGTAAGTAGATCAAAGACAGAGTACCTTCATTGTTGTTTCAGTGAAAGGGTAGAGGCGGGAGGAGAAGTCATCCTGGATGGAAAGTCGATACCTAAGGTTGATAAGTTTAAGTATCTTGACTCGATCATTCAGCAGAATGGGGATATTGACGAGAATATTAACCAGTGAATAAAAGTGGGCTGACAAAAATGGAAGTTTACCTCATGTGTACTGTGTGATAAGAGGGTGCCCTTAGGATTGAAAGGCAAAGTCTATCGAATGGTAGTTAGACCGGGTGTTCTTTATAGATCGGAATATTGACCTCTAAAAAAGATGCAGGTTCAAAGGTTGATGGTAGCAGAGATGAGGATGATTAGGTAGATGTGTGGGTTTTCAAGAATAAATAGAATTAGGAATGGAGTTATCAGGGACTTAGCTAAAGTAGCTCCCATAGAAAATAAGTTGAGAGAAACAAGACTCCGATGGTTTGGCCATGTGAAAAGGAGAAGTGTAGACGCTCCAGTGGGGAGATGTGAGAGGATCGACATCCCCGGAGGTAAAAGAGGGAGGGGTCGACCAAAGAAGAGTTTGGACGAGGTGATTAGAGAGGACTTGAAAGTTGTGGGTTTGACGGAGGACATGGCTCAGGATAGGAGGCTGTGGCGGGATAGGATTAAGATCTTAGATCGCTGAGAGTCGACTCCGTAGTTGTCTTTTGGCTGTAGTGGCTTAATGCTGGTAAGGGTTTGTCGTACTTGTATGCAGGTTGTACTTTCTTCTAGGAAGAGACAGTGTTTGCTTACCTTTGATTGTTAAGGTATGTTACTGTCCTCTGTTATATTGTTCTGGCGTTTTACAGCTTCAGCATCTTGTCGTTTTAATTTATCTTTGGTCACTAATTGCTATATGGCCCTAATTTTTCCCTTTAAATGTTTTTACAAAAGCTTTCTTCTATAAAACTTTTTTACAAAATCCTTTTTTGTGGGTCTCTTAGAATCAGCCTCTCTAGGGTAGGAATGCCAGTAGAGGTAAGGTTGTCTACAGTTAGATCCCCCCAAACCCCGCGAAAGCGGGACCCACATTGGGAGGTGGTGGTGGTGTTGTTGTTGAAGCAGACCCTTTAAAATAAAACCCCCTACCATGAGGATCCAGTTTGTCTTCGTCAACCTCTGAAAGCCACCATTTTCAACCTCTAAAAGTCATCATTAATGAGGACTAAGCTTCAAGGGAGAAAAAAAAAAGGTAACTACGAAAAGCACAAATTCATAGTGTGATATCTCTATCTCCTTCATGTACTCCAAGTTTTTTATGAAATTAGAAAAGGAAAATCCTAAATCTGTGCAGGGTCAGGTTTGGTGTTGGTTTTGAACCTTGCAATTGAAGAGGACTGTGGTTATAAATGGAGGGTTCAGGTAGTTCAATTGTCAACTACACTTGTCTAAATTGTTTGATGAATTCGAATCCAGTGCCCCAATTTCTCACTCTTCAAAGATCCTTGGCAGGCGTTATCTACAATGCACAAATTATGGCCAATTCAAGAGAAGGGCTGTCCAAGGGCAAGCAAAGTGGATGTAGGGAGTGGTGGTGGCATTGAATGAGAGAGAATGAGGTGTTGGGAAGAAATGAAGGAGTTGAAAATGGAGTTTCACCTTTACAGGACAAGAAATATTGATTGCTTGAAGTTAGTGATCATGTTGATGTTTGTTTTGTGCATTTTAATTGTATTTTTATTGCTTAAGTGAGTTAGAAATGTAGTTCAAATGTTGTAAATTGTATCCTTCTATGGAATATGAACGGAATGCTTTTTCTATGAAATATAGTTTACAATACATTATGGTTGCAATTAGAAAAGAGAGCTAGCATTGCATCAAGGAGTTGACGTTGTAATATCTTACAGACATTCAAAATAAAAGAGTAGTCTTAACCTAACTAAAATTCATTACATCCAAGTCAGGAAAGCAATAACTTGCCCACAAAATATTAACCCCAACTAATTTGTACCTAATATACTAGTTACATCAAGCAATCCCAAAATATACCAAATTTTCTAATATCCTGGTTACATCAAGCAACCCCAAGATGTAAACCAAAAAATTACTTTGACAAGTTAATATGGACTCAACACACCATGTGCAAACAATTGCTCTATTCATCCACAAAAAAAAAAAAAAAACCAAAATGAACTGTGCCTTAGGGGGAGGGGTTAATAGCACTTCAAGATGTTGTTGATGAAAAAGCTTCAGTCGCTATTGTTGCTACTCTTGCTATTAGTGCTCTTGTTGATGTTGTGGGTGTTGAAGATGTGTTTGTTGATGCACTCCGATGAGAAGCTTTTTTTGAAGCTTTCTTGGGCTACTCACTTTTCCCTTACTATGTTTGCATTTGTTACCAAGTTCCTTGGCTTTCCTCTTCTCAATAGCTTTTGGGTTCAGAGGGCATGTCCTGGGGTTTGGTGAAGTGTTTTGCACAGTTTGCATCTGACACATGTAGGGGTGTTAATATGTCCAAATCCGAACAGAACCGAAACAGATCAGGTTGGACCGAGGACCAAATGAGAGAGAAGTTATGGACCATAGACCGGACTGAATAAGTCATGGACCAGACCAGATCGAATTATCACGCTAGCAAAATTGAGAACTTGGAAGACATCAAAGGCATATGTTTTTACGATATGAACGTCCTATATTTGTTTCAATATGAATCATTTTAAGATATTTCCAACATGAAAAAAATCAATATCCTTGAACATATGAGAAATTATAAGTTGTAATAGAAAATTGAAATTGAACAAATAAAAAGTTGGTTGTCAAATTTTTTATTCGGTCCTCAATCTGGATCGGTGGACCGAAGACCGAATAAAAAAAATAGGTGAACCATGGACCGAACCGAATGAAACCATGGACGGGACCGAATTCATTCGGTTTGATCCGCTCTAGGTCCATCTTCGATTTGGTCTGAATTTGGACCGAATAACAAACAACCCTAGACACATGTGCCTCTGCTAGCCTTTTTCCTTCTCTCTTCAGGACCTTTCCTTCTATCCTCTACTCTTCTTCCACTCTTCATCACAACAAATGGAGGGTCCATGTCTGGGAATGGAAGCTTGGGCCACACAATTTGGTCCTCAATTGGGATAATGACATCACTCTATGTCTTCTTAAACTTATCAACATTGTAGAACTTGCTGGTTTACTACTCCAAAGGCTTGTGCAACCATAAAATGCATATGGTAGCAGCTTGCATGGGATACCAGTGAGTCTGCAAAAAGCACAAATACATGTGTTCTTATTAAGATCCACACCATAGTTAATCCCATCATCCATGACATCAAACCCCAATTGACCAGTTGATATGATGCCGTAAGACTTACGAGACCTGGAAATTTGATTCAATTGCTGCTTAATAGAGGGAACAACAAGACCTAACATCTCAGCTACTTCTTTTTTGCTCTCATAAAACCATGTTGAGATTTTTTCCCCCCATATTCCTTTAAGCAACATTAGAATAGGCTTGTCCCTGAGTTCACCAACGAAATGATTAAAGATCTCAATAGAATTTGTTGTGTTGTTTGGTGAGCATGTGTGACTATTGAAAAGATGCATGCACTAATGCTTGTTGGGCTCTCTATTTAACCATTCAAAGCATGCAGGGTTGCAATCTTGTGTCTGATTCATATAGCTATCATAACTCCCAGAAATTAAAGGAATTCACTGGGGGGAGAACTACTACTAAAACTTAATTAATCCCAAAAACTACATCTTTTTGGTAATTAGAACAACATCAAATTCCATTGATCATTCTTTAAAGAAAATGTTTCATTATAATTTTGTTTCTTCCATTATTAGATGTTTGTAAGATTTAACTAAGATATTGGTAACTTGATTAAAGCAAGTTGATTTTATGTTTCTTTTTACCCCAAATTCTTCACACAGACCAAAAAAAGATGTCACACTAATGAAAACACACCTTCTCTGCCTCCCCAACTTTTAAAAAAAACATATATTTTCCTACCTTGGGCTATCCATACTATAAGAACAACGAAGGTACAGAAGTAAAAATATATCTGAATTTATATACTTTCACAATTATATATATCTTTTTTTGATCATTTCGATTTTATCTTTAATTGATCAAATAGTTATGTCCAAGTGATTTATAATTCAAATGATCACCATAATTTGGAAAAGGATAATTGAACATAATAAAAAAAATATTCAACTGTATTAGCTTAAATGTTTTCACAAAATCTTGCTTTCATTAAATGGTTTCACAAAATCTTTCTTCCGTTTAATGTTTTCACAAAATCTTATTTTGTGGGTCTCTTGGATTCAGCCTCTCCACTACTAAAAATTTTGCTTTATCCGACGGAAAATGCCGATCGAAAAAGAGACCGTTGCACAGGCCGGCGGACATGACGACGGAAAGACCGGGAAAGTAAACCAAGGCGGTGGACATTCCGACGGAATATTTTTCCGACGGAATCCGACCAGGCCGTCGGAAATCCGACGAAATTCTGACGGAAAGTCCGTCGGAACTCTGGTCAACATTGACCAAATCTAGGTCGAAAATAATAAACTTTTTTTAAAAAATAGACTCTGTCCGACGGAATATTCTGTCAGACATTTCGTCAGACGCTACTGTCCGATGGAGTCGGACAGAGATTTAAACACCCCCCAACTTCTTCTTCATTTCGGAACGTGAATTAGAGAGAGAGGGAGCGCTTGACTTAGAGAGAGAGAGTGGGAGAAGGTTGCCGCCGTGAAGGTCGCCGCCGGCCGTTGTTTCTACCGCCGCCCTTGGCCCCCCGCCGCCGTCTGTTTTGTCGCCAGCTACCTCAATTCTACCACTATTTTGTTCTTGTAATTTCAGGTAAGTAGTGTTTGTTTAGTCTGTAGTAAATTTTTTGATGAATTTGACAAATTTGAGATAGAATTTAACAATTATGTGATAATTTGTGTTGGTTGTTGAAATTTTATTGAGTAATTTGTGGATTTTGGGTTTTGAATTTGGTTGTTTTGATGTGAATATGAAAGTTTACTATATAAGTATTGCTTGTTTAGTTTGTAGTAGATATTTTGATGAAATTGAGAAATTGGAGTTACAATTTAACAATTATATGGCAATTAGTGTTGGTTGTAGAAATTTTATTAAGTAATTGGTAGATTTTGGATATTAAATGTGGTTGTGTTGATGTGAATGTGAAAGTAATTATTAATATTATTAGTAATTGTATGGATGATGTAAAAATTTAATTGAATGTTATTTTTTGTAACTTATTATTTGGAGTTTTGAATTTGTAAGTTTATAGAATTTAATATTGAAAATGGAAGTTTGGTGTAGCTAACTCGTAGAATTTATAATGGTTACAATTAATAGTGAATATTTAGAAAAATTAGTATATTAGTTTATAGAAAATGTCAGAGGGTGAAATATTGTGACGTATTATTTGGATAATATCTGTACTTTTTATTTAGTATTGTAGATATACTTGTAATATATTAATTTCAAAATTTAGATAATATTCGTAATTAGTAGATTATTTTGTCTGTTGTACCTAAAATGTAATAATTTAAATGAAGGCATGTTGGATAATAATTGAAAGTTGGATAATGAAGTTGTATTAATTTGTAAATGTGTAAATATTTTATTGTCATGTACGTAGATTAAATAATAGTTTATTATAACGTAAATATTTGAAGTTTTAATTTGTGTGGATGATTAATATGAAGGACATGGATCATAAGAGAAAACATATTGCGAACGGGAAAAATTACGTTATTGTTGCTGTGAATGTCGTTATTGTCAGTGTGAATGTCACAAGTTTGGACTGTAATTTTAGTCATTCGAAGAGGTTTATATCCTGACCTAATTGTCGTAATGTCTTATTTTTGTGCATCGCATATTAAACATAGTGCATGACGAAATAGTACAATCATATGTAAATCATTGATGTAACTATGTATGAAGAAAAGTGTAATCACTATGTCCATTATTATTATAAATAAGGAATTAACGTATACATTTGTAATGGTCGACAGTGGATAATATTGATGGACCACCCCATCAGAGGTGGATGTATAAAAGATTTTTACCAGGTAGAATAGGGTGTAGACAAGAATTTTTAGATGGAGTTGAATTATTTGATCAATTTGTAAGAAGTCAAGTGAAGTTCACAAATAATGGATATTATAGATGTCCTTGTACCAAATGTCAGAATAAAGCTTATAGAGAACCTGATGACTTGAGATTACACTTATACCAAAACGGTTTTGTTAAAGGCTATTGGTACTGGATATCTCATGGGAAAGTAGAACCTACTTCCTATGACAATATTGGAAGTAGCAACGCACAAAACTTATATGAGGACATGGTTTCAAGTCTCATAGACGTTGATAATGTTGAACCATTTGTGGATCATGTTGAAGCAATGATGAATGATGTAATGATTACTAATGAAGTTAGTGGCAATGAGCAACCAAATGCAGAAACTCAGGCATTCTATAATATGCTTCAAGCTGCGCAGAGACCTTGATAGGATGGGTGTAGTAACCAAACTGAATTGTCAAATGTGGTCAGATTGATGAGTATCAAATCTAATTATAATATGCCTCAAAATTATTTGAATGAGGTAATGCAATTAATACATGAGAGTTGTCCGGCAGACAATCGTGTCCTCAGAAATTACTCGGAGTTGAAAAAAAGGTTCGAAGTTTGGGTTTAGATGTACAAACCATTGATTGTTGCCGTAATGGTTGTATGTTGTACTTTAAGGAGGATTCAGTACTTGAAAAGTATAAGTTTTGTGATGCACTGAGATGGAAGCCAAAGAAGTCAGGCGATAATGGGAAACCAAAACCATATGTGAAAATGTTCTACTTCCCATTGATACCTAGGTTACAACACCTTTACGCCTCAAGAAGCACAGCTGAACACATGAGGTGGCATTATAACAATAGACGTGAGGATGGTGTTCTTTATCACCCTTCAGATGGGGAAGCATGGAAATATTTTGATCGTAAACACTCAGATTTTGCTTCGGAGCCCCGCAATATGAGACTTGGTTTGTGTGCAGACAGGTTTACCCCATTTGTACAATCTGCACGGCCTTATTCAATTTGGCCTGTCGTTGTGACACCTTACAACCTTCCCCTGGATATGTGCATGACAACGTTATATATGTTCTTAACTTGCATTATACCTGGGCCTACAAATCTTAAGAACAAAATAGATGTGTACTTGCAACCTTTGATTGATGAGTTGAAAATGCTATGGGATGGTGTTCAAACTTATGACATTTCAATGAGGCAGAACATCGTTATAAGAGCTACATTAATATGGACAGTAAATGACTTTTCAGCCCTTGGAATGTTATTTGGATGGAGCACTCATGGTGCTTTGAGTTGCCCTATTTGTATGGAGAAGTTGAAAGCAACACATTTGAAACATGAGGGCAAACCATCCTGGTTTGACTGTCTGTCGATTCTTGCCTAGACATTATGCATTTTGAAGAAATCGAACTGCATTTTGTAGAGTAAAAGTTGTGAACGATGGTCCTCCATCCAGAAAAAATAGGGAGGAACTATACCATGAGGTTAAGAGTCTTCCTAAAGTAACCACTGATGGAGATTTCATCATCCCGGGTTTTGAGGAGAATTTTCATAATTAGACAAAGCAAAGCATCTTTTAGGAGTTATCTTATTGGAGAGACCAACTACTACATCACAATTTGAATATAATGCACATAGAGAAGAACTTTTGTGATAACATCATCAACACTGTCATGGATGTACCTGGTAAAATAAAAGATAATGTTAAGGCAAGGCTAGATATGGCGGAGATTTATGATCGGAGTGAGCTAAACCTCAGACATGATGTTAATGGCCAAACACTAAAACCGAAGCCTTCCTACGCCCTTTCTTTGGACAAACGAAAAAGGGTGTGTGAGTGGGTGTAGCAACTAACAATGCCTGATGGATATTGCTCCAACTTTGCAAACTGCGTAGATATGAAATCTGCAAAATTTTAAAACATGAAGAGCCATGATTGTCATGTATTTTTACAGATGCTTATGCCAATAGCATTTCGGGCCCTTCCAAATGATGCATTAGAATCACTCGTTGAGTTAAGTGAATTTTTCAAAAATCTTTGCTCAACAGTATTAAGGGTTGATGAGCTACAAGAAATGCAACGCAATATAAGCATTATACTTTGTAAATTGGAGAGAGTTTTCCCACCGGGATTCTTTAATGTCATGAAGCACTTGCCTATACACTTGGCAGAAGAAGCATACCTAGGGGGTCCAGTGCAGCATCGATGCATGTATCCATTTGAAAGGTAAATATGTATCCAAATATCATAGAGTACTAAATTCAACAGTAATGTTATACTGAAATACTTATATAAGTTATTGTAATTTAGGTACTTTGGTTGGCTTAAGAAGAAGATAAAACAAAACACATCCTGAGGGATAAATGGCTGAAGCATACTTGGTGTTTGAGATTTTGCAGTTTTCTTCGTATTACTTCGGCGCTGATGTGCCTTCAATGCGCACAAGACGTCGACGTAATGAGGATGACAACGACGAGCCACAAATGCAACCTACTTTATTAGTTTTTCAAACCCAAGATACTCCAGTGGGAAGTCGTACACAGAGGTACTTAACTGATGAAGAGTTGCACGCTGCACACCTTCATATTTTGTTGAATTGTAATGAAGTTCAACCTTATATCGAGTAAGTTCTACCAGCGCCTTTTTTGTATTGTAATGAAGTTAAATGAGAATTTAGTGCCGATGAATATCATTCTCACAGTTTATTCAAACAACAACAATTACATGAAAATCCCACTTTAACGGACGTGGAGATAGATGCCTTGATTGAGGCTGAATTTATTTGGTGGTTTAAAAATACAGTAAGAGCGTAAACTTGCCTCTTATATTATATATTCATCTACTTCAGAACATCTTACACAATATGGTTCCCATGTTGATCAAGTTTGTAAAAATTAACGTAGGTTGAAATTGTACAAATCTTTAATGACGAACACTAAGTACACATATATCACTTGGCTCAATTGCCTTTAAGGAAAGTTACATCTTGGTCTGCATTCCGAGTTAATGGATTTCTATTTCACACACAGAAAAGGTGTGAAGGGAAAAAGACTTTCAACTGTGGCGTTTGCGTTAAAGGGAGCGGGGAAGGTGGATATGAGGACGATTATTATGGAATCCTCCAAGAGGTTATTCGCATTGAATATCTTTGAGAGTCGCTCAAACAATGTATGTTGTTCAGATGTCATTGGTTTGATAACACCCCTCGAGGAACACATTGTCCCAAACTATGTCCATTTGTAGAGGTGAATGCCGCTCGAAGAAATAGAAAATATGATCCATTCATATTTGCTACTTCTGCAACCCAAGTGGTGTATATGAAATACCCGAATGGAATAAGAGATAAGTCTAACTGAGTGGGTTGTTGTACCAAACAAACCCAGATATAAAGTGAATAACGAATTCACTTTACCAGTTGCATTTTAAGAGAAACATGTGTCCCACGTGACACCGGTGAATGACACAATTCCTACAACTTTGTTGAATGAAGAGAAAGACATTGAAGTTGTGAATGAAGAAGGTGCAAATGAGGGAGGTGCGGAGGTAGAGTGGGATGATGATTATGAATATATTGAAGATGAAGTTGTTGTCCACCATGAAGATTCTGATGAGGACAATGAAATTGAGGATGATGACTAGTAGAATAATTCCTAAATGTACATTAAATCAATTTACCTATTTGCATATTGTACGCATGTGGACTTTTTTGTTGTATGGATGTACACTTGATCATTCTATGCATGTAGTCTTTGTTGAATAATTAATGACACAATTGTCATTGTATGATTTGGTAAAGTTGTTTAATTCTTGTATTTTATGTTATTTGATCACTACGGTTTGTATGTTTGTCTTAAAGATGTCAGGTATGCAACATGAATGCGGTAGTGGACATGGTACAACTCAGGGAAGAGGTCATAACAACCAAAGTTGCCAAGCAGAGGAAGAGTTTCAGGGATGGCAAAACTACCAAGACATCCCTCAGAATGCTTTTCCTGATCCCAACAGCCTCCAAAACATGCATTTCACCCAACAGATGCCTCAAACTGCTACGTTCCTCCAGGCTGACATTTCCTTCTTCCAGTCATAAGGAGCTCCTAGCACTCAGACTCAAGGAGCATTTATGGGTAACCAATTTGGCTCCTACATTCCTATACCACATGTCATTCCACAATACAATGAAGAAAGGAGTCGGGATCACAGTGAAGGTGGTTCAAGTCATGGGAGCACGTCCAACAGGTGTTTATTAGGCCAGATGGTAAAGAGTAAGTGATTATATATTTTCACTTTTGTATATTCAGAACCCAAACATATATATAAATATGTTTGTTGTGAACACAAATTTGTAACTGTATTTTTTATTTACAGCTTCTTTCCCTATGATGTGGTGTTTGAAATAACAAAGATATTTGTGGGCAAATTCCCCGAGCCTTGGCCAACATAGGGTAAAGTCCATAAATCACAATGGGATCTGTGATTTAGCGAGTTCAAGGTAAGATAAATTAATAAGTTAACTACAGCTGTAAATATATTGTTCACTAACACATTGTTTATGTTTTGCTGACTTTTCTTTTACAGAAGCGTTTCTATTGGGCTCTAGAGGATGACTCTCAGATTAGGAGGAACTTTGAGGAGAAGGGGCTAGTAGATTGAAGGACACATTTAGGGAGCTAAGGAAAAGGGGCAAGCAGCGTCTGTGGTTATCTGACAACACTTGGAAGTCACTTCAAGAGTACTGGGCTTCCGAAAAATTTCAAAAGGTGAGTGCACAAGCGAAGAAAAACTGGAATAGCGATCATGATGGCTTAGTTCCTTCTTTGCATACATGTGGTTCAATCCCACTTAGTGAGCAAAAGAGACGTTTGATAAGTACGAAGAACTCTCACTTATTTTAACTTATTGCATTCTGTACTTTCTATGTGTTTTAATTTGCAATGTACGAAGAACTCTCACATATTTCAACTTATTTGCATATTGTATAGGCTAAGAAACTTCAAAGGGAGCCGACTGTAATAGAACTATTTAAAGACACTCATCAACATGAGTAGGACAACGCATGGGTTGATAAAAAATCTGAAAAAAAATATGTAAGTAACATTTATTTTTTATGTGTTTAAAATATTTTTACTCCGTCGGTGTTACTAGATCTGTAACACATAATATTTTGGATCTTATTTTGTAGACGGAGCATCAATAGAAATGGAAACAGATCAGGAATTCCCAATCCTCGACAGATCCTAGCTCCGATCCATCTTAAATTCTATCTGAGATAGAGTTGTGGGTGCAAGGCAACTTAAACAAAAAGAGGCGCGTGTATGGACTAGTTTCAGAAGGGGTGAAACTAAAGTACCTGCTCAAGTCCACAGCAATATCCAGAGGCAGACAGGAGCCAGATGTGCGAGAGACGATCACCTAATTGAACAACGAGTTAAGTTCAATGGCGGAGTTAAATCACCGAATTGAAGAGAGGAACCGTCATTTAGAAGAAAAAGTGATGATGTTGAGTGAACAACTTAGTGGGGTGCAAAACACACTAAGTGAGCTCATTAGATCTCAACAAGCATCTGGTATTGGATAACGCCCACCCCCTTCTTCGCGCCCTCAATAGCACCGCTGCTCCACTTATGCTGCTACTGCTCCTTCTCCTCCTCCTCAGCCCCAATGTCAAAATAATGATGATGATGGTGATGGTGATGACCATGGGGATGATTCGTGCTCTACTTACAACTATTTCAACTATTAGAACTTCTAACATTCGGCAAATTTCATATTATATTATGTATATTGGGTACAATGGTTTGGGTTTGCGTATGCTACGATTATTTGGAATTTTGAACATTTTCTAATTGTGATGTTGAATGAAAGTAACCATGTGTGCTGGTCACGTTCGGAATTAGTTAGAATATCGATGCGTTTGTGTACAAATGAATACTTGTGCTGGTTGAATGAATGTAATCACCTGTGGTGGTTACGTAGTTCTGATTGATATATCGCGTGTAGTGGTTGTAAATGTTGGATTTGCAGGTTTTGTGTAAATTGTAGTTTGGGCTGGCTCAAGGTGTCCAATTTTTTAAAAAAAAGTCTAAAAAATTCCGACAGAATTTCCGACTACTACCGACGGGTTTCTGACGGAACACCGACGGCAATTCCGACGGAATTTAATTTTTTTTTTTTGCGTTTTTTTTCAAAAGTTAAGGTAGAGGGAGCCGACGGAACTTTTGGCTATCGCATGCAAATTTTTCCATCGGCATTCCGTTGGAATTAGCTCCCGACGTAATAGGCTATCCGTCGGAACAGTGCCGACAGAATGGTGTATTCCGTCGGAACCTGTTCCCGACCCGTTTATTCCGACGGCGCATTTCGGTCGGATATTCCGTCGATAAATCATTTTTCTGACCGAAAAAGTTACTTTTTCAGTCGGAAATTCCGTTGGAAAAATCAGATTTTTTAGCAGTGCACTACGGACAGGGATGCCGATAGAGGTAAGGCTACCGACATTTGCATCTCCTCAGACCCCGTAAAAGCGGGACTCACACTGAGAAGTGTTGTTGTTATAGTAGTAGTAGTATTTTATCCATTTGATTCAGTTCCATGAGAAATATAAAGCTATTATATAAAATCTTACCTTTAAGAAAATGGTTGAATATTCGTGAGTTTCATTTACTGTTCAAAAAGAATTGAATCACTATAATTTTGTTTTTTACATTATTATTAGATGTTATACGGTTTAATTATTATTTTTCTTACTTGGGTTTAATTTCATTCTTCATTAGATGATGTATGATTAAATTATGACTTGTCATTTGATTATAAGATTTCTATAAGAAGATTAATATCTACATTTTTTTTGGTGATATACTGCATTTAGTAAATTTGTAGAATCAAACCCCTTGCCTTGAACAAAATCGACTCCCTCTTACAAGTACATCTTCTTGTGGACAAAGAGGACCCAAAAGTTTTAAAAAAACTAACCATAATTAACTTTTAAAAATTGTTATAACCCCAATTGAATAATTATGATAACAACATAAAAAATTACATAAAAACACTACATGTGCTTTCTTCAATACATAATATTTTACTCCGTGAAAATTAAACTTATAAATATAAAGGTAATTAAGGCACAAGAAGAGAAGGTGGATTCTTCGCGTCATTAGCACCATAAATTAACATATCATCATGTCACTTAGCATGATTTTTAGTTTCATTTTGACTACCTACAATCTCTATCATACTTTATATTGTATCTTTTACAATGATAGATTGTTCTAATTATTGAGTTTCGATGGTTGTGCATGAAATGGATATCTATTCATATTTTTCAATAAATTTGAGTTTTCTTTTCTTCTTTTTTTTGATGCATTGAGTTTTCTTTTCTAAATTACAATATTAACTTTGTCTGAAATAAACATTTCTGTATTATTTTGACCATATATATATATATATATATATATATATATATATATATATATATATATATATATATATTATCTATATATATATATATATATATATATATATATATATATATATATATATATATATATATATATTCAAACCATCCATTGTAACATGTACCGTGCAAAGCACGGGTCCAGATTAGTATATAAATATATTGCAAGGTCAATTTCTTATTATTTTACTAGTTTTTTAGACACTTATAAGTACAAATATGTATTTTAAAAATATACTATACCGAGTTTTTGCATAATAAATCTATATTTCCTTACATAATGTAGATCCTTCTGCAATAAATGATGTTTACTAGTCACTAGAAACTAGAGCTAGGTAATAGGTCATGTCAAGTCGGATTTATGTTCATGTCGAACTTAAACGGGTTGAGAATTCTTCAACTTGATTCTAACCCGTTTATTAAACAGGTTGAAAAATCTTGACCTATACCTATTTAATTTTTAAACGGGTTGACCTGTTTAACCCGTTTTGGATAAACAAGTCAGGTTTAATTGCTTAATTAACGATTTACGCATTTAACATTTCAACTAATACATAATTACAGTGTTAAAAATTAAGTTTACAGATCACATTAAATAATTATTTTTTAAAATTCCACTGATTCGTCATAATTGACAATTTTAAAAAAAATTTATATTCTTAATTATCTAATAAAAAGTAAATTGATAAATAACAAATGAAAAAATGAGTTGACTTATTTAACTCGTTTAATTAAATGGGTTAAGTAGATACTTTTTTATGTCAAGAATCTCGACCTAAACTTAACCCATTTAATTAAACGAGTTGAACGTGTCGACCCATTTAATTAAACGGGTCAAAAATTTATACCCAAACTCACTTAACTTTATGTCAGTTTCGGGTCGATAATCGTGTCGGGTCAGCTTTTTCCAACTCTACCAGAAACACATTTAACGTCTACCTTGGGCCAAAGCTCCTCGCCTGCACCCCAAAAAAAAAAAAAAAATGACGGAAAGGCAAATAAAGTTGTTGATTACTTATAGAACTGTGAAAAACTGGTCATTACACCCCCTCAAACTTATTTTTGTGTTCCCACTTTCTTAGCTTGTAGGATTATGTTGGATGAGCTTAATGGAGCTGCTCTCCCCAAAATAATTATAACTATAACTATAACTATAACTATAACTATAACTATATATATATATATATATATATATATATATATATATATATATATATATATATATATATATATATGTATATATATATATATATATATATATATATATATATATATATATATATATATATATGTATATATATATATATATATATATATATATATATATATATATATATATATATATATATATATATATATATATATATATATATATATATATATATATAATGTCCCAAAGCTATCATGTATGACATGCATCAAATTTTTAGAGGTTTGAATTTTCTCTAACCTAATTTCAAATTACATAAATTATTCTTTTTAATTAGAATAATAAAAAAATTTCACTATTATAAATGTAGAATATTAGAGATACAGATATATTATGATGATAATTACCAATTTTATTTATATAATACACACTATTAAGAAATAATAAAAGATTTCTGAAATCTATTATTATTATTATTATTATTATTATTATTATTATTATTATTACTACTACTACTACTACTACTACTACTACTACTACTACTACTATTACTACTACTACTACTAGTACTACACCCATGAGACCTTATGACAACTAATTTATTAGTTGAATAATAACTAATTGATAAATTACATAAAATTATTGTATCTAATAAATTTTAAAAAAAGTTATGGAAAATCCACAATTAGTTTAAGATTATGAGTTTATTTTTTTCTATTTAGAAATAATTATGGGAGGGGTTAACTTAAAAAAAATATT
Source organism: Carnegiea gigantea (assembly GCA_029747015.1). Lineage (NCBI taxonomy): Eukaryota > Viridiplantae > Streptophyta > Magnoliopsida > Caryophyllales > Cactaceae > Carnegiea > Carnegiea gigantea. The sequence continues at coordinate 52,333 of JAKOGI010000350.1, read as the reverse complement.
GCACTTGTTTTTTACAGAAGCTCAAATAATTTTCCACAAATTACATAAATTATGAATATATTCACTATACTTTTTACATATAGTTATTATAATCATAAAACTCAAAATTTTTAAATGGATTGCATTTAATTTTTTGACACGTTGCTCTTACATAATTCACCCTTTTTGAAGAAACTCTTCCTTATTAGTAGAAAGCATTAGAAGATAATTCATTACATTCTAACAATGCATTATACCAAAAATTAAAAAAATAAAAATGCTAGCATTATGTTATCAAAGTAAATCAATTGTATAAACAATTAGCACATAGTTAGAATATTTATTGAGGTTAAAAACTCAAAAACTCTCCCGTGTACTGCACGTGAGAAAATATATTAGTTTTATTCATTATAATTGTTCTTCAGTGTAGGGGTTTTCTACTCCTTTTTAGCACCCCCCAAAAAAATACATATACCATGGATACGATATATTTTGCCTACAAAGATGTCCTGATCTTTATTTCTTTATAGTAAGTTTTTGTGAGACAGTCTTACGTAATCATATTATCAGATGGATACTTCTATAGTGACTTTTAATAATAATTGAGGTGACTAATAGCTGATTTAAGGGCGATTATATTAAAAGTTACTGCTAGATGAATTATTAGTTATCTCTGAATTAAAAAGTTATGTCAACTGAAAGTAAGCCTGAGCTTCTCTCCCGCTCCTTGCAGTTTCTTCCGAACAAAAAAAATCTCCTAATTTTTTGACACGCCACTCTTAAGCAATTTACCCTTAAAAAATTCATCCTCATTATACGCTAAAAAAACATATATATGGCAGAATTACTGACACTTAGATCCCTAAGTTTAAGGGTAACTATTTTTAGGCCCAAACTTTTTCAAAACTAATTTTGGGATGTCCTAAGTTTTTAGCAAACTAATTTTTTGGTCCTTTTTCTCATTATTCAATCCTTGAACTTTCAGAAATTGCAGAATAGTCCCTGGAATAGAAAAAACGTGTAAATAAGCTATTTTTAGGGGTTTTTTCGTAAAATATGCTTGTTTTAACTGATTTAACTTCTTATAGTGACTTTACTGGTACTAGTTACCACAATTTACTATTTATATGTTATATATTATAATTTCTGTGGTTATAGGCCTACCATACTTAACAAAAATAATTAAAACTTAATTAGAGAGTTTTGACCGTTACCTGAACTTAATTAGCGCTGGACTCTGGCGCTCCTATAGCTTCCGGTTTACAGAAATTGCTAATCTCAACCCTACCTTCCTTAGATCAGGTACAACAAAGATGTGCTTCGTTTTCTACCTTAGACCGTAGTCACTAATCAAGTTTTTAATCTTTTTCAAGAATAGTGGAGCTTTAATCAAGAAATTATAATATTTAAGACATAAGGTTCAATTGGATAACGTTCCCTACTGGGAAACTTCTTTTATTAAAACCTTGAAAGTGGTTATATTACAATGGAATAGTTTGAAGAGAAGTTTAAGCTAAGATCATTAAAGATACTTGCTCATAGAGAAATGGAGAATCCCAACTTCTCTTTTGCTCAAGAATGCTCAAATGACTGTGTCCCTTCTCAGCACTCGACCTCTCTATTTATAGAGGGGATGGGAGTACATAGGATGCCCTAAAGGCTACAGTACATAAAGATTTTTTTACATGACTATAGTTATCTATAATACACTGACGGCTACAATACACACTTTATTTTAAGACCAGACACTTGTCAAAATAGTACGATAATGGGGCAGCCTTTTCAGAACTTTTAATGATGACAAGACTAGTTATCATTATTGAGATTCTGTATTTCTTCATCTCTAATTATGTCTTTCAGACCATCATTAGCTGGATAATCATCAAAATCTTCATCAATTTGCTTAAGATGCTCTGGATCCTATTATTCAAATAATTCAAGGAGATATTTCTTCTCTTTTCTGATAAGAATTTTCCAGCTTTTATATCAAAGAGATAATCAAAGATATCTTGTAACACTGCTCCTTCCACCTTCATATAGTATTTAAATTCATTATTATAGTGTTTCCACAATGAATTAAGGTTTTTTCTTGTTCGATTAATGCCCAACATTGATGATAAATGTTAAAAAACCCCAGTAGCCCTTACTAATATAGGATCAATAACTAGATGTACCGGATCTCTATGAATCCAATTTTATCGTTGATCATTGGGATTGTCGCAATCAATGATTTGCACAAGATAATGAGTTGGTTTGGCTTTTTCATTTTTATATTCAATCAGAGCGCTATAAATCTCTAAGGTTAGGTATCTCCGAACTGGAATTTTTGCTGGTCCTTCAGGGGATTTAAGAATCTAATGGAACATTTTGAACATATATTGCCGGAATTTAGTTAAGGTTGAGAAAAATAAGAATTTTAGATCTGGGACTTCTGAGAAGTAAAGTACTGTCCCGTATTTTCAGGCTTTAAAGACAAGATCATTAGGAGATAATGAATTGGTTGGGAACCAGATGCCACTAATTCCATATATGTTGGAAAAGTAGATCGTTGTACTCCAAGACTTCCAAATATCATAGGAATAATGATGATAAAAGTCGATGCAGGCTGCATATCACTCATTGAACCATTTTTCTCAAACATGAGAACTTATTTTTTCTTGGATATTATAAGGACACTGAAGATAACTAATTTGTAATTCTAGAAGGGAAAATCTTTGGGCTATCAGGTAGGCAGTAGAAAGTAGATCAAAGCGTAATCTACTTTTGGTATAGAATTCCAAGTTATCAATAAAGACTTTACTAGAAGACGTAACTCGTTCTAGTATGACTGACATTTCATTAAGGATTTCCTCCTTTTCTGCCAGGAGATCGGCTTTGATGATCACCATTGGCGAGTTCTCGAGTCAGACTATCTGCCAGAGAGTTTTTTGATCCCTGTATATGTTCAATAGAGAAGGAAAATTGGTTAAGCCATAATTTCCAATGCAGGAGTCGCCATTGCGCTTAAATATTTGATAAAATCTTTTTCACAAAACCAAGTATTTCTTTGCAATTAGTTCGAATGAGAAAAGGTTTAGGGGCTAAAAAGATTAAAAATTTTTTAATTCTCCTTATGACTACAAGGATTTCTTTTTCCATCATAGGATAGTTGCATTCTACTTTATTAAAGCTTCAACTGTAATATTTACAGAGTTTTTCTTCTTCTTTGATTTTGAGTACCGCACTGCAGTGTTTATTGCTGGCATCTGTTTTAAGAACTAAATCATCTTCTTCGTTAGGCAAATTAAGGATAGGAAGATTTTTACGCATCTTTTTGAAGTTTTGAATAATCTTTGTATCGTTAGTAATCCATGTCCAACTTATCTCTTTTTTGAGTTTCTGCTGCAATGACTTTCTTAATTTGGCTAAATCTTTAATAAAATCTGAAGTATAGATAAGGCATTCGAGAAATCTTTCTAGCTGCTTCCTATTTTCAATTTTTTTAGGAAACGTTTCTATTTTTTCTAGGATATGCTTTTGTAGGATGATTTGTCCAACTTTTATCTCGAGACCTAAAAACTCAATTTTTTGTTCAGCATAAATACACTTGTTTTTCCCGAGTATAATACCATAATCAATGCATCTTTGGGTGATAGCCAGAACATCATCTTTATGTTGCTCTATAGTTTTAGAAAAGATGAAGATATCATCAATGTAAATTAGACAACAATGATTAAGGTCCTTGAAGATGTTATCCATTTTTTTTGGGAATATTTGAGGTACATTTTTAAGACTAAATGACATTACTATCCATTCATCATGTCCTTGTGGGGCACTAAATGTAGTTAAAGGAATACCTTCCTCATTCATTTTTATCTGCCAATAACCACTTTTATAATTCATTTTCAAGACCCAAGAGGCTCCTTGAATTCTATTGAAAATGACTGTTTTGTTAGGAATATAATAACTATCAAAGACAGTATTAACATTAAGCTTTTTGTAGTTGATTACCATTCTAACTTTTCCTCTTTTCTCTTCAGCATGATTTCTTACCATGAAGGTAGGGCTGGTATGAGGACTTTTGCTATTTCTGATTAGTCCTTTATCAAGAAGTTCTTTAATTTATTTATCAAATTCTTGGATGTCCTGGTGTGTATATGCCATTTGTTTAACCCGAATGATGGTGTTGGAATTTAATAGAGTGATTTTAATAAATGTTTTGTCTTTATCCCAAAATTTTAAAGAATTGTCAGAGTAGAGTTTTTTCATAATTTTTCTTGTTGTTCAACAATTTACTCTTTAATAGATAACTCAAGTAATGAGATTGTCAGTGCTACTTCTCGTTGTACAGGCATTACCTTCTCACCATGCTGGCTGTATGTAAATTCAATTTTCTGACGAGTGTAGGCTTTACTTAACTTTTCAATAGGAACTGAGTGACCATTAATTGTGAATATTATTTGATTTATGATCTGAATACAAGGAGAATATAATCTTTGAAAATTATTTTCAATAATCATATCATGAGAGGGTTGATCCGTAACTCATAAAACTAGTATAATACATTGATCTCCTCCTAATTCTATGGATAATCCTTCTATGGCTCCATTATGGCTCATAATACTATTATCAGCTATCCTTACTTGTAAAGAATTTTTAGTTCTTTTCCACATAAAATCAGGGAATAATGATCTTTTTCCAAAGCAAACAGCCACTATCTATGTAGGCACACAGTTCATATTTATTATATCCCTCTAAATAAATCTTTATTGGTATATAGATGCTATTAGAGTTTGTGTTGGTGGTTTCATAGGATATTTTTATAGTCATATTTTTGACTAATTTATCCTCATAGATGGGTTCACTGACAGTTCTAGTTTTATATCCAATGACTTTTTTATCTAAACTTGTTAACAGATCTAGACTGAGTCTTGCAGCCTTAAAACTCATTCTACTCATTTTACTGGTTAGGCTAATTATATCATCTTCTTTAAGCTCTTCTTTAGCGGATGAAGATTCTTCTCCTCAATCTGATCTTGTACTCATGTTTTTTAATAATTGAAGTTTAATGGTGATTTTTCCTTCCTCATCAATTTTTATTATATTTTTCTTATTAATCTTAGTAGGATTGGCAAAGCTAGTTATCCATGATCGATCTATTTTTATCTCTTATAGATTGGACTTGATCCTTTGGATCTTTTACATGAGGGTAGGACTTTCAAATTTTTCTACCTCTATCATTATCACCTTAGTTTTGAGGTCTATTGTATTGTCTAGTTTATAGATAATTTTTCAAAATATCCTCAAGGGATATCCTCCTCTCTTCATATCCATCCCAACTGTTTTAATCTTAAGGGATAGAAAGTTTTTAGCAAATTCATCCTTTAAACTCACATAATATCCAGGTCGACAGTTGAAATCTACTGACCCATTACATAAATTAGTTTTTATCCATGTGATTATCTGATTATTAAATTTAGCATGCCTAATATCACAGAGTAAAGCGTAAAGATCAATATCTTTACCATAATATTGTAATGGAGTGATTTGAACTTGAACACTTCCGACATGGATGTACCTATACTTTCTATCTTTATTATGCTTAAGGATATTTTTTCAATTAATGAGATTAACTTCTCCAACGTCATACTCACAATATTTTATCTCAAGGTCTCCTTCCATCATTTCACATACGTATTTGTTTTTTAATTAAAAAATGAATTTTTTATAGATCATGTCCTTTTGTATAGTGGGAAGAACCCAATCTCCTTTGACTTCTTCATGATCATTGTCTACAACAAACTCTTCTCCTTGAAGATTACCAAGGTTAACCGAACTACTTTCCATCATATGACTTGTTTCTTCATAATCACTTTCTTTATATTCATTATCCATTATTATTTCAACAATTCCTTTGTTGTTATCTAGGGTTAGGTCTAATGACTCATCTTCATTAAGTTCAACATAATCTAGGCTTCCCAAGGTTTTAATAGGTTTGTTATTCTTTCTATTTTTGCATTCATTAGCATAATAACCTACTTCTCTATATGCCCAATAATTGCAGTTGTTTTTTTCCTGCTGGGCAATAAGCAGCTTTTCTAAAAAAATCTACCTTTTTCAAGACTTGGTTTGTTGTAATATTTTCTTCTATATTTTTCTCCTCTCTGTTTGTTAAAGCTCTTTTTCTTATAGAATTTTCTTTTTCTTTTTTTCTTAGGTTCTTTTTCCCATTAGTGAGGTGAATCCCAATAAGTCAAGAATTGCTTTTTAATTTTCTTTTACTTTTGAAGATCAAGACATTGTTCATTAACCCATTTTCACAAATAGGAAATTCTGGAACCAAGGGTATCAACAACATCTGTTCTTCCAAACCATGCCATGTATTTTTTCATTAATTGTAGAATTTATAGGATATGGTAACTTGTCATAGAACATACCAAGATTTGTTTTATTATGCCCAATTTTGTAATAATATTGACTGAATTCTGCAATATAATTTTCTAAGTACCTCATATCCCATAATTCTATGTTATTAATTTTTCTTTGCCATTCTTGTGCTTTTTCTTCAGGATCAATTTTAACTCCAATGAATTCATTTTCTATTTCTTTACACAGACTTCTGAACATAACAGTTGGTGTTTCCATCATTCTTGATGTATTTTTACCATTTTCGCTTAATGAATCATACCAGTCAGCTACAGTGCCAGAGAAACTATGCTCGATATAGTTTAGAAAATTTACCACAGTCCATGTAGTATTTAAATTTAAGACACTGTTCATTCCTCTTTTCCAGTGCTCAAATATCTCTTCTCTATTACGGGCTCCATCAATATTTAAGATATATCCAGTTTAACTAATTGGGGTAAGGTCAATTTCTTCATAAGTCGTGGTTTTTCTTGGAATAAATTTGAAGGAAAAATTATTTGTACGTCCTGTAGAAACATACCTAGGTCTTAGGAAATGAATGTTTCTTCTGAAAGGTTCCCCAAATTCTTCAAGTTTAGGAGCAACATTCTTAACCAGATTAGTTTCTGTTTCATATAAGTCAATTTCTTCTCCAATCTCGTTGATTTCATTTTCATTAATCATTTTACCATATTTTTTATCAAGTTCTCTTCTAATTTCTTCTAATGGTAAAACATTAAGATCTTCTAATTCAATCAGATTCATCTGTTGATATATTTTTTCTTCTAATTGGACATTGTTAGTTTCTTCATTATCATCAGACAAAACATCATATTTATCACTCATTACGCTCATGATTTTGTTTAGTTCTTCTGGATTTTGTTCTTTACCGAACATTTTTTGTAGCTTTTCAAGAGTATGTTGCTTATACTCTATCTTCTTTTTCTTTCTTCAAGCGCTTTTTTATCAGATTGTTCTCCTACTTCTTTTTGGATTTTTGTCTCTTACAAAGGAAATCGAATCTTATTTTTTGGATTTTGGAAAGGATATTTATGCTGAAAAGGAGTACTCATTCTAGGAGTAGCTTTTTTGTTATGCCTAACTTCGTTAATAAGAGAGAGATGGACAACAGTTAACTGATTTTTAAGATCTTTCAGTTCAGTCTTAATTTTAGCTAATTCAACTTTTAATTCTAAAACTATATCAGTGATATGGTTTAATTGAGGTGCTAATAAGATATTACCTTTTGGTGAGTCAACAATATGTGAATAATTAGGACTAGGACAAGTAGGTGATGATTTAAGCATTAATTACAGTTAATCACAGTTAATTAGCTTAAATAGTCATTAATTATCTTAATAATCTTAATTATTTTTGTGCACGTGGCTCTGATACTAGTTGGAAGAGGTCCTCAAGTTATACTAGTGAGAAAAATATCACAAACACAAATTTAAATTTTTCAAAAGTAAATTTTTAAGGATTGAGAGTAGATTTGCAAATATGAAAAGTTTTTGGACGTACTTTGCAAACTAGAATAGTGCGTGGGTCTTGAAAATAGCTCGAATAAAGATTTGAGGGTCCTTTCTGTTAGTTTCTCAAAAGATAAGACTTCTTATAATTATTTTTAGAAAATAGTAATTCTTAAAATAGTTTACACTAAATTGAGAGTATCTCTGTATAGTTTATGCTACATGGTATTTAAAAACATTTACTCTCAACTTCTCTCCGCCTAGGTCTCCTTGAGCCCGAAGGATTGTGAGAGGTACCTTGCCGTCACCGCCACGTAGGGAGTTGTTGTAGGCAGTATGTCCTCTCACCGTAGAGGTATTTTCTCCACCACTACCTCATTGTTTCACTATTGCGGTTCCCATCCCCAGAAACCTTCGGGTCTTAACTGCTACAATATAAATCCTAACCTGGTTTTCTTGGAGAACAAATAATCAACTGAAATCAATGGCAGATGAGTTACAAGAAGCGTGGTAGAGCCTGAAATTAACGGAGGAAGAACAACAGTGGCACTGACCATGATGAAATTGTTTTGGAGGGACTAAAAACACATTCTAATGTAAAGAAGATGAACATTTCTTGGTATAGTGATGAGAAGCTACCGACTTAGGCAGTGATGGATAACTTGTGTATTAATCTCCCAAATCTTGTAGAGATCGTACTTTTGAGTTGTGGAAGATGCTAGCATGTCCCATCACTTAGCCAATTACATCTCCTCAAACGCCTTAGTCTTGCACGCTTGGAAAGCGTGGAGTATGTGGAGAATGATCCATGTGAGTTATTGAAATCACGGGAGGAAAGATTATTCTTCCCATCTCTTCAGGAACTGACATTTGTATATATGAATAATTTGAAAGGATGGTGGAAAGAAGCTGGAGAAGTAAACACTGATGATAAGAAGTCTTATAAGTTGGATTAGCCAAGTTTCAGCAACTATTCAGACAGTCATTTTCAAATTTATCAAGATTGTGTATATAAGATTGTCCTAACCTGAATTCCATGCCATGTTGTCCCATGGTTGAGGATTTGATGTTGTACGGTGTCAGTGGGACCCTCTTAGTGTCAATGGCAGAAAACTCTGCCGGTGGTAACATGCCGTTTGGTTTCTTTTCGAAGTTGAAAACTTTGCGCATCAGCAATGTGGGAGACCTGATTTCCCTTCCAAAAGAATGTCTTTCCCTAGATATACGAGATCATAAGCTTATGAATACTTCTAGACTCACTATTTCAAATTCTCTTCTCAGTTTAGAATTCACTCACTGCCATAATTTGAGATCTCTTTTTGGAGGCTTGGAACATCGTACTGCACTAGAGAACCTGGTCATTTGGAACTGTAAAGAGCTTGATATTTCATCAAGGGAAGACATAGAACATGGTGTGCCGTAGAAAGCCCTCGCTCTTTGCGATTTCATGTTGTTCCTAAACTTGTGGCTCTTCCTAGCGGACTTCAACATCTGATGGAACTCTAGTCTCTAGTTTTAACACGCAATGATAATTTGGAGATACTACCCGGATGGATAAGCTGTTTCCTGCCTCTTGAACATAGAACATTGTTATTGTCCCAAGTTGAATTCTCTACCAGATGGGTTTCACAAGCTTAACAACTTAATTCAGCTTGGAATCTATCATTGTGAAGGGTTGACAAATAGATGCCCAGGCCCAACTGGTGAAGATTGGCTGAAGATTCAGCACATCCCATATGTTACTGTTGAACCCAGAGTGTGGGATTGATGATGCCTCGCACTAACTGACTGCTTAGAGCAATTAACCGCATGCGGATGGTATTTTTTTGTCTCTTAATTCTTTACAGGTTTCCACTGAAGAATCTATTTCTCCTGCTCCCTTCTACACATTATGCTCCGTTTAAGATACATGAAGGGAAAGGAACTAGCAGCAGTGTTCAAAATATTTTTCATTCTAGAATAACATGCATGACTAATTGCAACAGTTTTGAATTTTTTGCCCCATCCATGCGTTTTTAATGACTACAAATTTTGTGATTGCTGAACAATCATTTTGTATGTATGATACTTTATGCGGCCCATCATTATATATAGTTAACCTTGTGCCTTGCTGTTTGTTTTTAGTTTCTCTTCATTTTAACCAATGTAAGCTTTTGTGCTTCCAACGTTTATTTCTGATTATTTCTGGGAACTTCTCACCTGAAATAGAATGTCTGTGTAGCATCCCTTACATGATGAGTTCTTTAGTTAGGATTTACATCTTTGATGAATTTACCATTTGGGATCAACTTCTCAAGAACTGAATTTGCAGTTCTGTTAAAAAGTTGAACATACCAGCAGCTTCAACTGGAAACCCCTGACTGTCCTGATTTTTGGTTGACACTGGTAAATGTCAATCAGACGTTCTTGCCGTTAAAGATGGTTGCAAGGTCTGCACTCTGCAGTAAGTGCTACTGCTATTAGTATTGCGTCATAACCTTCATTTGGCTCCTATTGGAAGTTGAAGTCTCTGTGCATCGAAAATGTGGAAGACCTGACTTCTCTTCCAAAGGGAGTGTCTTCCTTATCTTGCTTCCCTAGACTTTGCAGACCTATGCTGCTAAATGGTTCTAGACTTGGAAGCGTTTAGAATTATGTCCTCTCCACATTGTTTGAGTTTCATCAATTGCGACAGTGTCAAGTTTATTTCTGAAAGATAGGGACGTCTTACTGCAATTGTGAAGTTGGTCATTGAACTCTATGACAATCTTCTTTTGCCAATGAAATGAAGAAATGGAGGATGGTATCCCATGGGAGCCTTTAATGGTCTTCAACCATGGTGATTTCATATGATTCTTCTGAGTAAACTTAAGTTGCTCGGTATAATATGCAATGATGAATTGGAGGATATACCAAAACATAAAACTTCATCAGCTGTTTCTCATCAACTTCTCTAGAACACCCATTAAAGAACTTCCAAATTCAATAACAAAACTTCAACATTTACGAACACTAGAACTCCATGCATGTCATAGGCTTAGAGGCTGCCTACTGGGATCAAAAAACTTGCCAATCTCAGGAGACTTAATGTTAGTGAACGTTGGTCCTTAACTCATATGCTTCTGGGACTTGTAAGTACTTACTTCTCTTAATGGCTTGTCTTTCTTCATGGTGAACCTCAAAAATTTTCAAGCCTTTCAAGCGCAAAACCTCAACTGCTCAGTTCTGTGATTTGATATAAACCTTAATAACTTGAAAGGTTCCTTCGAGATCAAAATCAATGAAGCGAAAGAGGCAAACTTGAGTAGCAAACATGCTTTAATGGAGTTACACCTAGAAGGGGATTTGGATGAACCATTCACTAGCATTCAACATGATGAAGCCACACTGGAAGGCCTCAAACCACATCATAATTTGAAGAGGCTGATGGTACCTTGTCATAGAGGTGAGAAGCTTCCAAGCTGGGCAGTGAATGATAATCTTTGTACTACATTCCTAAATCTTATAGAGGTTGAGCTCTCGGGATTTATAAGATGCCAACAAGTGCCATCATTCAGCCAACTCACTTCACTCAAATGCCTTCTGTCTTGAACAGCATTACCAGTTGGTGGAGAAATTGAGCTTGTCCTGATGTATAATCTAAAAAGATGGTGGAGAGATGTCGAAGAAGTTGGTGGGGATGATCAAATAGCCTCACCATTTGCGAAAGCCAAGCTACGACATCAATTAGGGGAGTCATTTCCAAAACTATTAAAGTTAGAGATAAGCTATTGTCCTAATCTGAAGTTCAAGCCATGCTGTCCCAAAGTTGGCAATTTGACATTATCATATGTCAATGAGAACCTCTCGGTGTTAAAGGTGGTCAGCTCCGGAATGAGTGTTGCTAGTAGTAGCACATCATCTGGGTCCTCTTCAAAGTTGAAAACATACTCTACAGATCAGCAATGAAGAAGCCCTGATTTTCCTTCCACAAGAATCTCTATCTCATCTCACTGCCCAAGATACATGTGATTCTAAGCTACTTAATGTATCTAGACTCGAGGAACCCTTCAAAAATTTAAATTCTCTTCTGAGTTTACAATTGTTTCGCTGTTAATAATTTAATATCTAGTTCTGGAGGGTTGGAACATCTAACTGCACTTGAGAAGTTGGTCCTTTGGTGCTGTAAGGAGCTTGATCTGCCACCAAGCCAAAATGTAGAGGATTCTATGCCGTGGAGACCCCTCGACAACCTTCAAAATTTGGAATTCTTAGTGCTTCCTAAGCTTGTGGCTCTTCCAAATGGGCTTCAACACCTCACTAACCCCCGTACTCTGTGTATATGGGCGGACCAGAGCTTGGAGGCACTACCAAAATGGAAAGTCATTTCTCATTTGTTGAAGGTATGGAACTACAGGGTTGTCGAAAATAGACTTCTCTACCCGAAAGTTTCCGTAAGCTTACCACATTAAATGAACTTCGAATTATCAGATGCCCAGCATTAACAAAAAGATGCCGAGGTCTGGCTGGTGAGGACTGGCCCGAGATCTAGCACATTCCACTTGTTATTGTCAAAGAGAGAGAATCAGACGTTGATGTATAGAAGTGTGATAATAATTGTCATTTGTATTGTCATTCCACTTCAATGATGGTGGATCTTCTCTGAAACTGTAGCTTGTCATTTAGATGTTTTCTATGAAATAATATGTTGTTTTCCTTTCTCTGATTTACACTCCCAACCAATTGACCAATGTGAAAAATTTTATCATGGTATCAAAGTAGGGATGAATCTAATTGAGGTTTAGATGTTGGTACACAAAGGCGTTTCAACTTCTGAAACCCGAGTGTGTAGATTGAAGAAGGCTTGATATGGTCTATGACAAGAAGCTTGCCACAATGGTTTCAGAGGCTTTCTCAAGCACTGAAATTGCAAGGATATGGACCTTTTTGCATTGATCACTCATCAAGCACTCAGGTTTGTATAATACCCTTGTAGGTGCATATGTCGATATCCTACTTATTAATCTGGCTGTCCTGCCTCATTTATCACTTTTTGGTCAACATTTCGAACATTGTCTAGAATTAAATGTTGCTTTTACCATTAAGGATCTGGGTGCACTGCCTCATTTCCTTGCAAGGAAGTTTCTTATACACCTCAAGGCATTGTTACACCATTGCCTGCCAATTACAAATTTTCAGCATTGTGGTGAAGAGGATTAGCCTGCCAAGTGCCGACCCAATTATGCATTTTCATTAACGTTTCTCCAACTAAAGGGTTCCATAAGCTTACCAAATTTATATAGTCCAGATACCGTTGCCAGTCCGGGATTAACAGAATTTTCTATTCCTCACAATGACAGGTGTGACAGAAAGGTGCTTGTCCAATACTCCTAGCTGATTGTGTTCATGGGAGTTTCAGGGAGAATTCTGATTTTAATGATTTCAGATACACTGGGAACCTTGGTGTTTATCTCTAACCATAATGGAATGTTGCCCTGTTTCTCTAGCCCTCTTTGTTCAGTCAAATACTTAAATTTGCCAAAGCTTGTCCTCCTTCAATGTTTATTGCTAGTCATAATTTCGTGAAACCCTTGCCCTTGAAAAACAAAGATCATGTTTATTGTCATCCCTCAAATGTTGAATCTTCAACGAGTTAGCTCTATGAGAATGAAGAGACTCATATAATTAAGCAACAAAGATGCAACAAATTCACGGCTTTATGCAATATTAAACGTGGACCAGCTTAGGGGATAGGAAAAATTCAGGGAACACAAACTCGAAAGAATAACAATTAAGACATTTTTTTTAATTTATTACAAAGATGCTGATTCCATATTATTTAAACATGAAATTTTAATTATGACTTTATCAATCATTGATGATGCTGCCATAGAGCATACGAGTAAAACATGCCTCTCAAAATCCCACATTGAAAACACAGACTCAAATGTCTTTCTCTTTAATGCAGTTCATCAAACCCCTTAACCACGACCTTACTTGAACAGGATCTGTTCTATAGGCTCGTACCTCTGTGTCCTTGAGTTCTAAGGAGACAGGAAACCAAGTCTGGTGGATGAATTGTGACCGTGCGATCAGAGTGTGATTAACTGTTGACTAGTCCTTGGACTAGTAGAACAGTAGAGGATCGTTCCCAGCTCCATTGTAGGCTTGGGATGGTCACACGGTTGTCTGACAGGCTCTCGTCTTTTTCTTTTTCCTTTTCCTTTTTCCTCTAGTTCTCTTTGTTCAATCAAATAATTAAATTTGCCTAAGCTTTTTTCAATGTTTATTGCTAGTCATAATTTCGTGAAACCCTTGCCCTTGAAAAACAAAGATGATGTTTATTGTCATCCCTCAAATGTTGAATCTTCAACGAGTTAGCTCTATAAGAATGAAGAGACTCATATAATTAAGCAACAAAGATGCAACAAATTCACGGCTTTATGCAATATTAAACGTGGACCAGCTTAGGGGATACGAAAAATTCAGGGAGCTACACAAACTCGAAAGAATAACAATTAAGACATTTTTTTTAATTTATTACAAAGATGCTGATTCCATATTATTTAAATATGAAATTTTAATTATGACTTTATCAATCATTGATGATGCTGCCATTGAGCATAGGAGTAAAACATGCCTCTCAAAATCCCACATTGAAAACACAGCCACAAATGTCTTTCTCTTTAACACAGTTCATCAAACCTCTTGGTCACGACCTTACTTGAACAGGATCTGTTCTATAGGCTCGTACCTCTGTGTCCTTGAGTTCTAAGGAGACAGGAAACCAAATCTGGTGGATGAATTGTGACCGTGCGATCAGAGCGTGATTAACTGTTGACTAGTCCTTGGACTAGTGGAACAGTAGAGGATCGTTCCTAACTCCATTGTAGGCCTGGGATGGTCACACGATTGTCTGACAGGCTCTCGTCTTTTTCTTTTTCCTTTTTCCTCTAGTTCTCTTTGTTCAATCAAATACTTAAATTTGCCTAATCTTTTTTCAATGTTTATTGCCAGTCATAATTTCGCGAAACCCTTGCCCTTGAAAAACAAAGATGAAGTTTATTGTCATCCCTCAAATGTTGAATCTTCAACGAGATAGCTCTATGGGAATGAAGAGACTCATATAATTAAGCAACAAAGATGCAACAAATTCACGGCTTTATCCAATATTAAACGTGGACTAGCTTAGGGGATAGGAAAAATTCAGGGAGCAACACAAACTCGAAAGAATAACAATTAAGACATTTTTTTTAATTTATTACAAAGATGCTGATTCCATATTATTTAAATATGAAATTTTAATTATGACTTTATCAATCATTGATGATGCTGCCTTTGAGCATACGAGTAAAACATGCTTCTCAAAATCCCACATTGAAAACACAGCTACTAAGTTCTTTCTCTTTAATGCAGTTTATCGAACGGTTTGGTCATGACCTTACTTGAACAGGATCTGTTCTATAGGCTCGTATCTCTGTGTCCTTGAGTTCTAAGGAGACAGGAAACCAAGTCTGGTGGATGAATTGTGATCAGAGCGTGATTAACTGTTGACTGGTCCTTGGACTTGTGGAACGGTAGAGGATCGTTTCCAGCTCCATTGCAGGCTTGGGATGGTCACACGGTTGTCTGACAGACTCTCCTCTTTACCTTTTTTCACTTTTTTTTTTTTTTTTTTGGGACACCAAATTTGCTGCAGCTGATTAGCGTGGAGAGGAAAAAACATAGAGGTGACAAGTCCTTGATGCTCTTTTTCTTCTCTCTTTTTTTTTCACCCTTCACCAACGATGCAATCATAGTGATGATTTCTAATTATGTATCTAGGAGTACCTTTGCGATCATTGTACTAATATTGAGATAAATTTTATTAATGGCTGCATTTACTACTTGTTGATAGGAACAATATCAAATCAGATCGTGATATGCCGAAAATTCTTCAATAATAAAGTGTTGCATACTTGCATTGGCCACGGGAGATTCAAATCTCAAAGTCGTTGATTCGTAATATTTCACTTGATTCAATAACCGTACAGCACCATACAGCATTCAAGGGCACTACGTGCATTAGCAATTTGCATACTAAAGAGCAGAAAAATGGCATGCTAATTACTCCTACCATGGGCCGATAAATTGCAGCTTGGCGTCTACTGGTAGATGTTAAGAGTATAAACTCAAGAGATCTGAAGCTCTTACGTTGGGGTGAGAAATGGAAAAATCTTAAAAGACGGTGCGAAGCCTCCACAATAATATTGCTGGAAACTGTGTATCAACAAGGTGGAAGAACTAACTTCACTGGCAAAGGAGTGTCTTCCTCATCTCTCCTCCCTAAGACATCTCGGATCCTATGCTCTTGAAATCTTGTAGAACCAAGGAAGCCTTCAGAATTATGTTCTCTCCATTCTTTGAGCTTCGCCCACTGCAATAGCCTAAGATCTATTAGGAAGGCTTGGAACATTTTACTGCACTTGAGAAGATGGTCATTCGGTTATGTGACGAGCTTGCATTGGTTTGTCAGCGAAGACATGGAGCATGGCATGCCATGTGAGGCCTTTAACAATCTTCAATCTATGTGATTTGATATGATATGATTTCTACATAAGAGTTTTTCTGAGTGGGGTTCGCTGCCTCAGGTTCCTGGATATAAAATGCAACACTGAATTGAAGGAATTACTGGAATGTATGAGTTGTTTCTTCTCTCTTTATTTAACAGATGGATGGGCCTGGATGATTGTCAGAGTCAGAGATTGATTATTTTTCTATCAGAAGGGTTATGTCAACTTACTAGCTTAACTCAAGTTGAAATTGTTGAACGTCCTGGATTAATAAAAAGATATCGATGCTATCTGTTGAGGATTAGCCAAATTAAATCAACACATCACAGGCCGTCCTGGTTTAAATGACTTACTGTAGGTTTGCTGTGAATAATTGCAACTTGCAAGGTTTTTCAAATGACTGCAAATTACGTTGTGTGAATAATTGCTAATAATGAATATTACAGAGCCAGTTCTCTGAACATGTTGTTTTCCCATTGATGCAAGTTTAGAATGAAGGTGTTTCAAATGACTGCAATCCAACCATGGCTTGAACTTTGAGGTCCGACCTTGGATTCTCATTTTATGGCCCTTTTAAAGATGAGTGACGCAATACTGTTGTAGTTAACCACGTTTAAACTCATAATATTCGCAGTAAAAACTGTTCCTTTATCAGTTGAACTAATTGAAGAGGTTGGCGAATAGTATTTTCTAATTCTGTTGCAGAGGTGCTTTCTCCAAAATGTAAGAAAGGTCGATGGGGGAATGCTTACAGCTTACCGACGTCAGTACTCCTGATGTTGATAAACATCAGGGCTTAACTAACAGTTTGGAGTAAGGGCTAATTTATGCCCATAAGCCCAATACTGCTCTATAAAGGGATATCAATGTTTAATTACAAGAGAGGAGTCTTGCTTATCCAATATCTAGGAGAGCAAAAACATTCTGACCATGAAGCAAAAGAGACTAACTCATTTGATATCTAGGAGACTAACATAGTTCTCACATATGCATCTATTTGACTTCTTTAAGCTCATCATACATTCCCACGGACGAGTGTACACAGCACGCACAGTTGTACATCCTCCAAGCTATGAGGCAGGGAGAGAGGAGAACAGTTTGAAATATAGAAGTCTGGGCTAAAGATTCATCCAGTTTCAGGTAACTCTACACAAACTTGAAAGAATGACAATATTCTTTAAATATGTTATCCAACTATAATTTTTTAATTATGACTTTATCAGTCATTGCAGATGCCACCTTTCAGCAAGCAAGTAAATCGAGCCTCAACAAAGCCCCACATTGCAAACTCAGATGGGAATACTTATCTTTATATAGCGGTGCATCTACAACGACGGCCACCATTTACTTGAACAGGATATAATTTATGGGCTCATCCCTGTGTATCCTTGAGTTTTAAAGAGACAAGGAACCAAGTCTGGTGGATGAACTACGACTGTGTGGTCAGAGCATGATTAACGGTCTCCACTCATCCACAGAGGAACGGAGCAGTAAAGGATCGTTCCTAGCCCCCATGGGGTGCTTGGATGGTGACACGGTTGTCTGACAGACCCTCCTCTTTTTCTTTTGTTGGCAGCAAATTTTCTACAGCTGACTAGCGTAGAGAGTCAAAAACATAAGCTGAAGTATCTGAAATGGAAAGAGTTTGAGGTTATAGCCAATCACAAAGATAGGATATGACATAATTATCAGCCAGACATCGAGAATGTCTTCAATTACTTTTTCGATCCCATTGTCCATGATATATGTCGTGTTTAAGCTTTGCATATTCTTCAGTATTTAAATTTCAGATTGCAGTCTGGTTGGCTATATATGTTCCTGTATTGAAATGTGCTCGAGCAATGAACTTAACTACTTGCACTGATCATTCATTCTGGTTGGCTTCAGAGGCTTGAAGGAGGTGAAAGTTTTTTTCCCCCGCGCATTCTAATCAGATTAAGGTTGCCTTTTCCATTTCGCACAAGACTAAACGAATCAGAGAAAAGCTTGATGCAATAGACCATGATGGCAAACGATTTGCCTTTGTGATATGTCCTAATGAGGAGCAAAAAGTAATACGTAGAAGAAACCACTCCTTCGTAGATGTACAAGAAGTTATTGGTACAGATGATGATAAGAAGGCTTTCATAGACGTACTTGATCAAAACCTAGACCAACACGTTTGTGTTGTCCCTGTTGTGGGGATTGGGGAAGACGAAGACCCAAAGACCACGTTAGCTTGGTCTATAATGGCTGAATTCAATGGGTAGAGGTCTTTAGGGAGCCTTCTGCGTGGCAAGGACAAGCACACATTGTTGAAATTAATGAACAGAGGTCTACACTTGATTGTTGAATGTCCAGGATTAACAGAAAAATGCCAAATGCCCAAATCGTGAAAAGTGGCGCAAGATTCAGCACATTCGATTCATTGCTGTTCGAGGTAGTACGTTGGATTGATGATATTGCATACAGAATTTTGTAGTTCCAAATTTTGTAATTCAGTCTTTTGTTAAGCAACTTGTATGTCCTTCTAATTGCTAGTTGTCCGTCGATCCCAATTGCATTCTGTATAGCCATGGCTATCTCAAGTGATTATGATATTTGTGTTCTGCCACTGTTTCTCATTAGCCGTCTTCTGTTGCTTGCTTTATTCTCTGTTATTGTATTCGTATATGTACCACATTCGACATCTTGTTGAATGCAGATTCATAACTGAAACCTTAGACTCAGATAAGTGTGAAGGTCATGTTCTTCTTGTGATACATTGTCCACAGCTGACCCAGAACTATAACTAATATATGCTCTAAACCCAGAGATTTTTCCATGGATTGTTGCATATCGGTTCAAGAAAACTATTTACCTGATAAATGCAGCCGCCGTGGAACTAATAGGTACTAGGGGTAGGGATCGAAAGTAGAACAATAGTTAGGTAGATTGCTCCAGGCGTTTCCATTAATTCCGTCATTTTATTTCTAAATCATTAGCAAGTGTGTGTGTCACGTCTTCTTGGTCACTTGCACATCATAAGATGGACCGAGTCATGGGAAGATAGAGATTAAAATAGGGCGGGTCCAAATGTATCTCTTATATTAGACGGTCTTACAAGGATCCCTATGTAAGATTATTTTCACTTTATTAAGCCACTAATGCAGGTGTTAGCTTCCTTAAAACTGTTTCAGTCTTCGGATGAGACAGTATTGCCCATGATTAATTGAACTGCGAAAAAGAAGTAGGTTTGCTTGTGCAAGGATTTAACTTATTCAACTGGTAAGTGTCATCATTTGGCAAGCATTGTGTGTTGACAGTAGAAGCCTACTCCAAGTTATGGTGCAAATCCGTACTTTGACAGCAAACAGTGAGCATGTAACCCATCATCAAGGCATACCTGCAATATATATTTGCCAATAAGGACAAGTGAAAGGTACTAACACCGTTCTAAAACAAAAATTGACGACAATAAGAAGTTTACTTCTTGTCATTGTTAATTACCCACAAGGGATTATTTGATTTATGAGAACCAGGTCAAATACGATGGCTAGCTATATAAAACTCACAACTATTAATCTTCTTTTCGTTGCAAGTTCCCTTTCCATCTCATTTATATTGCTCATAAATCCTTTAACTTTGCTCCATACACTCCAGTTGTTAATTCCTTTGTGTCTCGAGAGAAAGAGAGTAAGGGAGAGACACATATAGAGAAATGGCTGAAGCTTTATTGTTCAATATTGCAAAGGACATCCTCAAGAATCTGGGATCAAAAGCACTTGATGACATTGCTTCAGCATGGGTATTGAAGGCCCAGCTTGAAAAGCTTAATGAGACAATCAATACCATTCATGTTGCTCTTTTGGATACTGAAGAGAGGCAAGTGGATAACCCTGCAATCAGAGGCTGGCTTGAGAGGCTCAAAGCTGCTGTGTATGTTGCTGATGACTTGTCCAATGAATTCGCTATCATGGCATCATGAAAAGAGGCCATGGGTGCAGGCAAGTTGACTAAGGAGGCAAAAGTTTTCTGTTCACGTTCGAATCATATTGCACTTGCTTTTTCCATTTCCAGTAAGACAAAAAGCATCAGGAAAAAGGTTGATGAAATCGTAAAAGAAGGTAGTGAATTTGCCTTTGTACTACGTCCTTGTGAGGAACAAAGGGTAGTATATAGGCAGGGACGTGAAACTTACTCCTTTGTAGATGCACAAGAAGTTATTGGAAGAGAGGATGATACGAAAGTTCTCTTAGACGTACTTGATCAATATGGAGACCAACAAGTCTGTGTTGTCCCTATTGTCGGCATTGGGGGTTTGGGAAGACCACTATGGCTCAAGTTGTCAACAATAAGATTGAGAGGCACTTTGATTTAAGCTTATGTGTATGTGTGTCAGACAACTTTGATATACAGGAACTAATTATAAAGATTCTCAAGTTGGCCAATAATATTGAGGCTCAAAATCTTGAATTAGACCAATTGCAGAAGCAAATGCAGTCCCAACTCAGAGGAAAGAAATACTTGCTTGTTTTGGATCAGGTGTAGAATGATGATGCTGTGAAATGGCGTGAGTTAAGTGGTTTATTGAAAGTGGGAAGAGAAGAGAGTAAGGTTCTTGTAACTACTCGATTTATGAAGGTGGCAAAAATTATGGGTACTACTCCGGATCCTTATCACTTGGAAGGCCTATCAAAAGAGCATTCTTTGAATTTATTTACAAAGATGGCATTTGTTCCTGAACAAGACAATAACGATCCAGAACTCCTAAGTATTAAGGGAAAAATTGTTGAAAACTGTGTTACTGTTCCATTGGCTATACAAACTCTTAGGAAGTCCATTATGTGGTAAGGTGTGTGGTTGAATCTGAAAGATAGGAGTCTTGCAGAAATACCTGAGAATGGAAATCAGATCACAGAAATTCTGAAAGTTAGTTACAATCACCTGAAGTCCCCGTTGAAGAATTGTTTTGCTCACTGTGCGCTATTCCCTAAGGACTACAACTTCAAAAAAGAAACATTAATCAGCCTCTGGATGGCTCAGGGCCTTGTCATTCTGACACATGAAAGCCAGAGCCCTGAAGATGCAGGTGAAGAGTATTTTTTTTGACGCTGTTGCAGAGGTGCTTTTTCCAAGATAAAACACGAGATGAATGGGGAAATATTGAAAGTTGCAAAATGGACGACTTGATGCATGATCTAGCAATAAAGGTTGGCGGACTTGATTGCAAGGTGGCAAAACTTGGACAATTTGACTTTGATAAAAGGATCTATCGCTTGTCCTGTGATTACGATTTCAGATCATTGTGGAAAATATCGAGGGCCATGCTGAACGTGAAGCTTTTGCTAATATTTCTTTTGCCAGAGCAAACATATGACAGATAAAGTTTCAATAAAGCAATATATCATCGATTATTCATGAATTATAGGAGGTTGCAGGTGTTGGATCTACATAATCTGCGAGTTAAATCTTTGCCGAGCTGAATAGGTAATCTAGTTCACTTGAGGCATATCAACTTGTCTGGGACACGCATTAAAGCACGTCCAAATTCAATTACTGAACTTCTAAATTTGCAGACATTAGAACTCCATGCATGTCATGGCCTCATGGGCTTGGAAGGTTGCCTACTGATATCAAAAAGCTTGCCAACCTGAGAAGACTTGATGTCAGTCAATGTTAGTTCTTAACCCAGTTGCCGTCAGGACTAGGACTGCTAACTTCTCTTCGCAGCTTGCCTTTCTTCTTCGTAAACTACAAAAATTCTTGAACCTCAAAACCTCTATTGCTTAGTTGTGGGAGTTGAAAAATCTCAATAACTTGAAAGGTTCCTTGACAATGAAAATTAAAGCAGAGCTTTTAAAAAAAAAAAAAAAAAAAACCCTGCCTATGAAGCAACAGAGGCAAACTTGAGTAGCAAATATACTCTAATGAAGTTACACATTGTATGTGATCCAACATTGAAAACACAAGTCAGTAGTGAACATGAAGAAGCCTTACTAGAAGGCCTCCAACCACATTGTAATTTGAAGAAGCTGGAGATTTGTTGGTACAACGGTAAGATACTCCCAAGTTGGGCAATCAAGAATATTTTTTGTAATACTCTTCCAAATCTTGTAGATGTTAGACTACTGCTTTTAGAAAGATCCAGGAACTCCCATTGTTTAGCCATTTGCCTTTCCTCATACGCCTGAGTCTCGCAGCTCTGGATAGTGTAGAATACATGGAGAGTAATACGCAAGTCTTTTCATCATTGCTAGACCAAGCATTATTCTTTCCTTCCCTTCAAGAACTTGAGCTTGTTGGCATGCCTAAACTAAAAGGATGGGGGAGAAAAGCGGAAGAAGTTGTTGGCAATGATCAACAAGGCTCACAAGTTCGAGTAGTCAAGCTACAACATCAATCAGGGAAGTCATTTCCAAATTTGTCAAGGTTTTCCATAATTAATTGTCCGAATTTGAAGTCAATGCCATGTTGTACCGAAGTTAAGGATTTGAAACTACAGAACGCTAATGAGGCCCTTTTGGTGTTAAAGAAGGTAGCATGATCTGCAACAAATAGTAGCACATCATCTGGATCCTCTTCAAAGTTGAAAACTCTACGGATCAGTGATGTAGAAGCCTTGGTCTCCTTTCCAAAAGAGTGTCTGTCTCATCTCACTTGCCCAGATGCATGGGATCCTAAGTTGGTCCTGTGGGATTGTAAGGGACTTGATCTATCACCAAGCCAATATGTAAAGGATTCCATGCCATGGATAGCCCTGAACGACCTTCAGTATTTGAAATTTGCATTGCTCCCTATGCTTGTGGGTCTTCCGAGTGGGCTTCAACACCTCACTAATCTCCGTTCTCCACATCTAGAAGTTATCTGTAATTTGGAGGTACTGCCAGGATGGATAAGTTGTTTCTCATGTCTTCTTGAGATGGAACTAGATCAGTGTTCGAGATTGACTTCTCTACTGGAAGGGTTCGTTATGTTTACCGAGTTAAATGAGCTTGGAATCATTGATTGTCCAGGATTAACAGAGAGATGCTGAGGTCCGATTGGTGAGGATTGGCCCAAGATCCAGCACATTCTACTTGTATTCGTTAGAGTGTAGGTGGGACTGATGGTGTACCAAAAGCTTCATTTCTTGATACAGACAAGATCAGACATATGTCTTATAGTATGCACACTCAGCCAATCCATCCATGCCCTGGAAACACCTCCTTCACACGCTTGAACTCATGTTCTGCAACATTTTTGTTTGGTACAGTTGGAACAAGGCCTATCACCTAAAGCCAATAGCTCATTCCAAGCTCCAAGCATGTGCCATGACAAGAAAGACCAATTACAGGTTACGTTTACTCCTTTGTATATCCCCAATCAGCTGGAAGGGCAAGGACTCTACAACAGCTCGTTCTTCTTTCGTGGCTCAGTATAGAGCCACAGTCAGGGTGCTCTGTGAGTCACTTGGGTGGTCAGGCTGCTCTCTCATATGGGATTCACTTCTTTACAGCCTGTTACACTCCACTTTGACAATAAGTCCGTACTTCATATTGCTCATAATCCATTTTTCCACAAGTATACCAAACAAATCAATATTGATTGTCATTTTTTTGAGGAAAAGGCAAGTAGTTACTATTAATTTCCCCAAAAGGAAGACGAGTACATAAGTTGGGTTTACATGTAGAGTTTAAGCAATTAGCTCACTCCACTCTAAGACTTCCTTCTCAGATCCAATACAAGCTACATATTGGATACTTCGAACCATATTTCTTTCCCTCTAAAGCTCGTAGATAGTACCTGCTAACAGGGCACGTCACTAGTTGCAGGATTTAGAATTGCCTCCACATTCATTGTCATCCTACTTGGTGCAAAGTTCTCAAAAATCCTTGTGTAGTTAACTTATCTACCTCCGTCAATCCAGCTAGCTGATATTCCTTGTCTTCACTTTAGAGAGTTATTAATCAATCTGGGCGTGTGTTCTTCCATCACATATCCCCATACCCTGCTATTATAGGACGGACATTGGGTGGTGGTGCTGTTATTATACCAAAAACTGATATGATTTCAATGTTAATTGCTGGTCATCCGTGAAAAGTACTCATCAATTAAAATCAAGAAAAAAGAAGGGAACCAAGACCGGAAAAGCTACTTGTGTATTACATATCTCACCAAGGAAAACTTGTGACCGTTCCCACATTGATAGATAACCCAAATGGCTTTAATATCATCCATGTCCTGACATACTTTGTTTCACAGGACGGGTAGCTTGATACAAAAGGCTATTCATGCTGGAAATATTGAAACAAACGAATCTGCAAGCTTTGGTTTGTAATCAGCAGGAACAAGAAGACAATAATCTGCGACCAGTGCTTATCACATAAAGCATATGCCATGAACCCGGAAGATTTTTCATGATTTCTTGCATATTCGTTCACGAATGTGTAGCACAGATTATTTACAACTAAACGCAGCTGTTTTGAAGCTAGTAAGAACTAGGGTAAGTAGAAAAATGGCTTGCTGCATTACGAGTAGAATCTTGTTTGGAGCTGGAAGCTAAACAACGGTTAAGTCTGGTTTAAAATACATTGCAAGATGAGACTGACTCGATCAAATCTTGAAGGAAGGTGTCTAATTGATGTGGTCTAGTCTGATTTCGAGTGTAAACCAATCAACGCATACTTACTATGGTTTGGTAATCTATGAAAGCTAACCCATATCATACAATGGGGTTCAATTTCAATCATAAAATTTAGTCCAGCATTGCTCTTGATAGAAAATAAACAAACAATAATAATGTTAGCTGAACCAATTCTTTCTTATGAGACACATAACTGTCAAAGTTAGAATTGTCATTATGGACATTGGAAATATCTTAATTT
Organism: Carnegiea gigantea; assembly: GCA_029747015.1. Classification (NCBI taxonomy): domain Eukaryota; kingdom Viridiplantae; phylum Streptophyta; class Magnoliopsida; order Caryophyllales; family Cactaceae; genus Carnegiea; species Carnegiea gigantea. The sequence continues at coordinate 27,166 of JAKOGI010000350.1, read as the reverse complement.
AATTTTTTAGACCCAAACCCCAACTATATGATGAATATGATGAAACCTTAGTTGCATTCTACTGGTCAGCACATCTAAGCAGAATTCTCTTAACTCCTCCCTCTACATTTTTGCATGTACCATGACATTAAATGTTTATCAGCAGATTATTGGACATTATCCCAGAGCCTCTTCTAGTGAACATCTTGACCGTTGTTTCCAGCTGCAGTAATCAAAGAAACCAAAAGTGATGTTAATTTTGAAGAGTGCTAATTTTGGCACTTTAATCCACATAAGGAAAAAGCTTATGAGTAAGTCCCATACTCCCATCACATTCTCTTTTCCATCCCGATCCTCATCCTTGTCCTCTTCGCAGCTTAGAACTTGAGCTCTGATGAGTATTAACGGAAAGACGCCTAAGCTCAACTGATAAGGATTGGAACAAGATCCGAGACATCCTAGTTGATTGTATCCAACTGAGTCTCAGGAAGTAATTCTGACTTCAATGATATTGGACGAACAAAAGAACAAACCATGGTGTTTATCTCTTGTCATGATTGAATGATGCCCTGTTGTTGTATATCTCTTTGTTAAAATTTACCTAAGCTGCTTTCAATGTTTATATCTAGGTATGATTGAGTGTGTTCTTTGTTAAAATATAGAACTCCATTTGCCCATCTCTGCTACTCAGCTTTGCCTCCTTCCCATCAGAGGTAGGGTCTTTTAACACTCCGCGAATAACAAGCTTCAAGGAACCTTTCAGCTAATTAAGGTTCCTCAAATCGCACAATTGAGTGGTAGGGGTTTTGCATCTAGTAGCTGGAGGGTTGTTATAGCCCACCAGTAGGAAAGGCAGGCTATGCAGAGAAATCAATGCTCCCATTTCGGAAGGCATGAGTTAAGAGGGGGCATTCATCGACATTAAGGCTCCTGAGATCGGTAAGTCTTCCAATATTGGCGGGTAGCCTTTCAAGGTTGCAACATGTATTGAGCTCCAATGTATGCAAATTTTGAAGTACTGTGATTGCATCCGGAAGTGCATCAGTGTGTGTCCCAGACAAGGTAAGTTATCTCAAGTGAATAAGCTTACTGATTGAGCTTGGCAAATAACTCCAAGATTGTGCAGATCCAATTCTTGCAAGCATTTATAGCTTGAAAATAACTGATGACTTATTGATTCATCAAAACTTGATTCGCCTTCCTCTTGCTCTGGCAAAAGAAATGTCCGCAGACATTTCAAATTCTGCAAACTTGGGATCTTCCATGAAGAAGACAAGTGATAGATTCTATTATAAAGTCCACTTCTTCGAAATTTGCCACCTTACAGTCTATTCCAACAACTAAAAGGGCCAGATCGTGCAATGAGTCATGCATTTTGCAACTTTGCACCTTTGCAAAAAAGTCAGAAAATATTCTTCACCAACATCTTCTAGACTCCTACTTTTATATGATGGACTGAGAAAGCCTTGAGCCATCCAAAGATTGATCAGTGTTTCTTTGTGCAATTCGTAGTTGTTGGAATAATATAGGCAGTTAGTTAGTTAGTTGGCTGAGCTGGCATAGGTGGTTGTAACAACCTGGAGAGAGAACTGAACGAGGGAAAGCAGAGGCAACAATATATATACTGCATTCTCTTCCTTTCTTGCTATGATTCATCATGTAAACATCATCATCAATAAAGATTTCTTTCTTCCTTCTCTCTTCGTCTCCATCTCTCCATGCTTTCTTTCATTCTTGAATTCAAGATGGTATCAGAGCAGGTCTATGATTCTGAGCTATTGAAAATATGATTTCTCCTCCTTTTGATCGATTGAGACAATAATTCAATCTATCAATCTTTACACATCACAAACACATTGTTTTTCTTCTTTCGAGTGATTGATTTGCTTCATCAAACCACTCAAACCCTAAAGTTCATTCAGTACCTCGCGATCTGCTTCCAAACCCAATTTTACATGAGAACTTATGCGATGGCGGCTACGGCAGCGGGCAGAGTACAGATTGAAGCTTCAGATCCTCTTTGCTTGCATTCTTCAGATCATCCAGGCCAAACTTTAGTTGCGGACATCTTCAATGGAGAAGATTTTGACAATTGGAGACGTTCCGTGAAAATCGCACTCGCAGCTAAGCACAAGATTGACTTCATTGAAGGTACTTATGCAAAACCTGATGCATCTTCTCCTCTTCTGCCTTACTGGCAAAGATGCAATGATTTGGTGCTGTCTTGGTTGCTCAATTCTGTTCACAAAAGCATCCGAGACAGTGTTGTTTTCTGTGAGACTGCAAGTCAGATGTGGAAGAAGTTAAATGAACGGTATGGACAATCCAATAAAGCTAGGCATTTTTAGGCTCAGAAAGAAGTGAGCTGTATTTCACAAGGCGATCTAGATATAGCATCATATTTTAATAAGGCCAAAAGAATTTGGGATAAGTTCTGTTGGGTTTTTTTTTTAAAAAAAGAGAAAGATCTGACAATAGAGAATGAGTTGTAGGCTATGGCTTATTGCATTGAAAAGATAGATACAATTTTTATCATCAGATTACAGCAACTTAAATAGCAAAAATAAATTGTAACCTAAGATCATGGGCTAAAATCCAGCCACTACTAAAGCATGATCTCAATAAAATAACAACAGAAAAACAAATGCCTAAAAATAGAAGCACAACTAATCCTAGAAACTAGGAGCACAACTCAGAAAAGAATCTAAAAAAAAATATCAGTACATTGCAGTAGGTCCTGAAGCAAATGTCTGACACTCCTCCTTGCTTTAGGAACTGCAAATTCCAATTTTCTATCTTAGATGCTCGAACCTGGTGGTTGGGAGTGGTTTTGTGAAGAAATCAGCCAATTGATCTTCAGACTTGCAGTAGACGAGACTTACATTTCCCTTTTTCTGCACCTCTCTCACAAAGAACAGCTTGATGTCAAAATGCTTAGTTTTCTCAAGAAAGATTGGATTTTTTGAAATGGAAATTGTAGCTTGATTATCTACAAACACATTAGTAGGTTTAGTTTGTTTATATGCAGATCAACCAATATTTTCCTCAACCATAATGCTTGATTTACAGTCAATGCTGCGGCCACAAACTCCGCTTCTGCAGTAGATTGTGTCACAAAATCTTGCTTCTTTGAGCACCATGAGAATATCCTTGAACCAAAGCTGAAACAGTACCTTGAACTACTCCTCATGTCATCCACATTTCCACCCCAATCACTGTCCGAAAAACCATTAAACCTGAAGTTTTGACAGTTCTTAAACTTGACTCCATAATCAGTAGTACCTTTGATGTACCTGAGTACTCTTTTTGCTGCCTATAAATGCATCTCAGTGGCACAATGCATAAAACGAGATAGAAGACTTACTACATACTGAATATCAGGCCTAGTTGCACTAAGGTACATCAAGCAACCAATCAAGCTTCTGAAGTATCCTTCATCAACCTGACTTGTACCATCTTGCTTACATAACCTTTCTTTTGGATTCATTGGAGTGCTCATTGCCTTGCACTCATCCATCTGAAACTTCTTGAGAATTTCCCTTGCATACTTCTTTTGGCAAATAAATATTCCATGCTGGTTTTATTGTACCTCTATGCCAAGAAAGTATGTTATCAGTCCCAGATCAGTCATCTCGAACTCCTGTATCATTTCTTTTTAAACTGCTCAATCAAATGAGTGTTGTTTCCTGTCACCAACAAGTCGTCAACATAGAGAGAAAATATGAGAATATCATTTCCCTTATGTTTCACATAAAGAGTGATCTCAGACAAGCTTCTTTCAAAACCTAGCTTCAACAAATAATCATTAATTCTGCTATACTAGGCTCTAGGTGCCTGTTTAAGGCCGTAAAGAGCCTCCTTTAGCTTGTAGAGCTTGTTCTCTTCTCCTTGCACTACAAAACCATCAGGTTGCTCTACATATATTTCCTTCTCCAAGACACCATTCAAGAATGCAGACTTTACATCTAACTGGAAAATTTTCCAGCCCTTTTGTACTTCTATAGCAAGCAATAATCTGATTGTTTCTAGCCTTGCAACAGGAGCAAAAGTGTCAGAATAATCAACACCAAAAATCTGAGCATACCCCTTCACAACAAGTCTGGCCTTGTATTTGTTGATGGAGCCATCTACATTCAGTTTCGTTCTAAACACCCATTTTACTCTAATGACTTTTTTGTCTTGTGGTTTATCAATGAGTGTCCAGGTTTTGTTTTTGTTGATCATTGACATCTCCTCCTCCATTGCATTTCTCCACTTTGAGTCTTGAAGAGCTTCTTTAGGTCCAGCAAGTTCATATATTGCCACATTGCACCTTTCATAGATTTCTGGAAGTAGCCTTCTTCCTCTAACTGGTGGATCATCTTCCACTGCATCAAGCCACTGTTCAGGTTGCTGCTCTTCCTGCTCTTGTTCTTCCTCTCCAGGGACATTGTTTACTTCCTGTAAGAATCCACTGGTTTTTTGTGAATTGGAAGAATTGCTCCAATCCCACTGCTCATTCTCACAGAAGCGGACATCTCGAGTGATTATCATCTTCCCAGTTTGAGGATGATACACTCTATAGGCTTTAGACACCGTGCTATAGCCCACAAAGCACAAGCAACCGAATACTTTCAAAAGGCTTAATAAAGGTTTATAACCATACCAAGCCTCAAATGGACTTTTTTCTTCTAAAGCCTTTGTTGGAAGTTGATTTTGGAGAAAGACAGCAGCATTTGCTGCTTCTGCCCATAAACTCTTAGGCAAATCCTTCTCATGTAGCATACACCTAGCCATTTCATTGACCGATCTGTTTCTCCTCTCACTTACTCCATTTTGTTATGGAGTGTAAGGAGCTGTAAGTTGGTGCTCAATGCCTGCTTCGTTACAGAACAGATTGAATTCTATTGATGTGTACTCCATTCAATTGTCAGATCTTAAAAACTGAATTTTGCATCCACTCTGATTTTCCACCACATTCTTGAATTTCCATAATACACCAGAAACTTCTGATTTGAACTTCAAGAAGAAAATCCAGCACATTCGTGTAAGATCATCAATGAAAAAAATATAGTAAAGGCTACCTTGCAGGGATGGAGTTCTTTGAGGTCCTGCAACATCAGTGTGTATTAGCTGTAGCTTTTGTGAAGCTCTCCATATTGACTTAGGAAACGACCTCCTACATTGTTTACCAAATTGACAAGCACTGTAATTCGGCAAATAATCAGCAAAACTCAGTAGCCCCTTCGTCATATCCTTCTCTGTCAATTTTAACATTCTTTGAATATGATAATGACCTAGCTTCTTGTGCCAAGTTTCAGTAACATCAGGTTTTGCAGCGTATGCTATATGTTCACCCTCCGTTGGATCAAATGAAAAAACTTCTGCTTTTCATTTTTACCTGTACAATCTCATTCCTAGGGACATCATAAACGTGGCAATATGGGTTTTCAAAGAACAACTTGTATCTTGTTTCAAGTAATTGGCCTACACTCAGCAAATTCTGATCTATCTCAAGTACATAAAGAACATCCGAAATTATTTTTGTACCTGAGCTTGTTGTAATTGCCACTGTCCCTTTTCCTTTAACGAGGATGCATCTCCCATCTCCAATTCTGATCTTTGTAGTGACGGGAGATTTTAACTCCTTAAAAAGAGTCTTATCATAGGTCATGTGATTTATGCATCCGCTGTCAATAAGCCAACTCTCAGAGGTGCAAGTATTGCTTGAAAAACACTTTGCCACAATGATGTAATCTTTATCATCTTCATGAGCAACTTGAGCATGAACTGAAGAATCTGGTTCATGCTTTTGGAGTTTTCTGTTACAAATGACAACTTCACGTCTGAGCTGATTGCACTTGCTACACTTTGCATCTGGTCGCTTCCAGCACTTAAATGGTGGATGTCCTTTTTTGCCACAGTGTTGACATAGTGGATAGTTCTTCTTCGTATCGTTTCCCTTACTTTGGGCCTGGTTGTTTGAATATATTTCACTGGTTGGTGCCTGATTCTTTTTGAAGCTTTTCTTGCTCTTCCCTGCATCGTGGTGCTTTGCTGGCAACACTCCTTCTACAGCACCATTTTGTCTCATAAGCCTTCGCTGGTCTTGAGCTTACAGGGCATGTAACAACTCTGCCAAAGTGATCTTGGAAAAATCCTTTGTGTTTTCCAAGGCACTTATTGGAGCTTCATAGTGCTCAGGCATAATCACGAGCATCTTCTCTACAATTCGAGAATCTGCAAATGTAGTACCTAGTAGCCTCACCCTGTTGGCAATGTTCAACAACTTATCTGAGTATTCTTTGATTGTCTTAGATTCATTCATCTTCTGCAACTCAAATTCCCTTATCAAATTGAGCACTTCATGCCTTTGATTCTTTCATTTCTAGCATATTCGTCTTTGAGATAATCCCAAATAGCTTTTGCTGTTTTAAGGGACATGATTCTTGTGAAAATGATTGTTGAAATAGCAGCAAACAGACATGCTTTTGCCTTTGACTTCTTAGTTCTTTTCTCTTTGTTGCTTTTGATCTGAGCCATGGTGGGATTGTCTAGCAGCGAAGATATTTCGTAATCCTCTTCCACAGCTTCCCAAAGATCCAAAGCCTCCAAGTAAGCCTCCATTCTCACTGCCCAAAGCTAGTAGTTTTCTCCATCGAAAAGAGGTGGGGCTATTGATGATAGGCTGGTTTCTGAATTCATTTTCCCACAGTGTTTTGTTTCTTTATGATACCACTTTGTTGGTTTTTTTTTTTTTTTTAAAAGAGAAAAGTCTGACAATAGAGAATGAGTTGCAGGCTATGGCTTATTGCATTGAAAAGGTAGATACAATTTTTATCATCAGATTACAGCAACTTAAATAGCAAAAACAAATTGTAACCTAAGATCATGGACTAAAATCCAGCCACTACTAAAGCATGATCTCAACAACATAACAATAGAAAAACAAATGCCTAAAAATAGAAGCACAACTAATCCTAAAAACTAGGAGCACAACTCAGAAAAGAATCTAAAAAAAAATATCAGCACATTGCAGCAGGTCCTGAAACAAATGTCTAACAAGTTCACAGCAGCCAATGGTATGCCTCGGTGTGGATGCAAGAAGTGTGAGTATGACATCAATACACAGTTGCAAGCATACCTAGAGGAACAGAAAATCATTCAGCTCCTCATGGGATTAAATGAGAGCTACACTACAGTTTGAGGAAATATCCTCATGATGCTGAGTCGAATATATTCTTTGCTTGTCCAAGAAGAGAGACAAAGACAGGTCAGAACCGGAAATCACTTTTAGTATGAGGGAACTTCCTTCAGTGCAAACACTGGTGGGAGTAACATGAGATATCTTAGACCTAGAAAGTCAGACAATAGGAGATCAATGCTATTCTGTGATCATTGCAAAAGGAATGGTCATACCATTGACAAGTCTTACAAAATACAGAGCTATCTTGGGGCTAACAATGGCAATACCAGCAAGGGGGGAGGAATCCAAACCACAACAACCAAAATTACAGAGGTACACATAATGCTTAGGGAAAAGCTGACAATGAAGCAATAGATCCTTCTCTTGCCATAATTCCTGGGCTGAATCAAGAGCAATCAAAGCAGCTCATTCAATTTATATCAAATCTGACCTCAAGTACTGATTTAAGAATCTGGATGCTTTTGCATCAGCAGCTCATATGGCAGGTACATGCTATGCTCTCAATGCTGCTCACAGTTTCTGTGCTTTTAGTCAGGATTATTGGATACTTGATTCTGGAGCTAGTGAACACATGAGCTCCAAGCAACATATCTTACATGATTGGACTCCTTTGGCTCATCCAATCATGCTGAATTACCTAATGGAGCTAGGGTTAAAGTAACTCATATGGGAAAACTTAAAATAAGTTCAGGACTGGTACTAAATAATGTACTGCTTGTGCCTTATTTTAAGTTCAACCTGCTGTCCATCAAAAAATTATGAGAACAATTGAAGTGCATAGTATAATTTACTAAAAATAAATGCATGATACAAGCCCCTTCTCTGAGGAGCCATTGGTCATTGGTAAAGACCACATGGGGCTGTATATTCTGGACAAACACTTGCCACCAGTTTGGAGTCAGGAAGAAAGGTTCAAGGACACTGCTACTGGATGTATGGAGGCTGTTACACAGGACTATAATAACCAGAGTAAAAAGGGTCACAGTGAGTTTGTATGTGGTGCTACTTTTGACGTTTGGCATAGGAGACTTGGTCATATGTCTAATGGAAAAATGAAGCTTGTTTCTGACATCAGTCCATTACTCAATAAAAATAGAGATTTCATTTGTGATGTATGTCCTAAGGCCAAACAGCATAGATTGCCCTTCCCTATAAGTCGCATCTCTTCTACCAATATTTTTGAGCTCATTCATGTTGATACTTGGGGTCCATATCATACAAAAACTTATGGGGGACAAAGGTATTTTTTAACCATTGTGGATGATTTTTCAAGGGTCACATGGACACACCTTATGGTCACTAAAGATGAGGTAGCATCAGTGCTGAAATCATTTCTCCTAATGGCCAAGACTCAATTTAATGCATGTATCAAAATTATCAGGTCTGACAATGCATTGGAATTGAGCAAGAGTCATGACATTTTGGATTTCTTCATGAATCATGGTATTATGCATCAAACAAGTTGTGTCCAAACCCCCCAACAAAATGGGGTGGTTGAAAGAAAACACAAGCATTTGCTTGAAGTTTCCCGGGCTCTCATGTTTCAGTCACATTTGCCCCTGAAATTTTAGGTAGATTGTGTCCTCACTGCTACACACTTGATCAATAGAATGCCTACTAAACTGTTATAGGGCAAAACAACTTTGAGTTGCTTCATAAGAAAGCACCTAACTACAGTCATTTAAGAACCTTTGGCTGTTTGTGTTTTGTGTCCACATACAAAAATGGCAGAGATAAATTCCAACGTAGAGCCAAGCCCTGTATTTTCCTGGTTTATGCATTTGGAAAGAAAGCTTAGAAAGTTATGGACCTAGATTCATACAAGGTTATTAAGTCCAGCGATATGGTGTTTCATGAAACAAATTTCCCATTTGCAAAGCAACAGGAACTGCCGACCACTGGTTTCTTTCCTAATTATCAGTTCACTTTTGAGGATGAAAATCCTAGTTCTTTTGGTTCAGTTGAAGTCAATACAGAGATTCAAAGTGATCACCCTAAGCCGCATAGAGAACATATAGAACATTCCTCACTAGAGCCTCCAAGAAGGTCCACAAGATCCCACAAAATGCCATCTCATTTACAAGACTATGTATGTTGTTCCACTGTGCAGTAGGGTAATTCTCATTGCTTTTGCACATTGACCAATCTTTGTGTACAAGACAATGAATGTGTTTCAGTACTACAGTCTCAAGATAGGCTTGACACTACTGAACCAAAGAGTTATGAGGAGGCAGCAAGACATTCAGGATGGTAGCTTGCTATACAAAAGGAGATAATAGCACTCAATGAGAATAACACCTGGGACATTGTTCCCCCCCCCCCCCACATGGGAAGAAACCCATTTATTGTAGATGGGTCTATAAAGTCAAACACAAGGTTGATGGAAGTGTTGAGAGGCTAAAGGCCAGATTAGTGATCAAAGGTTTCACATAAAAACCTGGAATTGATTACACAGAAACATTTTTTCCAGTTGTTAAACTCACCACCATCAGAACATTAATGACAGTGGCAGTCAAGAAAGGTTGGAATTTACATCAACTTGATGTAAACAATGCTTTCCTTTATGGAGACCTCCATGAAGAAATTTACATGAAGCTTCCTACAAGTATTAGTTCTAATATCCCTAATGCAGTTTGCAAACTAAGGAAGTCCCTTTATCGACTTAAACAAGCATCTCGACAGTGGTACTCCAAGCTTGCTGAAGTTTTGTATGCAAAGGGCTACCATCACTCTTCTAATGATTATTCTCTATTTTACAGGAAAACATCCCAGTCAGTTGTCTTTTTAGCAGTTTATGTGGATGATATCCTTCTTACAGGAAGTGATAAAACTGAAATTAATGCTCTCAAGGCTTATTTGGATGAGATGTTTAAAATTAAGGATTTGGGTTTTGTCCATTACTTCCTTGGTTTGGAAGTTATTCATACTTTCTTTGGTCTGATACTCACTCAAAGGAAATTTATCAAAGAATTACTAGATCAGTTTAGAGATTCCAATGCTAGCCCGTTTACGTGTCTTTTGGACAGTGCAATCAAGTTATACTTGGATGAAGGTTCCTTGTTTCATAATCCTACCTTGTACAGACAGATTGTTGGAAAACTCAATTTTCTCATAAATACCAGGCCTAATCTGGCTTTTGCAGTGCAGCACCTCAGCCAGTTCATGCAGACTCCCAGAATCTCCCATTATCAAGCTATTCAACATGTTCTAAGGTACCTCAAAGGTAAGCCAAATCTAGGCATATTGCTTCACAAGGAACAAGATTCCCAGTTGGAGGCTTATTGTGACTCTGATTGGGCAGCTTGCTTCCATACCAGAAAGTCGGTTAGTGGTTATGTGATCTTCTTTGGCAAGAGCATCATTTCCTGGAAGTCCAAGAAACAAGGTACTATTGCCTTGTCTTCTACAGAAGCAGAATACAGGAGCTTACGAAGGTTAGTTGCTAAATTAGCTTGGTTGACTCGTTTACTTGCTGAGTTCACTATTGATTCGATTACACCAGTTCCAGTCAAATGTGATAGCTAAGCTGCTATCAACATAGCTAAAAACCCTGTGTTTCACGAAAGGACCAAATATATTGAGATTAATTGCCATTGTCTGCGGGCTAAATTGTTAAATGGTCTTATCTCCCTCGGTTATATTCCCACTGCTCAACAGCTCACTGATGTCTTCACCAAACCCTTGTTAGGACCTACTCATCATAATATTGTATCCAAATTGGGGGTCCAAGCACCCACCAATTTGAGGGGCGTGTTAGAATAATATAGGCAGTTAGTTAGTTAGTTGGCTGAGCTGGCACAGGTTGTTATAACAACCTGGAGAGAGAACTGAACGAGGGAAAACAGAGGCAACAATATATATACTGCATTCTCTTCCTTTTCTTGCTATGATTCATCATGTAAACATCATAATCAATAAATATTTCTTTCTTCCTTCTCTCTTCATCTCCATCTCTCCATGCTTTCTTTCACTCTTGAATTCAAGAGTAGTCCTTGGAAACAGCGCACAATAAGCAAATCAATTCTTCAATGGGGAGCATAGACGATGATAGCTAAGTTTAGAATGGACATGATGTGGTTTTCATTCTCAAGTATTTCCACAAGATTTTTGCCTTTCAAATTCAACCATGTGCGTTTATCCTTACCATGTAAGAGACTCCCCAAATTCTTATGGCCAATGGAACATTTGCATAATTTTTAACAACTTCTCTCACCATATATACAGCTTCTAGATCCTTGTGTTCTTGTCTAGATGCAAAAGCTATGTTTGAAAATAAAGCAAAAGACTCCTCCTCCTATAGGCCTTTCAAGGCATAAGGATTGGGAATAGTGGCTACAATTTATGCTACCTCTATTAGGTTATAAATCTTACTTCCCTCTTTACTAACCTTCAGCAAAGCACTCAATTTATGCCATTTCTCTACGTCATAATCCCATACATCATCCATAACAAGCAAACATTTCTTATCATTGATTTGAGACTGCAATTGCTTTTGCAACTGTTCTAATTGTAGATTTTTAGGCTCCTTGTTAGTCGCCAACATGAGTATCTTTTCAACTATATCGTTTAGATCAAAGTTCCCACTCATAAAAACCCATAATTTTAGATCAAAATGTTTGTTGATTTCCTTATAGACAACTTGAGCTAATGTGGTCTTCCCCATACCTCCAATGCCCACAATAGGGACAACACAGACACGCTAGTCTTCGTATTGATCAAGTATATCCAAGATAGCCTTCTTATCATGATCTCTACCAATAATTTCTTCTACATCTACAAAGGAGTAAGTTTCATGTCCCTCCCTATATACCACCCTTTGTTCCTCATAAAGGCGTATCGCAAGGGCAAATTGTTTACCATCTTGGTCTATTTCATCTAACTTTTCTCTAATTTTCTCAATCTTGTGGGAAATGGATAAGACAACTTTAATCTGATTCGAAGGAGAGAAGAAAGCTTTTACCTTCTTAGCCACCTAATTTCCATGCATGGCCTTCTTCTGCAATGCCACATTAGCAAATTCATTAAACAAGTCATCAACAGCATAGACAACACCTTTAAGCCTTTCAAACCACTGACGAACAGAACGTCTCTCCAATTTCTTCTCCTTAGCATCCAAAAGCACATCTTCGATGATTTTGAAAGTGTCATAGAGCCTTTCGAGGCAAGTCTTGAAGCCCCACGCTGCTTCAATCTTGTGGAGTGTCCTTAATTCTAGATTCTTAAGGATAGACTCTGCAATTTTCAATAATACGTCAATAGCCTCTCTCTCTCTCTCTCTCTCTCTCTCTCTCTCTCTCTCAGAGAGCATGTGTGTGTGTGTGTGTGTGAGGGGGAGATGTAGAGTGAGGAGGATGTATCTAAAGGATCGAGCAGAACAAGGGGCTCTGTGCATATTAGGAAAACTACACACAATGAATGCTTTTAATATAGGAGCAATGTAAACGGTGTTGACGAATGTTTGAAACCTTAGGAAGGGAGTTGTCATTAAAGAACTAGATTGGAACCTATTTGGCAAAGCAGATAAAGAATATGTACTCAATAGGGGCTCATGGTCTTTCGACGGTAAGATCCTACTGTTTAAAAAGATGATAGGGCTAACCTATCGTCCTTCGGGTTCAGTGGTAAGGGAGGACGAATTTTACCTATAAGATCAGGGGTTCGAATCCTCCCGTCGTCACAACGCTTAGGGAGTTATCCCATTGAGGAAGCTCTCAGCTGAAGCCCTGCCCTTGGCTTGGGGTAAGCCCGACCCTCTGCCTAAAATTTTTTGACCCAAAAAAAAAGATGATAGGCCTAGAACAACCATCTGAATTGGAGTTCAAAAAAGCTGGGTTTTGGGTTAAAGCTTATCATATCCTAGCCCTAAAACAAACGCCTACCTTTGCCAAATTTCTAGGTACCTAATTGGGGGATTTCGTGAGATGTGTGGATGAAAACTTGTGTCGAATAGATAAGTCACTTAACTTCAAAGTAGACATTGACATTGATAAACCACTACAATAGGAAGTAAAGACGATAGTTGATGGCAAGGCAATCTAGATCCAAATAAAACACGTGAAACTATAGGACTTTTGTTATGCATGTGGGATGATCGAGTATGTATACAAGGGTTGCAATATGTACGATGACGAAGTGGAAGAGGATGAACTTCGGAATGGGAGCTGGCTATGTGCATCACCACTATTGTCCTGACGTAGAAGTGCCAAGGCTTAGCTACAGGAGGAGCGTAAGCTCATGCTAGCATAAAAAAACAAGAAAGGAGATAATAAAGTAAGGACTAAGTAAGTCTTTTGCGACAAAACTGAGAATTCTTCTAGTTCTCGTTATGCTAATGGAGAGGAAATATTTGCCCCAGGAAATGAAGTTTTCAAGCGGAAGCTAACACAAGATGGAAGGGCTGGTGAAGTTAAGAAAATCAGAGTCGTAGAGGGCTTACCAAAGGAGCAAACTGAATATATGAAAACCCCAAAGGTTACGAGGCAACCCCACTAAGTAAAATGAGTATCTTTGGCCTTAACTATTGGGCGCTCGGTGACCCTCGGGCAATTGATGAGCTCCATATTGTATTATGGAGATATTCATCAAATTTGGTCTTCTTATTGGAAACTAAGAAGACTGCGTCTGGTATGGCGTTGATTAAAAATCAGCTTGGGAACTTTGATGGATTATACGTCGATTATCGAGGAAGATCTGGAGGACTCACTTTATTATGGGAAAAATCAGTCAATGCTATTGTGATGTTCTGTTCATCACATGGATGCCGAGGTGGAAAGCCTAAGGCGACAATCAATGCGCTTTACGGGGATTTACGGTGGCCTGAGATAGCGCAGAAATCGAAGACCTATGAGATGATACGCAACATCCAACATGATTCGAGTTTTGCCGTGGCTCCTAGGAGATGATATCAATGAAATTTTCTACAATTTTGAGAAGAAATGAGGACCGGCTAGACCCAAAAAATGTGCTAGACACTTTCTGTGAGAATTTTGGGGAGTGTGAGTTGTTCGACATTTGCTATTCGGGATATGAATTTGAATGGAAAAATTGGAGCGAGGATGGGGAAATTATCGAAGAGCGACTGGACCAATTTTGTGCCTTTATTGAATGATCCGTTCTTTTTCCTGAAGCTAAAATAATTCATTTGACCGAGAATACTTCTAATCATCTAACCCTTCTATTCAAGCTTCATGAATTCAAGTCAGGAACAGTAGGGAAAATAAACGATTCATGTTTGAGAATATGTGGGTTCAAGAGGAGATCGAGTTGCAGACAGGTGGTGAAGGAACTATGGGAAATAGGGCGGTTGGACAACCCATGGAGCAATTTAACCTTCAAGATGGAAACATATTTGAGGGCATTGTTAAGTGGAAGTTAGATATTTTTGGTGAAGTGCACTAGAGAATCAAAGAATTGGCTAGGCAATTTGGGGGTGAAAAAGATATCCACAAACGTCACATACTTCTCAGGAAGATTAGTAAGCGGAAAAGAGGAAGTCTTGTAGGCCCAATAGGTGAAGGTAGAGTTCTTAAAACATAGGGATTCTAATTCCAGATGGTTCTGTGCTAGAGCCAAAATGCGTTAAGCAACAAATACTATTACTCACATGGAACATGAGGATGGAACGTGGGTTAAAGGTGAGAATGAGCTAGAAAGTAGCACGACTGGATATTTTCCCAACCTTTTTACCTCAGCAAGCACCATAAATATGGATGACATTTTGGCTACCACCCCAGCAAAGCAACGGAAGAAATGAATAACATCCTGGTGAGGCTGTATGATGAGGTGGAGATTTTCGAAACACTAAAAGTGATGAGGCCTAGCAAATCTCTACTCCCAGATGTTTTTCATGTCATGTTCTATAAGCATTACTAGGACATCGTGAGATGAGATGTGACCTCCTTGGTGAAGAACATCCTTACAGAATGGGGAATTCCCCCGGTGTTGAATCACACCCATGTTGCGCTTATCCCAAAAGTTAATAAATCTACGAAGATAAGGGAATTCATACCCATAAGTCTATGCAATGTGTTATATAAGCTGGCGAAGAAAGTCATTACAAACAGGTTGAAGAAGATGCTACCCCAAGTTATTTCTGAGACACAAAATGCTTCTACTTCAGGCAGACTCATTACCGATAACATTCTGATTTTATAAGAAATCTTCTATTCTATGCTTAGTTAGAGTTGTCAAAATGGATTAATGGCTATTAAAGTTGATATTAGTAAAGCATATGATCGAGTCAAATGGTTGTTGCTGCACAACGTCACGTTGAAGATGGATTTATGACTTCCTGGGTGAATGTTATTATATCATGTGTTGAATCGGCTACTTTCTCCTTTGTTATCAATGAAAAGCCTACCAGGTGGTTAAAACTTCCCATGGGCTTAGACAGGGAGACCCCATCTCTCCCTATATTTTCTTGTTCATGACAGAAGGGGTGGTAGGACTTTTGAAGAAGGTCGAGTTTGAGGGTCCTTTTGAGGTCATAAGTGTGTATGGGAGCTCCAAGCATCTCTAACCTCCTTTTGGCTGAGGATTGCATCTTCTTCTGTAAAGCCATACATGATCATGCTAGGGCCATAAAGGAGATCTTAAGGCAATATGGAGAAGCGTCAGGACAAGAGGTCAACTTTAACAAATCAAGTGTTACCTTGGGGACGGGTGTTTAGCAGTAGAGAAGAGATAAAGTTCTCCTTGAGCTTGACATCAAGGAGGTTTTGACTCAGGATAAATATCTTGGATTACAGATGTATGTGGGAAAATCCAAGAAGAAGGCCTTTTTGTTCATAAAGGACCGAATTGGAAAGAGATTGGCTGGATGGATGGATAGATTAGTCTCTTGGGTGGACATCGAAGTGTTGATAAAGGCTATAGCTCAGCATTCCTACCTATGCTATGACTATTTTTAAATTACTTAAGGACCTTTGTTCATTTATCCAAGCTATGATTAATCGATTTTGGTGGAGCCACGATCCGAACAAATGAAAAATCCGTTGGGTAGGGAGTGCTAAACTTTGTGATAGGAAGAAGGATGTGGGGCTTGTGTTTCATGATCTTGAAGTCTTTAATGATGCTCTCTTGTTTAAGCAAGTGTGGAGGCTGACCCAGGATGAAACATCATCGGTTTCCTGAGTTCTAAAATCCAAATATTATCCTAGTTGTGATTTACTCTCTTTGGTCCTTCGAGCACGGCTAAGAGGAGCTTGCATGGGGTGGTGAATGTGATCTTTAAGGGATTTAGATGGATTGGGCGCAATGGAGAAAGCCTTAAGGCTTGGACGACAAGCCTTGTCTATCGTACCCAACATCATTCACACGTATTCATATGCGCTACTAGTATAATCTAGAGGTATGAGTAGCAGACTTCATTGACTAGTAAGCTGGGTGCTAGAAGGCGGAATTGATATGACAAAGTTTCTTACCATTGATGTAGAGCTAATCTTACACTTACCCCTTTGCACTTCCTGGATGAGGGATCGATTGATTTGGCACTTTAACTTGAAAGGAGAATTCTCAGTAAGATCAATATCATCTAGTGAGATCATTGAAGCGAAGTGACAAACCTTCAAGTAATGGGAATTCGGGAAAGACTAGTTGGAAGACCATATGGAGCTTAAATATTCCTCCTAGAGTCTGCCTATTTGGGTGGACAATTGGAGTCTAAGCGTTACCTACAAAAGAAAACATTGCACAAAGGCTTCCCAATGTTGGAATGAGATGCGACATTTGTGGGGCACTGGAAGAAACTGATTCACATATTCTATTGGAATGCCTACTGGCAGTAGAGGTTTTTAGGGAGAGCAGCGTTGAGGGGCAGTTTTGGAGTGAAGGTGCTCCTAGAGCCATGGACAATGTACGACTTGCAGCTGACAAGTTGGACACAGATAAGCTCGAGGATTACATGGCTATTATGTGGGAAATATGGAACAAGCGGAATAGGTTTATATTTGGAGGGAGATTTGCAATGGGGAAGGGAGCTGCAACCCGAGCTATCTCTTTTGTGAGGAGCTATGGAGAGTTCAATGCAGGCAGTAAGTCAGTGTCTGGCACCCAGTCGTCATTCTGGAAACCACCTGATGCAAGCATGCTTAAACTCAATTCCGATGCTGGAAAGATGTGCGGAAGACGTTAGAGGATGGAGGTTTGTTATTCGTGATAATCTTGGTGATGTGGTAATGGCTAGGGTGAAATAGGACTCAGGTTTTCTGGGGCCTGGACTTAAGGAAGCACTAGCCTGCTTTTTTGCTTTAAAATCTATTGTCGCTCATGGGCTCGAGAGTTTGATCGTGAAAGGTGACTCTCAATCTTTGCTCAATGAACTTCACAGGAAGGAGATTCCAAATAACTCATTAGGTTTTTTTATCTCTGATATTTTATTGTTGGTCACTAGTTTCGAATTTGTTTCTTGGAATTTTGTTAGACGGAGATGTAACTCGGTTGCATATGGAATGGCCCACTTCCAACCTATCACTTTTGAGGAAAGGATATAGGTTAGTGGGCCGATTCTATCAACGATCTGACTACGAAGGATTTGTGTACTTTCATTGAAAATTAGCTAATATAAATCCCCTCATTTTTCAAAAAAAAATAAATTCATCCTTATTATTAAAAATATTAGAAGATAATTCATTATATTCTAATAATATATTATATCAACAATAAAAAATCATGTTTTACATTATAAAGATTCTAATATTATATTATCCAAGTAGATCAATTGTATAAATTACTAACACATAATAAGTTATTGAGGTTAAAAACTCAAAAACTATCCATATATCACATGTAGGATATCATACAAATTTATTCCTTATCATTATTATTCTTTAGGGCAAGGGTTTTCTACTCCTCTTTAGCACCCCACGGAAAAAAAAAAAAAAAAAAGAAAGTTGTGGATACGATATATTTTGCCTACAAAGATGATTCTGTTTTTTTTTTTTTTTTTGGGGGATTATAAAAACTATTCTGATCTTTATTTCTTTATGCCCAATTTGTATACCCCCAAAAAAAAAAAAGGGAAAGAGGGGAAAAACATAAAAAAAAGAGCGAGGAGAATCAGGAGATCGTTTCTTGCGGCCCAATCATACCCTGAAAGCGTACGACCGCAACACTCAAACACAGCGACCTAATTTATAACTGATCCGTAGAAGCAAATAATTTGCAAAAATAGAAACCTGTTCAATCTAACAAGAACTGTACAACTTTATCTTCGAACTTTCCAAGCTGAACAAAAATACAGGGTTTGACGAGAAGCCAAACAAAACCCAACTTCTCTCTTCCTCTCCCTTGTTCAGCAATCTGCAATTTCCCATCTTTAAGGTTCAATTCTTAAATTTCTACTTGGTTTCTCTTAATTTAAAGTCTTTTTATTGTTGGTTTTTCTTATTTTTATTTCATGTTTGCTGGGTACAACCACGGCTGATCAGTGAATTAAACGTGCTGTTGTAGCGAAATTTGCTCAATCAATGGACTTCTTTTTGTTTTTGATCGATTGGGTATTTGGGTTTTGGATAGTAGATGTTAAAGCTTCATGATTTTTCTTTTTTCCTTTCATTATTTTTGTCTTTAAAAAGGTTGCTTTATGTTCCTTTGTTCTTTTTACCTTCGTGATTAAATTGACTGTTCTTATTCTTTGATTCTGAGGTGTATATTTTGATGGAGTTTTCCCTACTATCCTCTGTTGATTCTATTTGGTCATCTTAATTGGTCAATTATGCTTGGTTGATTTTGAATGCAACCGTCCCCCCCCCCCCCTTTTCTGTTTGGGGAAGAACATTGGTGTATATAGATAGATTAGTTTGCCTGAGTCTTGTTAGTTTGGATAGGCTGTGAACCCGATTGATCATCATTCTGTACTGGAAATAAGGCTGATCTTGTTGATGGGTTTTTGTAATGTAAGCAAGCATTGGCTAGTATCAGTTGGTTGTGGATGAAAGATTATAGCACTTTGACTTAATACTTGTTGACCGCGGTGTTCGAAAATGATGGGCATTCTTGCAAGGAGCATGAATTTTCACATAGAAGAGCCTAGTCTTCAAAGATAGATGCCGTCAAGAAAGTACGTACTGTTCATGGAATGGCCTTGAGTATTAAGAGGGTTGAAAGGAGGGTGGGTAAGGTAGGATGTTGGAGTTCACTTATGGATTTGAAAGGTGTGAATGCCTGATTAATCAAATGTTAAAATTTACTTCTTAAGCAATAAGATGAATACTGGGCATCAGATTAACATCAATCTTGAAATGCAACATACGTGCGGTGATAGTAAAAGTTAACACTTTCTATCTGGTGCTTGCATTTAAATGAGAATTCAGTTTGTTACAAAGTAGTTTTGGTTCCACTTCTATGAAATTTGGAAATTAAGTTCTTCATAGCCCCAGCCCAAAAAGAGGAGGGAGAAAAGGAGAAAGATATAGTGCATAGAGTGGTGTCCATTTGGAAATTAATTTCTTAATAGCTCCAGAGATGTGAGAAAGAGAATCATGAGGTTGGCTGTAAGGAGACTGTGATTTTTGACTCTGCTACTCTACGTAGTTGAAGATGGAATCTCATCTAGCTGATTTCTTTTTCTTAAGGTTAGGAGTTGCTTTGTCTTTTGCAAATGGAATAGGGAATGAAGAGGTGATTCATTGGATAGTTAACAATTTGGTTTGGTACATGTGGTATTTTGGGCCATCATTTTGTTTTTTTTTTTGGGTTCATCTGCTGTAGTCAGACGCATGTTATGGGTCTCTTTGCTTGTGCCAAAGCTTAGTTCGTGAAATCATTTGTTGTCTCATAAGGCATTGCCTACTGTCAACCCTCTCTGTCTTTGATGTTTTCTGGTTCATAGCTGTTTTATCATAGGAGAGTAGAGGTTTGCCTTCACTCTTTGTCAGTGCAATGGTGGAAGTTAAATGACATAGGTTTATTCCTAAGAACTTGCCTTCATTTGTGCCAGAACTCCATTCATCATTGAGGTTTTTGCACACATCTATGTCCTTTTTTGGGGTTAATAAGTTATCTCAGAATCTTTGCTCAGATGAGGAACTAGTTTCTCTGAATTCTGAAAAGGTTTGATGCCCTTCTGACAGAGACTAGATGCCACATTTTAACCAGACTTCTGTTTGCACGCTTTCTCCAAGTACACTATTGATTGACTTATGGACTAAAACATAGCAGCATAATTTGAAATGTTGACTTACCATTTCAGGAAATATGGCAAAGAGCTACTTCAAGCTAGAGCACGATCTTGGTAGGTTATGTTGATTTACTTCTTATTGTTTTTTTTTTTTTGAGGAAATATATTAATGTTCTGGTTTCTTTCTCAATGCTAAATCTATCTCTAATAATTCTCAGGGAAAAGACGCGCAGAGGCAGCTAGAATCAGAGAGAAATACCCAGACAGAATACCAGTAAGAAAACTATTGTCCAGAGGGTTTTTTCCATGCCCTGGTGGTTGTTTAAGTTGATTATCCTATGCAATGAATTTTCGTTTTATGAATGTATGTGCTAAATTGTGGAGTTAGTGATTGGAAGAAAATGCATATATATCAGTTCACATGCTTTTGGCATAGTTTTTGATATAGATTTTGGTTCAGTGCTTAAGACTGAAGAGTTTCCTTTCGTTTTTATCATGTGACAAACTTCTGATCATATCCTTGTGCTCTTTGAAGGTAATCGTGGAGAAGGCAGAGAGAAGTGATATTCCCAACATTGACAAGAAAAAGTAAGCAGCTCCTTGTCTTTGTTTCTGTACATAGCAAAATGTGCTTGATCCCCTGTTCCTATATTGTCTTATGTGTGCTTTGCTTGCAGTCTGATATGGAATCTTGATAATGTTTGCTCATTTATTGTGGGAGGTTGATGGCAATATGCCTAATGTTTGTGGTCTGCCTATTTCTGGTTGGTTGTACTGTGGAAAGGGCTGTTACGTGGAGAGTATGAGAAAGAAGTTGCACTAATTAAGGGTTTCTATTGCCTCCCCTTTCTTTTTTCCGGTTGCTTCATTTTCCCTTTCCAATATGAGGTTGTACAATTGCTGCAGAGAACAGCCGTTTGAGATTCTGAGAGGGATATGATTGTTATTTTAACAGATATGGTATGGGGTCCATTTATTTGAACTGTTGGAGGTTCCAATTGGAACACTTAAACAGATGCCATCATAAGCAATGTTACAAAATTTGTGATCAAAATTATCGATTGTGCTCTGTACACCACTCAAATTGTTCGGACCTTCCACTGTCATATTAAGTTTTGTGATCTTCTCAGAGGCTATTAGAGAAGCAAAAAACTATTTCATTTAATTCAACAAGACTAGGACTGCCTTTTGACATAGGGCCCACTTTGGAAATTGAGCAACAACAACACCACCACCTCCCAGTGTGGATCCTGCTTTCGTGGGGTCTGGGGAGATCCAGATGTAGGCAGCCTTATCTCTACTAGCATTCCTGCCCGTAGAGAGGCTGAATCCAAGCACTTTGGAGATTGAGCAGTTGAGTCGAATTGAGCTTTATAGTAAAGTTATTTCATGCTCATCTCTTTCTGTAATTGGCAACTTCTGTGAGCTTCTGCTATTGTGGTTACGGGTTCATGAGATTCAAGCCCAACATGAACTGTTTAATCATCCTGGCCCAGTAATCTCTGAGTACTCAGGCTTCTTGAGGCATGTGGATTTCTGTTATTGATTGCTGCTTTATATAAACTAGTCATTTAGTTAGTGTTATGGCATAATGGATCTTTTTGCTTTTTATTCATTCTTCCTGTGGCATCCATAAAACTCAAGGTCTGCAAAATCTCTGAGGATGTTTGAACAAAAACTTGATTCAGTAAATTGAATTCGTGTATTTGGAATCTTCGAGTGGAATAAGTCACTTGGCAAATCCATATAGAACTTGGATACCTTTAGACATTTGAAAGAGCGAACTAAGAGTTAAGTTGAAGAAGGGATGAAGTTCGGACAGGATGTGTGGCTATGAGTTCTATATCAGAATCCGGTGTCGCTCTCTTTGCATCATCAGGGTGGGGATGATGTAAATTGTGTATATATCTTGAGGGTTAAAATCTGAAGATGAAACAAGAGTAGCATATAAATTTATCAAAATAAAAGTCCCATGTTCTATCTAATAATCGTTGCTTCAGAAATGTGTACGTTATCCTTTTGGGCACTCCTTTGATATGTTTTCTAGCCTCTGAAGACGACTTTCTGGACCTGAAAGGTAAATAGCTTCTATGACTCTGAGCATTTTAGTCGTAGCAGCGCTTGGTTGAAACCAGCAGTTCTCAGTGTTCAACTTCATTAAAGTAGAAAGCTGTTTAACCCCAGTATAACAGTCGATCTAAGCATGTTAGGCCTATTGAACTTTACAAATATTTCTGCTTTATGAAGCAAAGATTAAGGAATGCTGATTGACAATATTTACAGGTATCTGGTACCGGCTGACTTGACAGTAGGACAGTTTGTCTACGTGATCCGCAAAAGGATCAAGCTTAGTGCAGAGAAAGCAATTTTTATATTTGTGGATAATGTCCTTCCACCTACTGGTACGATCTAATTGGCCCTCCCCCCTTACTCCATTTTTTTTTTTTTTTTTTTGGGTTGTTGTGTACTTGTGTGTTATAAACATCATTTCATGAAATTGACTGTGCACTTCGTCTAGTCTGATTGAAAAATTATGGAGTGCTGAAATTTTTATATTGAGTTGTGAAATTTGTATAAGATCTGTGCAACTTGTACGAGTCCCAAATTTGTAGAACCTTTAAAAACTTTCGGTAATGTATTGAAATCTTACGTGGAACTAAATAATTTGCTCTGAAAAATTTCATAGGTCTCTTCTAAAGCTATCAGATGAAATGAATAGTCATTATAGGTCGAAGTGCTGTTAGCTCAGCACTGCCTCACTTCATTTCAACTTGGTGACCTTGGTTTGATCCCAAGGACCCAAATGAGCTGCTGCTGAGGGGGCATGTGGTTGCAGTAATGTGTCACTTGGCCCAGCCTGTTCCGAGCTCAACCCCCCCCCCGGGGGTCCTATGTCCACTATTTACTGACCCTACTGGAACCAGCCTATGCCTCCTCCCCTCCCCCCCCCCACCCCCCAAAAAAAAAAAACCCGAAAAAAGGGATGTTTACTTGAAAACTTGGGTCAAAAGAAGCTTATATGGATAATGTGTTGGATTTCTGCAGGAGCAATACTGTCAGCCATATATGAAGAGAAGAAAGATGAAGATGGGTTCCTCTATGTCACTTACAGTGGGGAGAACACGTTTGGGGTTGGTCTTGCTCTTGTGCGGTAGCATTCTGGATGGCTCAGTGGATTGCCCCCATGTTAAACATTCTGAAGTTGTCTTTTAATTTTACTTGTTCCAATAATGTGCTTTTTGCACTCCAGGCAAAAAGAAATGTACATGCTGTGAATGCTTACATCAGATGCTGTTCCTAGTGGGAAAATTCCTGCCTCAGAGTTCACAAGCTTAATTGTTGTGTGATGCCCATTGCCCAGTATCGTGGCAGTATTAAAGCTTCCAAATAACCCAATTGTGTCAAAGAGCCAACTCTACCGAAAGGTAGCTCATTGGTAAATGCTCAGGCAAAATCTATCTTGGTATATTCTGATATACTCTTGACAGCCTCCCAACACATGAATGCTCTTTTAGATTGAAGTGTTGATGTTGTATGAACGCCTCATTTTGTGAATGCTCTTTTAGATTGAAGTGTTGATGTTGTATGAACCCCTCATTTTGTAAAGTATTTAAGATTAAGACGAGACTGTCCAGTGCTGATCTGGACATCTCTTAGTTTCAAAAGCTTCCATGACTTGCAGAGGAATTAAAGAGCCCCCCCCCCCAAAAAAAAAAAAAGGTTTTTCGGGTATCCGGGTATCAGTTCATAATTTCATATACCATACCCTAAGAAAAGCCACACAAACACGTATGAATTAAGAGTTTCTTATATAACCTATATACGTCGGTAAAATATGCCACAGGAGTAATATTTCTAGCCGACAAGATAATTCCGCCTCCGGGCATGAGTCATCGGGCACCACCTTCTCTGTTGAAATCACGATGGGATTAGGTTGGAATCCTATTTGCCTGTGCAACCCTTGTTACACAGGGACAATGAGTGGTGGTGCCTAAATTCATATCTGGGCTTTCAGAACTTAGGTTAGACTAGAAGATACATATTTGTGCCATTGAACTATCCAAGTTATTGGCACGTCACAGAGTGGCGTACATAGCATGTGGGCCTTTGACTGCCCACCCCTCTGTCCATCGTCGTTTGCTGGTTCATTTTTGGCTCCCTCGTTCATGCTTAGCTCTTCATGTGCCAGGGTATATGTATGTGGCATCCGAGGCCAAGGTAGATTTGAGTAGTCGTGTGTTAGTTTAGCTGGTAAAATCTGTTAAAGGTGATGTTATAATTTTAGATCTAAATTATTTACTATCTTTCTGTTACTAGAAAAATACACTGTACTTGGAGAAAACTGCGATGTATGTTTATGTGATAAGTGTGAATTAGATGCTACTTATTGAGATACATTTCAAATTAAAGTTTCCTCAAAAAATAAATGTGGTGTATATTTAGATTTATGTGTAATTCGAAGAAATTAGATAATAGAGAACCTCGGAATAAATTTTCCTTGTCAAACGCCCACTTTATTGTAGTTCGAACAAATATAATATTGCTATATCCAATATTTTCTTGGTTGGATGTATTGGAGAAGATATTTTTAATCAACAGTAAAATCAATTTATGTCTATCAGGGGGGGGGGGAACCCAATTTAGAATCTTTGAAGTCCAAATTTTTTTTTTTAAATGATTGGATGAAACTAGGGGTGCATTTGATTGGATGAAAAATGATTTACAGAAAATCATCTTTTGAATTTTTTTTTTTTTTGGTTTTGAAAAAACAAGGGGTGGGAAATTGATTACTAGAAAATTTATTTTTAACTCTCGAGAGAAAAATGAATTTTCACTTTTCAAGGAAGAAGTTAATTTTTTTATTTTGATGACACCTATTTATAGAAGCTCCCACCACAAGTGATGATAGTTATTGCTATGAAGTTTTGATAAATCAAAATAGTAGTTTTTTTTTTTTTTAATGATTTAGGATTTTTCAATCATATAGGTATTTATTATAACTTTTTTCTGATCCTACCAAATAACGAAAAATGTACTTAAGATATCAGATCGTTGAAATCTTTTTTTCATCAGATACCCTCTATATTTTTTTATTTTTTTTTTGGGTTCGAATAAATTTAAACTTTTGTGAGCGCAAGTAAACAAAACTAACGGGAGACACGAAACATGACGATTAAAAGTCTTGGGCACTGCCCAAGACGAAGAATGATGTTCCAATTGGGAATGCATATGGGCAGGCTTTCCTCTATATTGTAGAATCAGAAAAACAAACATATATTTCTTTTTTAAATACATATGGTACGTGAATTCTAACTCCCTCCGTTCCCTCTTATTCTCATATTTTATATCCAATTCAATGAACAACTAGCATAGCTTGGTTGCCTTTTGATATTAGTCATAGTAGTGGTAGAGCTACAAGTAGATATGGTAAAATTGACCTGAGACCCAAAACTCAAACCGAACGACCCGGATCCATACCCAAACCGACACCCAAAATGGGATGAACTGATTTAAACTCAAACACCTGAAATAAACTGATCCAGAACCGAATGAAACCTGAATTGTAGCATGATCTAAAATGACCCACACCCGAAATGACCCGACTCAATTCAAACCCGATTCGTAGTGACCTAACCCGAAGCGAACCGAAAATGGACAACTCGAACCCGAACCCGAACCGAACCGTACCGTACCCAATTTAGAACCGATCTAATTCTTAACCGACTCAATTTTACTTGAATAAGTAGTAACTTTTTTTTTGGCATTTAGTCTTTTCTCTTTTGGAGGAAATTTTGAATTTTTCAAACTCAATTAGTTGAGTTTAGGTGGGAAAAGAAAAACAACGTAAAGGGGAATTTTTACAAATGAAATCAATTAAAAACATAAGAGGAAAAAATAAAATAGTTGACAGTTTTAAGTTTTTAATTTGATAGATATGTAGTAACAATACAAAAGAAAAAATATTTTATCACAATAGGAATTAAGAAAAGATAAGTATAATTACCAATTTATTAAACTCATTATGATCCAAACAATCCTATTTTACTATGTGGTTCACTTAATGATTTAACGCAATGCTCACGCCATGATTATAAATGTATAATATCATTATGTAATCACTGTCAAAAATTCCACACTATTGATCTATGATTCTAAATCATCTTCATAACAAGTGTAATTCTACAAAATCATATCCAAGAATGTATCGTTGCATGTGATATCATAATAATGTGACTCATTTGAATTTTGGACAATTAAATTCCAAATCTCGAGTTTCGATAACGAGCATTCACAATCACGATAATGTAATGGTAATTGACACAGACTCATATATTGCAATTGCGTTTTAGTTTTCACTCATTGAGCAAATGCAGATCAAGTTATTAACTCTACAAAGACAAATCTTTGAATGTTGATGCATATTCACTTAACGAGCTATCAAAGAACATTGATTCGATTACTAAAAATGTCGACTTGAACCAACCTGGTTCTATTTACCAACTCCAAACATGACAAATGTGAAGCCATAAACTAGTCTAAAAAAAAAAATTCGTAATTTTTTTTTTTAATTTTTCAAGGTATATTTCGATATTGGATCCCACAAATGAGACCATTGACAAATGATTTACGTTAGATTTGTCCACTTATTTTGAGATCGAATGAACTCAATTGAGATTATTAAAACTTGACTCAAAGACACAAAATCATTTGGATAACTGCACGACGCACTTGATACAGAGTTACCGATGAGTTATACACTTTTATTCGTAATTTATTGACATTTTTAGTAGGTTTAAAACTTACCCATATATATATATATATACACACACACACACACAATACACACACACATGAACATATATATATATATATATATATATATA